>VZRE01015039.1:1367796-1430370 GCA_013396775.1 Cephalopterus ornatus | reverse complement strand
GACCCGCCGCCCCGGCATGAAGGTGCTCCGGCACAAGATCGAGCTCCTGACAGGTACGGCCCGGCCCCCCCCGTGCTGGGGAGCGGCGAGGGGGGCGAAGCGACGGGGGGGGCTGGGGGGAGGAGAGTAGGAGCCTTCAGCCCCTGCCCGGGAGATGGAGATGCTCCCCCCTCCCCCTCGCCCNCTCCCCCTCGCCCGCTGCCTTTTCTCCCCCAGGTGTGGGCTGCCGCGGGTAGGATTCTTTTTGGGGTACGGGAGGTGATGCCTTGCTGCAGCGGGGAAAGCCCAGGCCGGTGGTGCTGGGGGAAGGAGAGACGGAGTCGGCAGCCCCCTGGCAAGGAAGGCGGCACAGCAAGGCAGCCGGGGGGTGGGGGTGGCCGGGGGACTGCTGGAGCATCCCTGCGTTTCCTCTCTGCTCCTCAGCCAGCCTCCCCTGGGAGTCTCCTCGCTGCCTGGGTGCCCGGAGGAATGGGCTGGGCTGGGAAGGAGACTGCTCTTAGCAACAGCCACTGTGAGAGAGCCTGAGCCCCCACAAAGCTCCCCACTGCCACCACCACCCCCGACCCTGCGATGCTCAGCCCCTGCATCAGTGGCAGCAGGTCCCCTGGCCTGGTGGCTCTCGTTGGTGTGGCTGCTCGTTCCTGCACCCTCCAGTTGGACCACACTGTTAGTCTGGGCTATGGGGGCTGCTGGGGTGCAGACCTGTGCCCCTCATGGGGGCAGAGCAAGCTGTGGGTGTTCATCCTGCACTGGTGGGGCGGGATGTGGCCCAGGCTGTGTCACACTGGGGTTTTCCCCCTGCAGCTCCACAGTGGTCCTGCTCGGGGGCCAGTGCTGTGGGCACGCAGCCGCGTCTCAGACTGGGTTGCAGGTTCCCTTCTTCCCTCTCCCAGCCTCGCTGGAGGCTGCCTTGGCTTCACTGCCTGGCAGGGGCCAGCCCTCACTTCTCCAGATCTGCCTCCCCTTCTGTTGCACACTGCTCAGTTAGCCCGGAGTATCCGTGCCAACATCCCGTGGGTGCCACATCCGTGCCAGGGCAGGACACAGGTAGTAGGGGGGAGACTCCTGTGAGGCTGGTGCAACATCCGAGGGACCCCTCCCCTCTGACCAGCATAACCATTATTATTATTATTATTAATAATAATAACAACAACATCAACAACATATTTTTGTGCTATGAGCTGTTTCTCCTGCAATGAGCCAGCAGTGGGCTGCAGATCCCTGGGGAAGGAAAGCCAACATGACTGTTCCTGTCCCCATCTATATATGCAGTGCCAGGGCCCTGTTGGGCCAAAGCACTTCTGTCCTGCTGGGTTTGGGACTAATTGGGAGTTAGGGAAGAGGTGTGTCCCACCTGTGCACAGGAAATGGTGGCACCACACTGGGAAGGCAGAGTGGGTGCGTGTGGGGTGCATTTGGGGTGGCACCCTGTGAATGGGTGCTTGTTGGAGAGCATTGGGGTGAGCTGCAAGGAAAAGGGCTTGTTTTTGGACACATTACCCCGGCATGAGACGGGAGCCAAGTTGTTTTGGCTGGGAGACCTGGAACTGTGGCTTCCTCGCCAGCACTCCTCAGGGACAGCGGCCCAACTGGGCTGGGTGAGACTGCCCACAGCCCCACTGCTGCACGGCCAGGAGCAGGGACGAGGGTTGGCATGGGAAGCAGAGCACACAGGGAAGGTGGCAGCATGGCTGTGACCCTGCTCATAGGTTTTTGCACCCATGGGACTCCCCTGTGTACTGATCCCTCCTCTGTTCCCACACTCAGCACCACTGTGGGTGACTGCCCCTCATGCACTGAGGATGCTGGTTTGTGCAGGGCTCTGCCACGTCCCTCGAGAGCCAGCTGTGCCCCCCCACGGGAGCAAGGTCACGGGGCCTTTGCTCATAGCTCACCCACCCTCCCGCCCATGTTAGCTGGAGGCTTTAATTAACAAAGGCATTCACCATACACTAAGTGCTGCTCCCAGCCACCCTGGGGCCGTGGCCACACGGTGCGTTGGCACAGTCAGCGTGGGACGGCTCCTGCTCTCTTCCAGACCCAGCTATCGGTGAGACTCATTTTTCTCCCATTTTTCACCCCGGGGTTGTGGGGTTGCTGGGTCGGTGGCTCTGCAGGCTGTGTCGTCTCAGCTGTGCTGGTGGGCTGCAGGCCAGGGTTTTCCCCATGCACAAAGCCCTTTCTCCAGCAGCAGCCAGCCTGGAGCACACTCTCTATGGGGCTGAAGCACCTCTCCCCACTTGGGCGTTGTGCGGCCCCCTGGCCTGGAGGGACCCTCTGTGCATGGAGACTCCTGGTGCTGGGTACCCGAGGACTCCCGAGAGGCTTCACAGTGGTATTTCTCCTCCCAAACAGTTCTGGATTGTTGGATGGCTCCCAAGTAGCAAGGCAAAGTGCCGTGTCTGCAGAAAGCAGGAAGGTGGCACAGCCTGCTCGAGTTTTGAATGGAAAACCCAGTCAGATGAGCAAAAGTTGGCTTTGGAGGGGAGTTTATGACCAGCTCCTGTATTCGTGGTGGCCTTACAATGCTCATGGCATTGCTTGGACTTTCCACATTGTCAGCGCAGGCTGACCTAGGTTTGGAGGTGGACAAAGCGTGGAGCAGGTTCAGCTGAGGCTGTGCAGATGGAGTGGGGTCCATGTCTGCTGTGGTGGAAGCACAGCCCATACCATCCCTGTTATGTTCGGGGCGGTTGTACAGAGTGGGAAGCCAGTGGAGAGGGTTTGGGATCAATGCTGGCCCATTTGGAGCAGCAACAACTTGTCTGAAGGCTCAGCCTTGGGGAAGAGGTGGAAACGGAGGCTGCAAAGGCAATGCCTGAGTGCAGATAATCCCCTTGCACTGGGACTTGCCAGTTACCCACCCCATCTATACACAGGGGAGCCTGGATTGTTCCCTGTGTCCCCATGTCTGTCACCCTCTGTGTGCTGCCAGCTGCTGATCTCCTTAAACCCTTCTGCTTTCTGAGCTGGGCTTGTGCCTGGGGGTGTTTGTGGAGGTGCCAGCACTGGGGATACAAAGTCCCTGGTCAGCAGCACCCGGTCTCACAGTGCTGCTGAGTAGCAGCTCCATGGAGAAGTCTGTCCCTGCAAGCCCTGGGGCTGAGGTGCCGGCTGGCCAGCACCTGCTTCACAGACATGGAGAAGACTATGGGAGCAAAGGCTGCACATTTGGTTTTCTCCCATCATTACTATACAAACTTCAGGCTATTTCTTTGCTCTCTTTCTGCTTGGAACATTTCTCTGCCTTCCCAGCATGGCTGAGCAACATTACCCCTTGCTCTGGCTGTGCAAGGATATCTTCCTCTGTGCCATCCATACCTACCTGCAGCCTAAAACCAGCCAAAAAGTTGGATTTTCTCTCTTTGGTCAATGCTGAAGGCTTGGATGGGAATTGGGATGTTCTTGCCCTGGTGCTTATGAGGTGACCAGCATGGACAGATGAGATTGGTCTCTCAGTTTGCATAAAACTGTGCCCTGGAGACAGGTTTGTCTTTAACTGGGAGAACTGGACCTGGGTAGGACTGGGAGCTGAGCTCATCCAGGCACTGTCTGCTCTGTGCCTGCTTCCAGCTCCCAACAGAGGGGCTTGCTGTGGCCCCTGGACAAACTGAAGCACCAAGTTCCCATGGTAGCTGGGTGGAGTGAAGCTGATTTGGGTCCCATCCCAAAAGGCTCCAGAGGGTTGGGGCGAAGGGGACAGAGGCAGGACATGCCCTGACACGTCCCTTGCCCTGGGCAGGGCTGCTGCTGCAGGAGATGACCATGGCAGGGCTGCATGAGCTGCGCTTCACTGAGGAGAAGCCGCTGCTGCGGGGACAGGACGCCGAGCTGGTGAGTTTCGTGACCCCACTGGCTCCAGCTCCTGCACGCAACAGAGGTGCTTGGGAGGGGCTGTGTGCTGGTATGGGGCACATGTGTGGTCCTCTGTGTGTGTGTGTGTGCCGGTACTGGGCACACGTGTGTGCACATGTGTGGTGTTCAGTGTGCGTGTGGGTGAGCGCGGGGTCGGATTTGGTGGGATGGGGGGTGTGTGTGTGCAGACACGGCACATACATGCTCATACACACTCGTGTGTGTGCACACATGCAGGTAATGCATGCACCTGTGTGCAGGTGTTGTAGACGTGAGTGTATGTGCGCACGAGTGTGGGCTCTGGGGATCGGGTGCCTGTGTTGTCAGGGGGCTTCGTGAGCTGGGTGGGAGGAGGGTGCTGCGGAATTGAGGTACGGCGAAGGGATGTCTCTGTCCCTAATGGCTCCTTCTCCTGCTCCTTCTCACCCCAGGAGAACTCGGATGTCTTCCTCTCCACTGTGGACGCAGACTGGAAGGTAGGACCGGCCATGGGTGATGCCCCCCACCCCTAGTCTTGCATGGGACAGCGTCCTGTGGCTGGGGAAGGCGGCGGGGCACTGAGCGGACCCAGGGGTGTCGCTGTCCCTCCTTCCATGGTGGCGCAGTGCCTGCTCGGTGTCTGTGCATGGGGCTGCACGCCCATCGTGGTCCCCGTCAGGAGGGGATGGGGGACATGCTGCCAGCCATGCTCTGTGCTGGCGCTCGGATGTGGCTGGTGGGCACTTGGCCATGGGCTGGGGACAAAACCTTTAAAACAGGCAATTTCTTCTCAGGAAGGCCGAGCTGCTTTTCCAGTCCCTTTACCATTGCCATGGCAATGGTTTCCTGGGCAATGCCAGCTCCCTGCTTACATAAGGATGTTTGAAAGCCTCTTTCTTTTTTGGAGGGCTGAGGCATTGCCCCCTGTACCACCCACCTCTCTTGGAGAACAGGGCCCCTCTGCTCCTTTGGCCGGCACCTGCCCACCTTGTACCTCCATTTTACCTCTCCAAGAGGAGCCCCACAGTATGACTTCAGGGATCATGGTGGGGAGAGCTCATGCCTGGCTCCCGTGTTGGTCTTTGTCCCTCTCACACCTCTGCCCAGGCTCATCCAGCACCAGGCTGCCTCTGCAGAGACTGAGGTGCTGGAAGATAGGAAGGGAGGGTAGCTGGGCTGTCAGATCACAGCTTGCTGCCTGTCCCTCTCCTAAAGAATCTCTTCTCCCAGGGGACACCACTAATTGACCTCAGGTTGTATTTTGCCACTTTGCTTAGCAACTGGGACTACTGGGAGGATGGGCTTGGGTGGTGCTGGCTGAGCCCTGACAGGTCTGGCATTGAAATAACAGCACCTGTAAGGGTCAAATAAATATGGATTTATTTTATCCTGGGAGAGGGACAGGGTAGCACAGGACCCTGTTTTAGCAGCCCTAAATTAGTGCCCAGACTTTTGGTGCTGGCCCGCTTGGTTTCTGCCACCTGTGTGATGGCAGGGTGCTGGTCGGGGAACTAGACCTTTTGTCAGGTCCACAGTGTGGGAGACTTCTCGTGGCCCTCTTGAAAGCCACAAAATAATTAAAAAGTGGCAGTGGTGGAAAAGAAACGGTGCCCTTCCCAGCAGCTCCAAAGCTGGTGAGATGCGGGGGTTGTGGGGCTGGGCTGCTCCTTGCTCTGCTTGCTCAGGGTTCCTGTTGGCTGCTGGAGGGGAGACCAAACTATCTGGTATCACCAAAATCAGGGCAAAGAGGAAGATGGAGATGTGGAAGGAGAGGGAGGTGGCTGTGCCAGGCTGCCCAGAGCTCCCGGTAGCACCACAAGGACCAGTATGACTCTTGCTCAGCTGTGCTGGGGCAGGGCCTGGTTGGCACTCAGGATGCTGAAGAGCAGTGACCCTCCCAGGACAATCTGCATGCCAGTATTTCAGGGATAGGCCCACGGTGATGCCGAATCACGTCCCTGGTGGTGCCAAGTGGAGCAGGTATGGACGGCAAATGCCACAGTGATGTGTCTCCATCCCCTCGGGACCTAAAAAAGGAACTGGGCAAAGATCAAGGAAACTATTCCCAAGCCAGCCGGGCCCTGTGCCCTCTTGGTTCCACTCCAAGAGCCTCAGGCTAGGGATGGGATGAGTTTCCCAGGCCGTGCCAAGGCAACTGCCTCCTTTTCCTCACCCTGGCATTTGCAGGTTGGCTCTGTGCAGAAGCTGGGGGCTGCCTACCATTTCTTGGGAAGATCTTACCCTATATTCTAGGCTCACCTCCTTGGGATAATTCAATCCAGAGCCCAGCTTAACTCTTCCCTGTCCCTCTGCTCCTCCCCAGAGCCAGTCACTGTGCCCTTGGCAGGATGCTCAGGCCTGGCTGGAGCAGTAGTGGGGAGTGGGGAGCCCCCACTGCTGCCAGCTGAAGTGAAGCCCTGGGGGCTGCTGACATAAGCCAAGGTGCAGGAGTGCCAGGGGCAGGTGCCCTGAGACCTGGATGCCCTGAATCCAGCAGGAGGTCTGGGCCACCCGCCAGGCAAATGGGCTAGTAGCCAAAGGGGTGGCAATCCCATTTGATGCTATTCAAGCAGAGTCAGCCTTGCTCAGCCCTTCCATCTCCCTTCAACCCTTTTGCTTTCATGCTTTACTTCACCATGGCTCTTCCAGTCCTTCTATCTTCTCCTTTGCCACCTTCTGTCTTTTTTTGCCCCTCTGCATCTCTTGTTTTTTTTCCCCACCAGCTGCTCAGGCTCTTTGGCTCCACAGGCAGCAGGGCTGGGGAAAGCAAAAATGGCACCTGGAGTTGTGAATGGCTTTGTGCCTGTGCCAGGAACCACCTGGGAGCTGGGCTTTCCTCACACAGCCGGTCCTTCATTCGCAGAGATGCATCTTTCCAGGCCTGGGTTTGAGCTCCCTGCAGGACAAAGCAGAGCAGAGTAAAATCTCTTTGGTGGAGGCGAGGTGAATGCCACCTCTCTGCCTATCTGTCTGTCCTTTGTCCCACATCTACACCCCCTGGCTACCCAGCCCTGACTTGTTTGCAGGACATGGCTTTTAGTGGCTCCCTGAAGGGCATGAAAGAGACCATGGGACTCCTCCATCTGAGATTGTCCAGCCTTGTGCCAGTTCTGCCAAGCTGGGCAGTGGTGCTGGGATGGGCAGGGACAGGCAGGGTGCAAGGGGATGGCACCCAGAGATTGCTGGGGGGTTTTGGGGCTGTGGTGGCACGAGGCTGTCCGTGGGTGAGAGCTGCAGGCGGATGGAATCGCTCTCTCACAAAGCCTTGTTGGAATCAGAGAAGAAGCCATCTGTCTGCTTGCATGTGCACATGGGAATACACGTGTGTGTGTGTGTGTGTGTGTGTGTGTGTGTGTGTGTGCGCGCACAGCATGTGTCAGTCCAGGTACAGGATCCAACCCCTTGGTGCTGCTGGGTTGCCTTTCCTCTGCCTTATTTACCTGCCACTGGCGATGTCCAGGTCAGGGCTAAATCCTGCACTTCCCCTGCATGCCATCAGCCTGCAGCATGGGGGATGACTGTGCTGCTGGGTAAGGTAACAGAGGTGTCTGTGCAGTGTTCACATGTGTACACGTGTGCGCCCCTCTGTGCACATGTGTCCAAGGTTCTGCATGTGTGCAGGTTTTTGTGCATGCATGAGCATCAGTGATGGCCATGGCATACATGCTAAGCACACGGGAGAAGGATCCAGCAGGCGTGCTCTTAGCATGCAAATGACCATGGACATACATGTACAGGAACATGTCCTGCACAGACACACTGGGCCTGGCCCCATGGGGGGTGTGCACAAGTATTCTGTGGGGTGCATGTGCTCGGGTAGGTATCGTATCAATTTTTCCGAAGTTTGCATGCACAGACGTGGTTTTGCCTGGTCCCCGTGTGCCCGTGTCGGTACATGTTCCCGTGCATGTACATGTGTGGTCACGTGCACACGTGGAGCTCGCCTGCCTCGTCCTTCTCCTGTTTGTTTCGTGTGCACCCATGTCCATCTGTGGCTGTGTGTGTGCTGCCCGGCGCCTGTGCATCGCTGCGGGGCCTTGGCCTGGCTGGCTGTGGGCTCCACCATGATTCCGCATGTTTGTGTGGGGCTGGAGTCCGTGTGTGTGCAGTGAGTGCAGGGAGCATGGCTGGGCTCTTCCCTGAGCGTGCTGGGTCTGCTGCGAGGGGTGCGAGCGCAGCCCAGTCCAGACACCCCGCCTGTGTCTGTCTGCCGAAAGAGGGAAGATGGAGAAGGTACCGCACGGTGCCAGGCGTTTTTTTCTTCATAAACAAGGGTATTTGGGGCCAATTGGAGCATGAATAATTCCCGCGGCAGCCAATGGCTGAGTGCTGGCTCCATCGCGGCGCTCGCCCGCAATGGAGGCCAAACCTGCCGAGGGGGAAGGGAGAGGGAGGGCTCAGCGCAGGGCTGGGGCTCCGCTATAAATCGAGGCGAGGGGGCTGAGCCAGCGCAGAGCTCTGCTTCGCCCCAGCCCACTGCACCGCCGGGAGTCCGTGCTTGGCCCACACTGCCTGCGCATCCTCGTCCCCCCGGTTCCTCACCATGCCGGAGTGCTGGGATGGGGTAGGTACTGCCGTCCCCGTGTTCGCTGCCCTCCCATTCCCAGGGAATTTCGCCCCAGTATCTCTCCTGCTTGCCCAGGCTGGGCCTTTGCGCCCAGCAGGGTTCAGTGTGGGTCAGGCAGGCATTGGGGCAGGGGGGACCCACTGCTGGGGAGCCCTTCCTTCCCCCAGCCCTGCTGCCGCATCCCTGACGTGCTGCAGGTTTTGGGGACGCATTGTCCTTGAGCATGTGTCCTCCCCGAGCCCGGCGGAGATGCTGCGCCGAGGCTGAGGGTGAGCGGCTGCGGCCCATGCTGGGGCTGTGTGCTGATGGGGGGGCTCACTGGCCCTTCCCCACCCCCTGGGTTGCAGAGGGAGAGGGTCTCTTGCTGTTTTGAAGCAATCTCTCAGTTGCTTTCCAACCCCTGGGTGATGGCAACACCCGATGGCAACAGGCTGGTGCGGAGGGGGTGAGTGAGGTGGGAGCACCTGGACATGAGTGGGCTCTGTCAGACACCTATGTGTGCTGAGACCCGCACGCCCCTCCTCGCTGGGGCTGTGGGTTGTCTATGCCCGTCTCTCCTTGCTGCCTGCATCCCCTGCATCCCTAGCCTCTCCCCTCCAGAGAGCATCCCTGCGGCAAAGGGCAGGGCTGTGGTACCCAGCGGTGCTGCAGAGGCTGCACCATGGGCAGGATGTGCCTGGCTTGGCAGGGGGTGGGGAGCAGGAGGTAGCAGTGCTGAGGGTGGATCCACTATCTTGGGCATGTGATTTTGGGGTAGGATTGAAACCTGAGCTGTTGGGGCTCTGATGGGGATCGTGGGCATGGTGATGGCAAGGAGGCAGCCCTGTGCCCAGGATCAGACCACATGGATGCCTCCTGCTCTGTGACCTTGGGCCAGGCCCTTCCTCTGCCTCAGTTTCCCAATCTGTTTTGCAGAGGCATGTCCCTGCTCGTGGACTGCTGCCTGATGCAGCTGCAGGGGACGGAAGGACAGCTGTGGATGAGGGCTGGGCTCAGGGTGCCCTTGGGAGCCGGGAGTTGTCTCCACAGAGTCCTTGAGGTGCCTTCGGGTGCTGTGTTCCCCCAGGGACAGCAGATCTCAGTGAGGGGAGGCACTGCAGTGAGGAGACCCTGTCCTGAGGTGGTTCCTCCCACCCGAGGCCTGTGTCCTTCAGAGTCCTTGGTGGCGCGTAACCTGCGTGAGCATCCACGTACCTGCTCCCCTCCCACCAGCCCATCCATGGGGCTGCCAGTGCCAGCAGTGAGGACCGTGACGGTTGGGCACCCTGCCATCATCTCCTGCCCGGCCCTGCCCAGCACATGATGCTCCTGCACCCACCAGATCCCAGCCTCTAGGTCACTGGCTGGCAGGCGTGAGCATCTGGAGGAGACCTCTGGTCCCTTGTCCCTGGGCAGCACCTGGGCTCACAGCCTCGGTTCCCCTCGCTGGCTGGGAACAAGGGCCAGGATGGCAAGGCTGGAGCCCTCTTAAACAGGGAAACTGAGGCACAGGGTGATCTTGTTCTCTGTATGAGGGCACTGGCATTTCAGACCAAAGGTTTTTAAAGTTACTTTAGCTGTAATTTTGGTTGCAGCGTTTCCTGGAGTGGTGTCTCAGTTCTGACCTCTGCCTGTTTGTCCCAGGCACAGCGAATCGCCTCCCAACTAGGCCATGCTGTGAAGCCCCACCCTGTTGCCAAAATTTCCTCAGTTTCAGGCCCTCGAAGATCTCCTGTCCTGTCCTGTGGTCCACCTGTCCCATCCCATGATCCTCCTTTCTCAAGCCCTCTTGGATCCCATCCCTTGACCTCATCCTGTGATCCCTTCCCACGATACACGTCCAATCCTAAATGCTACGATCCTATCCAACATCTTCCCTTCCCTTCCCTTCCCTTCGGGAGCTGATGGAAGCTGGGAACATTTGTATGTGATTTGTCCTGCTTTCTACCACCTCTGGGATGCCCAAAGCTGTTTTTTTTTTCTCCTGGAACAGCTGCTCCTCTTTCTCTTGTCCTCCCATGGGACCAGCCATGTGGGGAAGCATGCACCCAGTGAAGGGTGTGATGGCAGGGCAGGAGAGGATGTCTTAGGGCAGGTGGGCATCACACCATCTCTCCTCTTCCCCCAGGAACATGACATTGAGACCCCCTATGGGCTGCTGCACGTGGTCATCCGGGGCTCTCCCAAGGGGAACCGCCCAGCCATCCTGACGTACCACGATGTGGGGCTCAACCGTGAGTGCTGCTCCCTGGGCCGAGGGTGCAAGGGCAGGTGGGAGTGAGCCCGAGGCTGCATGGGGTGCCAGGACATCAGGCCAAAGCCCCTGGCTCAGCTCCTTTGTCTCCTCCCAAGGAAGGTCCCCAGGCTGCATTTGCTCCCCCCGGGCACCTGGATGCACCAGGAGAGTTTGGATACTCAAAGCCCAAAGTCCAGGCCAGGCACAGCCAGGAGTGTTTGGCTACCCTGGTGGTGCCTGTCTGTCTGCCCGCCCACACCAGGCAGGGATGGCACAGGGGGGATGCAGGGTTGGTCCCCACTTCTGCTGCCACCAGCAGCCTGTTGGTATTCAGAGCATGGCCCCAGCTGGCAGCAGGGCATAGTGGGGGACAAAAGAGACTGGGAATAGCAGGAAGGAGGGACCTTGACGGAAAGGGAAGGAGTGACCCTGGGCAGAGGCTCTGGATGTGGAGATGCTGCCCTTTCTGTCAGCCTGTAACCTTGGACCTGCACCCCAGACCCCTGCCCTGGGCTGTGCCCTCCAGCTGAGCCAGAATACCCAATTCCCTGTGAGCAGGGAGAACCATTTCCTGCTCTGCTGGCGGCTGAGGCTGAGTCACTGACACGCTACGTGAGCTGCCTCAGCATCGCAGCAGCTCTCTTGTGTTCAGGTACACGTCATGTTGGCTGCAATGGGCCCTACAACTGCCTCATCCCCACGTTTTGGGAGGGATATCCCGGCATTGATGCCATGGGGCAGGACCCTTCCAAGCCCCAGCAGTGTCTGTATCCCACTGAAGTCGTAGGGGCCTGTCCACAGCAGCACTGTGCCTGTTTCTTTGAGTGTTTCCAAGCAGACAGATTTGCAGCTGTTTCTCAAATCCCGTGTTTGCTTGAGCCCTTTCTGGGGATTTTGGATGGGGCCGATAATACTCCAGGCTGCTTATCTCACTGCCTGCTGGGTGGTCTTGCAGCCCTGGGCTTTGAATCCCCCAGTCCCATCCCTCCAAGGCTCACCAATGAGGCTGACCCCAAACTCCTCATCCTCCTGGTTCTGCCTGTCCGACACCTGTAGGGATGCAGCCCTTGCTGCAGTAGCTATGGTCTCTGCTGTGGGGATGAGGAGCGTGGAGGGGAGGGGATGGGATGGCTTTGGTGGCATGTCACCTCCTGCTTGATGGGCAGTGGGAGGGCATGCAGCCTCTGTCCATGCTCCCCTGACCCACCAGGCCCCAGTGCCAGGGTGTTTGGTCTCTGATCTCCACCTGCACTTTGACAGACAAGCTTTGCTTCAACACCTTCTTCAACTACGAGGACATGCAGGAGATCACGAAGCACTTTGTGGTGTGCCATGTGGATGCGCCAGGCCAACAGGCAGGAGCCTCACAGTTCCCTCAGGGGTAGGTGTCAGTTTCTTCAGGGGCCCACAGGGATGTCACCTCCCTGTCCCTTGGGTTGTCACTGCTTGGCAGTCATGCCGTGCTTGTGGGCCTCTCCAAACTGTGTCAAAGCCCGTGGCAGATGACTGGCCCAGGGTGGGTAATAGGGTGGCTTACAAGTGGGTGGCATTTCCCTGCCCACTTCAGGCAGCCCAGCTGCCCCAGATATCCCACTCTGAACAGGGTCCATAACCACCATTCTGTGCTTCCCTGTGCCACAGGTACCAGTATCCTTCCATGGACCAGCTGGCTGCCATGTTACCCAGTGTGGTGCAGCATTTTGGGTGAGTCAGCCTCTCCTCCACGGCTGTTGGCTGAGTGTCGTGGGCAGGGAGATGGGCAGAAGGCAAGGGTTTGGGGTTGGGGAGTTGACCCTGCAAGCTGGCAGCCTGCAAATCTTCTTGTGCCCCATGCTGTGGGTGGAGGGGTGTCCCAGGGAACACGTACTGGAGCTGACCATCCCACCCTACCCACCTCTCCATATTTCCAGGTTCAAGTACGTGATCGGGATCGGCGTTGGGGCAGGAGCCTACGTGCTGGCCAAGTTTGCGGTGAGCCTGGGGCTGGGATGGGCTGCTCCTGAGTTGGTGGTACCTGCTGTCAGCCGAGGGCATGGGGAAAAGCGGGAGCTGACACCTCCAGGCAGTCTGTGCTGCTGCAAAGGCTCCTGGAGGGATGTGTGGCCAGGATGGCAGTGCCATGGCTGTGGTGTCTGGGCAGTCTTGCCACAGGTCTCCCATCACTCCAAGGACCATATCAGCTTTGTGCAATGCCTGTGCAGTGGTGCTGGTGGGGGCTGAGCAGGGCACATCTCCCCTCCCCTCTGAGCCTTTCCCCTCTTGCTCCCTGCAGCTCATCTTCCCTGACCTGGTCGAAGGACTGGTCCTTATGAACATTGACCCCAATGGCAAAGGCTGGATTGACTGGGCAGCTGCCAAGGTGGGCAGGGACCTGACCCCTCCTGCTGGCCCTGGTGGCTCCGCGGGGCAGGAGCCAACCATGGCAGTGCCATAACTCCCTGTGCTCCCTCCACAGCTCTCTGGCCTCACCAGCACGCTGCCGGACATCGTCCTGTCCCACCTCTTCAGCCAGGTAAGGGCTGCGCATCCTTCCAGCCCCCTGCCACCTGCCCCCAGCATCCCAGCTGGGTCACCTGGGCTGTGCCCTTCTGAGTGCTGCTGTGCCTCTGGACCTGACCCATGCTTAGGTTCAGGGTTAAGCCTTGCCTGACCTGGGGATTAGCCTTGAAGAATTGGTGACTCATGTCCACATCCTGTCTGGGTGTGCAGCACCCCTGTGCCCAGCTGCATTGCCCAGCATCCTCTTCCTTGTCTCCTGCTGACCAGCCTGGTATGGGCAGGACCTGGGGGAGCAGGGTATGTCCCTGACACCTGATCTCCACTCCCTCCTGGCACAGGAAGAGCTGATGAACAACACGGAGTTGGTGCAGAGCTACCGGCAGCAGATCGGCAGCGTGGTGAACCAGTTCAACCTCCAGCTCTTCCTCAACATGTATAACAGGTGAGTGCTGCAGGCAGCCCCTGTCTGTGCCAGGGTGAGGGGCTGCAGTGCTGGTGGGTGGCTCTGAGTTCACTGTGGGGACCCAGACCCGTGTTGAGTGCTGTCATCACCCTGTCGTCACCTCCAGCATAGGCAGGCAGCAGAGCAAAGTTGTCTGCCACTGCTGGCTGGGGATGTGGGAGTGGCATGGCATTAGTGGTGGCATCTGCCCACTGGCCCTCTTTCTCCTCCATCAGCCGCAGGGACCTGGACATCAACCGGCCTGGGACTGTACCCAATGCCAAGACGCTGCGGTAAGAGTTGTGCGGCCTGGAGAGGTCCCAGGGCAGTGGAGTTCACCCAGCCCAAACCCTTATCATGCCCCTTCCTCCTCTCACTTCCAGCTGCCCTGTGATGCTGGTGGTCGGAGACAATGCGCCTGCTGAAGAGGGGGTGGTGAGTGATGGTGTAGTGCCTGTAGGGTGGCACACAGATGATGCCCATGCGTGGGCACGCACATGTTCACTGCCTGCTCAGACACATGTCAGCTCCCATGGGAGCTGTGTGGGAGCGTGCTCGTGTGGGCACCTATGCACATGCATCTGTGCATGGTTGCCACACCTGGAAAACCTCCCCTTCTTCATATGCCCAGATGTGCTCACAATATGCCCACTCGGATGTGTCGGCACACGGGCACACTCTGTGCTTGGCCTCATGCACCCAAACAGCCTCTGGGGTCCCTCCACACATCCCCATGGTTGTCCACCCTTGCACAGGAAGCCACAGGTAGTGTGCAGGTGGCCACATTTGTACAGAAGGTGTAACTGCACACTCACCCCCCTCCTCCCTCACATGTACCTCTGTGCATGTGCACATGAGCACGCTTGTGTGCATGTACACACGCGTGTGACACACAAAATGCCTCACCAGCCACCCTCATCTCCCTTTTAAGCCTGGTAGAAGGAAACCCCTCTGTCCCATGGCAAGGGATGGTGGTTCTGCAGGCTCAGGGCTCACCTAGTGTCCTGTCTGCTCCTGGCTAGGGTGGGATATGCCAGCTGGAATGCTGTGGGCCAGTGGTGGTACATGTGGGCAACTTCTGCATGGCTCAGGGCTTATGTCATTTCTCTCGCCCACAGGTGGAGTGTAACTCCAAGCTGGATCCCACCAACACCACCTTCCTGAAGGTAGGCCAGTGGCAAGGGGCAGCTGGGAGGTCCTTGCTGCCCATGAAGTGCCCCACTGCCCTCTGCCCCAGGACTGCAGAATTTCCCTTCTCCCCAGTCCAGGTCCATCCTGGCCATTGGGGCTGGGGATGTATGGGGAGAGCAGGGTGGCCCCAGCAGTGGCATCCTGTTGCGGGTACCAGAGGATGGTGGGTGGTACAGGTACCCTTCCAAACTAAGCAGGGCCTTCTCTCTGCAGATGGCTGACTCTGGTGGGCTGCCTCAGGTCACACAGGTAAGCCCCCACAACTTTCCCAGTTAACTGGATATACTGGGCCCTGAGACACGTACTGGTGCTGTCCCTGGCTAGATGGGAACGGGCTGATGAGGGCATAGGGGTCTTGTGTAGGGGCTGGCAGGGGCGGCTTGGGGCTGAGCGGGGATCTCAGTCTTGGTGCTGCCTCAGCTCAGCCAGCTCTCTCCCTACAGCCAGGCAAGCTGACCGAAGCCTTCAAGTACTTCCTGCAAGGCATGGGCTACAGTGAGTGCCGGGGCTGGGCGTGGGGCTGGCGTGGGACTGTGCGTGCCCGTGTGTGTGCCTGTGCACACGTGTGCTGACCCTGCTGCTGGCGAGGAGCCTGGCACCTCTGTGTGTCTGTCCTGATGGAGAGCTGCATGTGTCTGTGACTCTGTATGTGCAGGTGTGGATCATGTCTGTCCGTGTGTCTACAGGGGCATGGGATGTACAGGCGCTGTGTGCACACAGACGTGTGTACAAGGGCTCTGTGTGTACATATGTGTGTGGACGGGGTCTCTGTGCAAGCATGCACATGTGTGTGTGTTTGTGTGTGCACAAGCAGGGGCTGTGTGTGTGCAACAAAGACGAGTGAGTCCATGTGCACAAGTCTGTGTAAACACGTGTTTGCTTAGGTCCATGACCACGTGTGTGTATGTTTTCGTGTCTGTGCATACCTGTATGTGCATGCAAAAGTCCATATGCACATGTGTGTGTTTGCAGGTCCATTGCGCGTGTGTGTGTGTGTGTGTGTGTGTGTGTGTGTGTGCGTGCGTGCAGTTCTCTGTGCCCACAGCGGGGGTCCGTGTGCAGGCACATGTGGGGCTGGGTGGGGGCTGCTGGCCCAGTGGAGCCCAGAGAGGGCTGACGCTCTCTCTCTGCCCTCCCTGCCCTTCTCCAACTCCACCCCTGCCAGTCACCCACCTGAAGGATCGGAGGCTGAGTGGAGGCACAGGTACCGCTCAGAGCTGCTCAGCCCATGCCCGCTGCTGCATGGTGCCTGCCTGGCCTGTGCCCTCAAGCTACCTGGGCACCTTTGGGAGCAGCCTGGGTGCAGGACTGGCCCCTCCCAGCCAGACGCCCACTGCCTTGCTCCGCTTTGCCTGAGCCGGGGCTGGGGGCTCAGAAATGGCATTTGGAGAAGTCCCCCTCCATGCAGGCAGTCTCAGCAGTGTGCCCACTGTGCTCTCCTCCAGCTGTCCAGGAGCTGTGCCCATAGGGCATCCTGGCTGGGGGAGGGTGTCACCTTCCCTGCACACCCTGGGGAGCCAGGGAAGTTGCCATCCCAGCTCACTCCTTCCCTGGAGCGTGGCAGCCAGGGGTCCTCACTGCCTGATGCCCGGAGGTTGCATGCCCAGGAGTGGGTCTGGTGTGCAGCCTGTCCCGGGGCTAGCCGGCCCTGCCCTGCTGTCCCTTACCAGCCTGGGGCTGCTCCTGTTGTCACAGCACCGCTTGCTGCAAGCTTGTGCCCGGGCTCATTTGCATCGGGGAGCGGGACCGGCGGCAGTGTTGGCTCAGGTCCTGGTGGTTTTCGGAGGGAGCTGAGCACCCTGGCCGTCTCTCTGTGCCCGTGCAGTGCCATCTGCCAGCATGACCCGTCTGGCACGCTCCCGCACGGCCTCCCTCACCAGCGCCAGCTCTGTGGATGGCACCCGCCCACGTGCCTGCACCCACTCGGAGAGCACCGAGGCCATGGGGCAGATCAACCACACCATGGAGGTATCGTGCTGAGGTCCACGCCCGCCGCCGATGTCTCCTTCAGAGCCATCTCCCATCCGTCAGCATCCCGCCAGCACCCACCCGCCCCGTGGACATCCTCCACCAGGGCCCTCGCTTCTTTGGGGTCAATTTGTCTTCTTTGCCGCTGGCCTCATCCCCTTGTCTGTTACAGGAGAAGGAGAGGGGCTTTGTCCAGCAGTCACACATGGTTCTGCATTGGTCCTCACCCTCCCTAGCATCGGCTTGGCCCCGGCTTGGGAGGGTGGGTGGCAGGGGGACAGGGCCAGGATGGGGTAGCAGGGTCAGGGTGGTAAGATGGGGACGGGATGTTGGGATGGGATGGGATGTTGGGATGCAACAGGACGTGAGGAGGACACAGGAGGTAGGTTGGTCCCCCAAGGTCAACTGATGGCTGACCAAGTCAAAATGAAGATGGGAACAGGGAGCAGCACTTATTGGGAGGTCATTGGTCCGTTCTTAGGGATGCAGCGTCCATTTCTCCCTGATGTCCCTTCCTGGGGAGAGCTAGCATGGGATCCCCCAGCACACACAGGACCTGCTGCCCCAGACCTGGCTGAGCCTTGTGAGAAATCACATCCCTAACTTTCTTTGCCCTAGTCATCTACTCTGAGGGCTGCCCCAGGGCAAGTGGAGAGGGGTCAGCCCTGCTCCAGAAGCCATCAGGGCAGTAAGGTGGCATGAGTGTCCCCCTGCTTCTGCCCATGCCCTTGCCTGTGATGGCACTTCCTTGGTCCCTTGTTGCAAGAAGGATAATCACTGCCTGCCACCAAAAATGCACTGGGAAGGGGGCAGTGAGCTTGCTTGGTCCCTGCCACACTGTCAGTTCCCCTCCCAGCTCTTGGGCTGAGGCTGCCAGGGCCCAGAGGCCACTGGTTTTGGGGATGTCACACAGCAAATCCCACCTCCGGTTTTGCCACAGCCTGTCGGTGTCACCACCGTGGAGCCATTAGCAATAAGATGAGACACTCCCCCTGCCATGCTGGGGAACCCTCAGCACCCTCTGCCCCGCAGGGTGCATCACCGCAAGGTGCTGGCAGTGTGGGGTGACCCATGGGACATGGGGAGTGCACCAGTGTCTGGCTTTGCCTACAGAGCTGGCCAGACCCACCGTGGCTCTCCAAATCCACACCCCCCACCTTCAGCATTTCGCCTGCGCACTGAGCGAGGCGTCTCTCAAGGGCTTGGCTCCCCCCCGAGCCGTGGGGCTCCATCCGGACTCCCGGGTGGATCTAGACTCTCACAGACGGCACGGAGATCCATGTCATCCCAAAACCCCACCATTGGCCAGAGCTACCAGAGCAGCAGAGCCCAGCCCCTCCTGTGCCCGGTGTAAGGCACAGGTAAGGCCCTGGCTCTGGTGATGGGTGCTCAGGTCTTCGTAGGTGTTCCATGGGGGACCTGAGCAGGGACCTGTAGGGAACCCACCAGCTGCCACCATCTGGGTGAGCAGAACCAGCCCGCTGGAAGCAGGTCCCACCCAGCCCTACAAAAGCGTTCGCCCCCGCCCCCCCCAGACCCCATCCCTGCTCCCCAGTGAAGGGGACAGGGGTCCTGGGGCTCCCAATGGGTGTATGAGGGCTTTTGGCCCTGAGACCCGTGCCCCACATGACCCCTCACAAATTAAAAGGCCACCCCAAAACACCAGTGTCCCCGTTTGCCCCCCACTTTGTTCTGCTGTGTGCTTCCTTCTTGGTGTGACTCTGAAAGCTGCGTAGCTCCTTTTTGCGGTAGATACTGCTGCGATCTCTTGTTTTTTCAGCGTGTCCTTCCAGATGATATATATATATAAATACCTATACATAATATATATATAAGGGTTTGCCCAGTCCCTGACCTTTTTGGGTTCACTCCTCCTTGCATTCTTGTCCAAGCAGTGCTGTGTGGTTTCCCTGGAGGTGGTGTGGCTGTGCTCGCCTTCAGTTCCTCACCTTGGTTTTGTTGGTGGGTTTGTTTGTTTTTCCCTGGTGGTTTGTTCTTTTGATTTTTGTTGGTTTTCCTTTTTTCCCAGTCACAGCGGAATTTAACGCATTTTCCTGTCTGAGTGCAGCCTGATTTTGTCACAGCGGCATCAAGGCTGCAGCACTCACGAGACAGCAATATGTAAACCAGATTTAACTAACCTGTTGCTGTAGAGAGGATTTACTGTGTTGGAAATAAACCAACAAACTAATAAAGATGTTGAGAACCTGCTGTGCTCTTTGCAACATGCTGCAGGGAAATGGGTCTGAGCCCATGTGGGGCCTGCCTGCAGAGATCTGGCAGGCAGGGAGGAGAAGGGGGGACACCTTGTCCACCAACCTCACTAGGGATGCCCATGGAGGAAAGCCCAGCACCCCATGGTGCATGGGGGGGAAGCTGTGGGGTGCTTTGGCTTCGGGGTGCCCCATATGTCAGGAGGTTGGAAAGCTGCCAGCTGTAGCCCAATGAGGTTGTTTCCAAGGGGAAGAAAAAGTTCCATGGCTGCACAACTCAGGGGATGAGCGGAGTCCTTGGGAGATCCAGCCTCACTGTCCTCTACCAGGACTGCAGGCTTCCTCTTTGTCTCCCCATCAAGGTCTGAATGTTCCAGGACATAACCCTTTCCAAGTGCGTGAAGCTTCCCCTGGGAAGGATCATTTCCCTCCATCCTAGTCCTTGTCCCTGCTCTAGTGTCAGTGTCTGCCTTGTGCTGGGTCACTCCAGACTGGTCCCAGTCCCTGAAGAGGGTCCCAGACCCAAAGCATGGAGAGAGTGTGACCACGTAGTCCACTCTCATGGTTGCCTGGGGTGGGCAGAGAAGAGCCTGGACACATGGGGAGGGAATGCAGACTAACAAGACTGAGCTGAGAGTTGGGCAGGCAGCCCAGGAGCCTTTCTTGGATGGCTTGCCTGGAAGGGTCTGCTGCTCACCCCCCTGGCCAGAGTGAGCCTCATCTGTGGGGTGGGGGGTGTTACACTGTACACCCTTATCACTGAAATGCTGTAATGCTGCTGGACACATTCAGGACACACTTTATGCTATACAGATGGCTGGGATAGGATAACTGTCAGACAAATGATTTCACGTCCTGACTGAATGTAATTCATGGGGCACTGGATGCCGAATACTAACAGACTGCAACAGAAAGAAAACTAACAACTACCTATTCCTACAGTACTATTGCTAGATTAAAATTCTTCTCCTCTACTTCAAATATTGACTTAAATAATCTATTTTCTTGGGACCTGGCACATCTCACCACTCAGTCAACTATGGAGGGTCTCAGCAGCTTCCTGGACCAAAAGTGAGCATGTCACTAAAGTTTCCCTTCCCTTATGTTTACCCAAGAATGTATGGTCACAGCTTTTCTTAAATTCTGCCAGCAATACTCACGTGAAAACTGGCTCTTGATGATGCAAGGGTTTTTATTTCTAGCAGGAGGAGATAATTTAATACATGTAATTCCTCAGGGGAACCTGCAAAGGGACGGGAGCAGCAGGGCAGGAAAAAAAGTTCATGCTGCTTTTTCTGGCCAGATATGGATGTCGTTAGTGAGGAGGGAGGGAGCCATATAGGTCAGTGCCTCAAATAGTGCATGAAAATGCGACTCCAAGGGTCAGAGCCTGGTGCATCTGTGGGGTTGCACCGCCACCTGGTGCAGTCTGCAGTGCTCACAGCCTCTGCCCAGCACTGCCTTTGCCTTGTTGGTTTAAAACACCTGCCAAAGGACAACAACGCTGATACAAACGCTGATAATTGGGTCTGGTTATGTAAATAGATAGGAATACGTCAGCATACTGGTACGGGAATCAAAAGCAGCTGAGCAATGGTAACAGTCGTTCCCTCTCCATCTGTCACAGCTGCACAAGGGCTGCCAGGACAGAGTTACTGCAGGTTGCTGCCAATTCACTGGCCAGGAATGCTTCAGCCTCTACGGCTGACTGTGTTTGTTGTCACCACGTGAGCCAGGCTTGGCGAAGGTCACTGTGTTTGTGCTGCTGGGCAGGTGAGACACCCCACAGCCTCTCTCGTGGGCATTAGCACAGCCAGGTATTTCTCTCCAGACAGGCCTTCCTCACTGAGCAAACACCATGGGAGAGCCCTGACTAACACGGCCATGAGGAAAAGTCTCATCCCCGAGATCAGCTGGTGACACCAAAGGGCAAAAAGCTGTAAGAACAGTTCATTTTCCATTGTTTTCTAAGGCCTTGCTATATTCACACCCATCACTGAAAACGGAGGACCGGAAACATTTAATGCCCTCAANCGTGTCCTTTCAGTACCACCTGGGGAGCCATTCTGCTGTGCCTTTTGCAACCGGACGTGTCTATCTCGCATTGGCCTTTTTAGCCATCAGCGCGCTTGTAGCAAGCGTGGGTAGAGTCCTTCACAAATCTTCGTTCGCGAAGCCTAGCCATGATGATGAATGTCTCCAGAGAGGGAAAATCCCTGAGCAGCCTGTTCCAGTGCTCTGACACCCTCAAAGTAAAATTCTTTCTTATATTGAGGTGAAACTTATTGTGTTTTAGTTTATGGCAATTGCTCCTCGACCTGTCGCTGGGCATCACTGAAGAGTCTGGCACTGCGCTCCTGGCACCCGCCTTTGGGATATTTATACGCATTTATGAGATGCTCTCTCAGTCTTCTCTTCTCCAGACTAAACGGGCCAACCTCCCTCGGCGTCTCCACATAAGAGAAGTGCTCCAAGACTCCTCATCATCCCCGCGGCCTCCGCCGGACCCTCTCCAGTAGCTCCTTGTCTTCCTTGTACTGGGGGAGTGTCCAGAGCTGGACACGGCGCTCCAGGCGCGGCATAGAACCCCGAGACTCCCGTGCCGAGCCCAGCTCGGGCGGGACCCCTTTCGGGACGTTCAAACCCCCTCCGTGGCCGGGGGTGGGGGGTGACACGGCGGCGGGGAGGGCTCGGCCGTGGAACTACAGCTCCCATGGTGCCCGGGCGGGCCGGAAGCGCGGAGCGGAGCGCGGAGGGGAGCCCGCGCCGTGCCCATGGCGGCGCTCAAGTACGCGGGGCTGGAGGACACGGACAGCGAGGAGGAGCTGCCGCCGGGCTGGGAGGAGCGCACCACCAAGGACGGCTGGGTTTACTACGCCAAGTAAGGGTTAAGGGAGCGGCGGTGGCGGCGGCGGCGAGCCCGCCCGGAGCGCTCCGAGCATCCATTCACCGGCCCCCGCCGCGTCCCGCCCGGGGACGGGCTGCGGGGCTGGAGCCGCGGCGGGACCCTGGGACTCGGATTCCGGGCGTGCGGCTGGGCTGCGACAGCCACGGGCACGGCGGCAGCCGCCCCTGCTGAGCCCTGCTGGCTCCGGTGCGGAGCCACCGCCGCCCGCCCCGCGGGGGAATGGTGCTGGAGCCGCTCCGGGATGCGGGAGGCGGCCGTCGCAGAGCTGTTTCAGCGCACCTCGTGGCCCTCCGTGTTGAGCCTCACGCAGTATCGTGGGTTTCTTAAGTTTTCCTCCGTCTAGGAGCAGAGGAGGAACGGGTCCGATGGAAGTTAGGAGCTATGCGTGCGGCCCCTCACCTCTTCGTGTGCCACAACTTGAGCGAGAGATGAAGTTTCGCGTTTAGCACCATCTGCTCCTGACACTGGAAATTATTGTATCCTCGCAGGTTACCAAGGGGTTGTGCCACAGAGGGAACTAACTCAGTGGAATGTATATTTATGCACTTTCTCCTCTCTTGTAGTTTCTGTAGCCATGCTGATCTCGGGATACGTTTTGGTCCGTTTAAAGCTACAAAATTTATACCCTTCCACTAAAAGGGGGAAAGTATAGTTTATTCTCACCTGTGGTGAGTTGACACCACCCTCCCAAGTTCTGCCATACAAACAGTGGTCAAAATGTTTTTGTTTATCCACACTTTGTTTGTAAACACTGCCAATTCTCTCTAGATGTTTGTTTTTCCTAGGCCAAGTGCCTGTATATTTCCTTTTATTTCAAAAACTCTTGCAGAAAGGAATCACTTGGCGAAAGTAGCAAACCCACAAAATAATGAGATACTCCTGAGCGTAATTTTTACACAATTAATTGAACAGGCCAGTTTCTTTTTAGGCAATTTTCTAAAATCTTGAACTTCTCTTTTCCTGCAGCCACCTGGAAGAAAAAACACAGTGGGAACATCCCAAGTCTGGGAAGAGGAAACGTGTTGCTGGAGGTTTGTGTGAAGCTTTTGTAATGAACTGAAATTACGTTACAAACATAATTTCCTCCACAAACTTCAGCTGATCATTAGTTGACACTAATCCCCAAGGCAAAATACAGATGATTTCAGTGGGGTTTTACGTCTGTGTAGGGTGATCACTTTGCAGTTTTATGGCTTTCTTGTATTGCTCCATAAAGTCAAAGTACCATTTCCAGGTTAGAGGGTTTGTTTTAGTGTGGCTTGTAAAGCACATAGTCCAAGTCTGGAGTTCTCTGATTGGGTTCTGATTTCGTGGTGTCTATCAGGTAATATTTGTAGTTGAATTATATTCTTCAAAGACAATATTTCATTAAATGATATCCCTGGCACTGAAGGAAGTCTCGTTAGTTTTCATTTTACTCATTTTCCCCAACCCGGTTGAATGTTTGTGCCGGAACAGGAGGCAGACAATGTTGCAGGACACTTCCAGAGGAAAATGACTTCTTAAGGGCCTTGGATCAGTGCCTTAAATTAGATCTTCCCAGAAGCTTCTGTGTGGTGCACCCAGGGGTACTATACTATTGGCAAATCATGTTTCTTTTGGCATGGGCAGTCTGACTATAAGTGGAATGTTTTCAGCAGATCTTGTGTCGATCGAATTAAAATGGGTACTTTTCAGCTGGGGTTAGAAATACTGGGAATGCCATCTGTAAAGTATTTTTGTGGGATCTTTTATATAAAAATTTGTGTTGTAAAGATTTGTCATTTTTGTTCTTTTATCTGTCCTTCCAACTTCATAGAATCATAGAATCATTTAGGTTTGATTTAACGTATCTCGTGCCCACTTGAGGGTTGTGATCTTTCAACTTTTGGTATGTGTTACATGCTACTTTTCCTACATTTAGTTCCATGGTTTTTGCTATTTACTTTGTCAGGGATAGATACTGAACTGTGAGAAGTGTAGATGTGTACGTACTAGGAAGCATGACTGCATTTTGCTGGTTTGTGCTATAACGTGAGATAATCTATATGAAGAGTTTTTTAGACTGTACTTAATCTGCTAGCTGTTACTTTTGCATGGGATCTCCTGTATGTAGTACTTTTGTGGGAGAGCAATTGTGTGTGATTAAGGAAGCAATCCTTCTTTCAAGTTCTGATTTTTCAAGTGCAGCAGGTAGTGCACCACCTACAGAAATAATGCAGAATTGTGTCACATCTCTCTGGGAAATCGCTTAAACTGCATATTGGAGTGTACTCTAATGCCTGAAAATGAAGTTAGTGTTTTATGTGCTTCCTAGATCTGCCATATGGATGGGAGCAGGAGACTGATGAAAATGGACAAGTCTATTTTGTAGAGTAAGTATGTCAAACCGTAGAATATGTTCAAGTAGGACAACTGTGTTACGTGCTGAGTAGCCTTTTGAGTTACGATGTGAGTTATCAGCTGGGAAGACAAAGGGATTAATAAGTACAGCTTCAGAATCCATATGCACATATTAGAGTCGTAGCAGTGTCTAAACATCCATTTCTGGTCTTCTGAATTCCTCCATGTGCACAGAAATAGTCACTTGGGTGAAGGACTTGCACATCCACATCTCAGGATGTGAGCTGACCCTCAGGCCGTGTTTATGTAGGCTCATTTTGTTTGTATATCTTTAGGGATAAACTCTGTATCAGTAACTTTAAAAACATACCCAGAACTTTGTGTCTGGTTGTTAAGATTTGCAGTAATGCTTAAAACATACAAGGCAAAACTAAAGTTGTTGCAGCTCTGACTCACTTGGAATGTAAAGCACAGAAAGAGAAGAGGACAGGGACAGAGCTAGCAAAGAATTTTAGAGGAGTGGGAGGGGAGGAAGTTCACAGAAGCAGAAAAATATTCCTGGGCGTGTTTCTGTTTGTGCCTTTTTAATGGCAGGCTGAAAATGGGGTAATTATCTTAAGCTGACTTACTAGAATAAAGAATATTCACAGGCCAAAATAGCAAGTGCAGCCTCTCTGTCCTGTACCTAAGGGCTCAAGACTGAAAGTTGTTGCCTACTGTGTCTTTCTGGTAATTTTCTGAGGAAAACTAAAACATGGTTTTATAGAGCTGAGCCTGGTCCAAACTGTGCTGTTTGCTGAGCTGATGTGAAGCTGCTTGTTTTCAGTTGTTTGAGAAAAAAGTACTGAGCTGCCTTAGCCCTTGGTGTTATTGTTTCAAGGAGTAGTGTAGCCCCCTTTTGTAGATCTCCTGAGAGAACATGATCTTCCCTAATATAATGAGATTTTTTTTTTCCCCCCGACAAAATTCCGCCTTTTAGGTCAGGGGGTTCACGTGAAGTTCAGAATGGCTTGTGATGTATGGGAATATAATTAGTAATAGATGTTGCCACACCTGGAAAAATGTTTGATTAAAAAAATTAATTGGGATGATTTTAACAAAACTGAAAAAAGTAATTTGTGTTTTTTGAATTTAAAGGATCCACTGGAATTGTACACAAGAGTGGTTGAAATACATCTAAAATCTAAATGCAGAGTATAGAAGGGTTCAAGTTGAATTCAGTTGAATTTTTGTGTTCTTTTGCAGCCACATAAACAAAAGGACTACCTACCTTGACCCAAGACTGGCCTTTACAGTTGAAGATAACCCAGCAAAACCTACTGCTAGACAAAAATATGATGGAAACAGCACTGCAATGGAAATACTCCAGGGTCGTGACTTGAGTGGGAAAGTGGTTATAATCACGGGAGCAAATACAGGAATAGGTGGGTTAACATGACACATGAGGTAAAACATGAAAAGCTTTGTCTTACTGGCTGCTTTGTTGTTTAAATATCTGTGTACTTTAGGTTTTCAAACTTGATTTGCACTTTTTTCATATAAAACCCTTAGTTAGAACTGGGTTTTTTTACAAAAGATGTGGAGAATTCGGAGCTTGCAGGAGAGATACAGGAAAGACATTAAGTGCTGAAACAGTTGATTTTTGTCTGGAAAAATATCGAGGGAGGCATTTTACTTTATGTAAATGTATGAAGAATCACTGTGAAAGAGGAGGGAAGTTTCTTTTTATCATCTTGGTGGCTAGTACAAGGAGAAAGGTTTGTAAGGCTGCAGGGGAGTTCAAGTAAAGTATTGAGAAAAACTTCCTAAGGGCAGCAAGTGAACTCAGGTAAAGATTTTCCAGGGAGGTTGTGGAATTTTTATCTCTGAAGGTACTTTCAAGTGAATTTGATGATGAGCTTGTATCAGAATGTTTCACTCGATGCTCCTTTAGGGCAAAGAAATATGATTTATGACCCTTAGAAATCCCTGTTAGTTGTATTGTCTAATCATGACGAAGCTTTGTGTTTAGGGATTCCTTCTCCAACATAATTTGCTACGCTGCTTGAAGTTTCACTCAGCAACCTGCACAGGATGTGTTGTTTTCCGTGGCTTAAATTTGTGGAGGAGCCACAAATATTAAAACACTGGTGTGGTTTGGTGTTAGATTTGAATTTTGAAGGGGGGAGTCAACGGAAATCCTAGGTCACTGTTGATCTTTTGTTCCCTTTTGTGGTTTGCATTTTTCTTTGTGATGGGATTGCATCAATATTGAAAGAGTCTTTATGCAGTTATTTGGTGGGGTTTATTTTAGTTCAGGATCTTGACTTAAATACGTTTTTTGAGGGCACTGGAAAACCCTTGGAGATGTTCTAGAAAACGGGTTAATAGCAGGACTTGGCGCTCCAAATTCTCTTGGTCTTTGCTTCTTAATTATTTGAGGGAGTGTTATCCCACAGGAATCAGATGAAGAATTCAGAGCTTTATTGTGGCTTGCAATTTAGGCCTAAACAGCATGTGTCCTGCTGTCGTTGCCTGACATGCTGCTACAGAGTGTCATTGCAGTTGGGGCAGCAAATCTTGTGCTTGTCTCAACGAATCTGTGCCCTCTAGTAAAGTTTGCATTCCAAATTCCTGGTGCAGCATGTCTCTACCTTGCATCCAGCAGCAGAATGTGCTCTGTATGCAGCTTTGCAGTCTCAGAACATTTAAGAGTTACCTGGACTCAAAGGGATTTGCCTCCAGCAGGAACAGAGCTGCCATTCAGCCTCGCTGAATGAGTTGAAAGTGGTGCAAATACGGCAAAATGTTAATCTTAAGATATATGATGCTTTTGTCAAGGTTTTTTTTTTCCCCCCCTGTTGCTCCCTTAGTTTATAATCTGGGTTGGTCACAAGTAATGAATCATATCCTTGCACCAGATCTTCTTTGTCTGTGACATACATGCCCATACGTATATAAATGCATATATATATATATACACACACATTTTCTTTATTTCTGTGGGTAGATGAGGGCAGGATATCATCCCTGCTCAGAAGCATACCAAGAATAGTGAAATAAGCCCTGGGCTTGTTCTGCTGTATGAGGTTAGGACATGAGGAATCCACAAGTATGAAGGTGATGCAGTAAATACGTGATTAAGGAGGTGGTATGTCCTTTATAACTCAAAACACCATGTTACATTTAGTGTTTAGTCCAGGCTTTGTGTCTGATACTACTCAAGAATTGCCGTGGAGAATGGATTAAGGAGGAAGCAGTTAGCGTTTATGCTTTTTATGTAATATATGTCCTTTTTTTCCTCCTTGTGCTTTTTTTCTAAAGGCTTCTCAGAGCTGTTACAGCCTGACCTGGGCTTGTGCTGGTTATGACTTCTGATTGACCTCTTTGATGGAGAAAACAAAGTTCAAACTCCTTGGTGTTGCGTGAAGGGAACAGTCCCCCCTTGGGATTGGCTGATAGTGTTCTTGTCCAATTAATCTGGACACAAATTCTGGCGGAATTTGAAGTTTCCTTGAGACTTGGTTATCTGAGTCCTCAAAAAGTATCAGTCTTAGCTTAAGTCTTACCCATATTTTGTGACTCTTGGCAAACTGCTTTGCATGTGTCAGTAGTGTCATGTAATGGATTGCAACCTAGAGATCCCTGTGAGCTTTAATGTGTCCCCACAGTTCTCTGGAACTCCGTGTGGAAATGCTGTTTAGCTGGCTCAAGTGGAGTCTTACCAGTTTTGGAGCTTATTTCCCAGTTATTTTAAGATTTCAGTGCTATGCTCCACTTTGTGTTGTGTAGATACTACTTTTAAATTCTCTGCGTGTGTTGGAGCCAATACCTTCCTCCCTGAGTATTTTAAGGAGCAAGCAATTCCTGTGTTTTCAGAACATGCTTTGTTTTAGAGGTAAGTGTAAATAATTCCAGGGAAATACTGTTGTCCATTAAGTAGAAAGATACTGAAAAACAGTGTATTACTTGTTGAGCATTTGTGCTTAATAATGCAAGGAAAGAAGGAAATCACTGAACCCTTTCCCTGTTGTCCAAATGAGTTTCAGTGGCATATTTCAAACTAACTAATGGCATCTGTACATTTTCATTTCAGGATGGGTAGAACAAAGATCAAGCTGTAAGTTGGTAGACTGCAGTCAGAAAAATGCATTTTCAGTTACAAAGTGCATTGCTGGATGCTCAAAGTTTGGAAAATGCTGAGAGTCCCTTGAAAGATGGATGAACATAAAAGTGATATTTTCATTCATCCACGTGCACTGCTTGAAGATAGCAAAAGTTAAAAACAGATCAACAAAGATGGAATGATACCTTAATTCAGTTTATTTGTGAATCTAATACAGGGAGTCCAACGTAGCTTGTCAGGAATAATTTTTCTTCTTATAGTTTAAAACTCTCCTCACCTTCTGAAAAATAGAGATGTTGGCTTGAGGGAGTGCTTTGGATGACTTCAGGAACGGTAGAGTTTTAGTGGTATCACTCATACTGGCTCCTCAGATGTTGCTTCATTGCCATTAACTTCTCTTAACGTGTCTGTAAATAGGCTGATTGCCCTGTGGTGGTTCTTTTCATTACTAATTAGGGCTGTGGACTGTAAGAATTTCCTGGATTATAACCACTTTCTTAACTTAATCCTGTGAAAAGTGTGAGGGGGGGTTGAAAAAGTACTAAAAAAATTAGATTTATAAACACTTCATTAGTTTGCATTAGCAGCTTGGAAAAGGTTAATGGCTTATTTCTTTCTTACAATATAAAGACGTCATAGCAGATCAGGAGTTATTAGTAAAATATTTTCTTATTTGTTTATTTTGAAAGCTTTTTCTTCTGGCTGTGCAGTCCAACTAATTCTTTAAGTTTTTTCTCTTTTTTAAGCTCAATCAAAATTTTGGTCTGAATATCACACTTGAATTTGGGGTGACTTTTGGTCACAGTAAAGCTGGTGTAGTAAAAAGAAGTAAGACAGATTTACTGAATAGTTTTAGTCTTGCACTGTCAGTCCTTCTGGTTTTAAAAACACATTGTTCCGTGTGTATTTAAACATGGGTAGTGTCAGTTTGTTCTCTTAAAATCAGTGAGACTTTATTCCACTGTGAGGAATTGAAGATAGTGGGCACTTTTATGTGTTGTTTTTCTGTCTAAAGGTCTCGACATACTTTCAAAAAGTACTTCCCAGCCTGCTGCTGGTGTGGGTGAGGTTGTGCTCACTGATGTTTCCACTAGAGGTCTGTGTTGCTCTTTGAAAATACTTAACAAAAGCGACCTGGTGCTTTCTTTCCCCCCCCCGTTGTTAATAACTGCTCCTGTAATTTTATTGTTTGTGTTCTTAATTATTAGGGCTAGAATTTGAAATTATAAAAGCATTGTCAGCAGTTCATCTCGGTTTTAATTTTATACAGAGGTGTGGTATTTTCAGCTGTATGTGTAAGCAATCTTTTCTAATAAAACATTTAAAAAAACCCTATAAGTTGGTTTTAATATCAGAGAGGCAGTTGTGTGATTTTTCTGACTTATATATATAAATATTTCTGTCCGATTTTAAGGGTTGTGCAGCTGTATGACCTTGAGACTACTATGTCTTCTGATTTTTGTATTGGGTGCAGTTGCATGGTGGTGACTGTGAGAGTCTGTGTGAGTAGTGAAGTATAAGTTAAATTTCAGTACCCTATAGAAGGGCAAAACGGTGTATGTTCTGTCCAGTCCAGGCAGATTCCCCAAAGTAGAGTTTTTCTTAAAGCTTTACCAAAATTTTGTCACAAAACTGTATGATAATCACAAGCAAGTAATTAGTCAAACTGGAATTCTAATTTTTCTGCTCTGTGAAGGTCCGAAGAGGCCCAGATGGCTTTTGTAAGGGAGGCCCAGAGGAAGCAGCTTAATTTTTTTCAAATGCTGAGGAAAATCCAGAAGCCGTAATGTAGCTTTCTATATTGCTTTTCTTGATTATATTTTAATGTTTTAGGTTGTTTCTTTGAAATATTTGTTGTTTAATGTTTTGTTAATCGGAATTCTCTTTTTTTTCCTGGCACTTTGACTTCTGTGCAATGAAGAAGCCTAAGCCAGGAGAGAAGCTGTGTATTGGTTGCTATTAATTGACTTGCTTAAAAGATGAGTCACTACTCCAGTGAGCTTTTGTCCTGCATATACTTAAGTGTGAGAACTTACCATGTTTCTTTTATTCCTTGTACCCAACTTCAGCCTTAACAACTTTTGTCATACTGCTGCTAAAGCTTGGGGAATGCGCGTATAATTTATCTCAATTAAACATCTGCGTTATGATATAAAAGTTGTTTTGCATAACTGGCTGTTTAATTTTTATAAACAATAAACAGTTTTCCTGTTTTATTCTTCTCTCTCATAACTTTCTTCTCCCCAATGACTCTCTGAGCGACCTGATCTAGTGGAAGTGAACCAACTTCACCAGCAGGTGAAGCAACCTACTTTTCTCCTCTTAACTACTAAAACACAGTGAGCAGCTGTATTCTTTCATTCGTTCTTTTAAAGTTGATGTCTGTCACTCCCATGACTCATTTGCATCCCCTTAAACTTGAGGATCAGCCGTGTGAAATCCGGGGAAAAGACTTAAAGCTTGAGCTCTGCTCTGAGCACAGCTCTCGGAATAGAGCCTGTGTAGCTTTTGAAATGCTTTGTATTATTTAGTGAGCTGCATTCCCAGTGTCAAATGTTGTACTTGATTGCAGTGAGGATTTGTATATAAGCACAAACATGTCTGAACATGGTGAAACTGCAGAAGGTAACATTTTGACAGTGGGTGTCTTGATAATTTGCTTTGTATTCATCGTTGTTGTAAGAGGTACATGATTCGATTTGGTTCACACATGATGCTGCTTTTGTGATAAATACAAACTAGGTAGCTCTGCAGTTTCTCTTGTGCCTTTCACTGTATCACCTGCACCTCATTCTGAAGTCTCTCTCATATGGGACATTATTTGAACGCTTCACATCTGTGTGCACTGTAGAATGGGTACCCCTCTTAAATCCTTCTGATCCCAAAATATTCGAAACTTTTCTGACCCTCTTATTGATAAAGTACAGTAAAGTTTTAGTGGTCTGGGATGTGGGATTAACTGTGTAAATTCTGTTACCAGTAGCATCTAAGATCTGAGGATCAGGGTGGAAATAGAACTGTAAAATATTGGAAAGCTGGAAATCTTTCTTTTCAGTAAGCATACAGAGCTTACATTAATTCAGAAAGAGCCCAAGCTTGTTTTTTTTTTTTTTTGTTCATCGCTGTATTGTATTAAAAAAGAAGCTATTTTCAGTAGCTTTCTACTTTTTCAGGCTTATCAAGGCAGTACAAAAAATAAGTAAGCCTGTCCATAACCAGTATGTGGCCAGACTGCTGTGCTGACACTGTGCTTTGGTACTTCGTGCTGACAGAAGTTAAGGAAAGTTTGTTTGGTGGGGGAATGACAATGACATATTGCATGGCTTCAGAATTCCTGCTTTCTGAGCTGTCATTTCTCCGTGTAGTAGTGTTTGAGCACTTCTTCTCTTAATATTGTTCTAAATCTTTCTTGCAGTTAAAAAGCAGAATCTACTTTCAGAGCCTGAATAAAGCCAGGTGTGGTTAACCTTTGTTGTATTTCTTACGCCAATTAAGTAATAGCTAATTAAGTAGTGGCTATGTAAGCTACTACCAGTAAGAGAAGAAAAATTAAACTTCTAAAGCTTACCTAAATTTCCTGTGAAGACTATTTAAGGCCTCTAAGAGATGCTGGCTAGCTTTCACCACTGTGCTCTAAATCTATTGGCGGTGGAGACATCAGAAAAGTACGATTAAAAAGAACGTTTTTACTTCTCAAGGCATGAAAAATTGACTGCTCTGTACCTGCAGAGAAGAGAATATGGGGAAATGTAGTTGCAGAAGTTACTGAGGTTATTTGTGGGCGACAGCATTTTCTCTGAGGCCGCCTTCATTGGCCTTCACAAAGAAGGTGACATTTGCTGAATCCTAATTAGACCAGTGAATGGTCTCATTTAAGGCAAACTCTGATCATATGGGAGGAATAAAACAGACTCTTCACATACCATTGAGGACTTGATTTTATTGGTATTGGTCTGACTGTCTTAAATATGTTCATCGTCTGTCGCTGTATTGCCTGGAGTTCAGTGGTCTAACCCCGCATGTGTTTGTCTGACTCTGTCAGAAAGGAATTGTTCAGCTCTATTTTTGAGCTGGATGGCAAATTTTCCTGGAAAAATGCGCCCATTTTTCTTCAAAAGTACGAAGTTTATTTTCTATTTTCTCTCGCCCATTTCCATGTGAAATAGTATTTGAAGGGCGTGCGACTGGCAGGGCTTCTGCAAAGGAACTGCTCAACCTAGTCCTCTGTTTCAGATTCACTTCATGATTTCTTGTGTGGTTTTCGGAATTTTTCTTATGCTGGAACACCTGAACTTTGTCAGCCTTGAAAAAAGCAGCTTGTTTTCATTGGATAATTTGTTTTGGGGGGGAAAAAAAAAAATCTCTAAGAGAAAATACATCTGTCGGGTTTTGGTCTGCATTATTATTTCTCTCAATTCTAGTCATATGTTGACTTCTAAGATTTGAGTGTAAGCTTCTTTTTTTTTAAATGTTTTATTATGATGAATAAACAGCAAGGTGTTTGCTTTCTAGTAATTATTATTTGCATCTCTTTTGAGAGCAGAAAAAGGGGTGTGGCATGGGGGAGCAAGCTTGTGGCAACGAATGATCTCTTCCTACTATCTAGATCTTTTCCCTAGTTTAGTGAAAAAAGTTTGTCCAAATCAAAATTAGTGTTCATAAATGCATGAATTCCTGTGGATTAATAAATCAAAACCTCTGCCTGTTATTATGAAGAAGAATTTCTGGACCTAATTCTGTGGTATCTCAGTGGTGCACAGAGAAGGGAAACGCTGGGGTTTTGCTGAGGGGGTGCATCTCCGTGTTCTCACTAAAGCAGCATAACTTGTGGTGAGCGAACTACTACAGCCTTTGCATGGTTGGTTGTTTTCGTGCTGGAAGCGTTTCATGTGTGGAGAACTGAGGTGGATATTATTTATGGAGCTTTGGGTTCAAAGTTTATTGTGAGGCAGACAGAAAGATCAGCAATATATAACCTTGGATTGTTTTTCTTGGCCAAGTCCTAGCTGTCCCCGGGATTGTTTTCGTGGCATACTTTTGTACTTATTGGGCTTTCAAAAGCACGAAAGAGTCGTTCCTTGATGTATATTTTAATTTTTTGCGAATTCTGGACTCCATGTGTCACATGTTTTACTGTTACAAGCAGCACAGGATGTTAACAGGGAAGCATGGCCTGGGTGCACCTGGGAGGTGTGTGCTCTGCTCTTGTAGAATAAAATAACCTCTCAGGAGAGAAATAAGTCACCCACTAAAAACATTGCAGATGTAATTTTTACAGCAGGGTCTTCTGCCAGCACAGTTGTGTTGTGTAGGGACTGTTTTCCTGCCATCCTTCACCAGCAATGAAGATTGGGTTTTAAACCCCTTTAAAACGTGGTTGGATGGGGAGGATGAGGGGAAAAAGCAAATCATCTTCCAGCCCAATGCAGTTTGGTCCTGTGTATGCAGCTGTGTCTTTTATTTTCTTGCTGCTCTGGCGTCAGCCAGCATTCATTGTCTTGAGGAAAAAACTGTTGGCTTAATGAAGAATTCATGGAAATGCAATGCTGAGAGTTTAAAGGCTGAGTTTTTTGGGTTCTGTTATCTGTGTGCTGTGGATTACCCTACACTACACGAGTAGCACCTCCATGAAAATGTTGGTGTCTGCACGGAAGTTTTGTTGTTTTGCTTCTTACTTAAACTTACCCCTTTGCTAGTTTTTTTTCCGGGCATTTTCTTTGTGTAAGTCCAAAACTTTGTGGCAGGCATGAATTTTGTTGTACCAGTGTTTTGGGGGGAACAGGAGTATGGTGTTTTTCCAGGAGAGCCTGGGTCTTGCAGGATCTATGTTTTTGGCCAGAGTATTGGGGTAATGGCTGTAGAAAAGCACAGTTTCTGGAGGGAAACATGACTATTGGGGTGGAACTTTTAACTCCTCCTGTTGTGGGATGTTTGTAGCTGTCAGGGATTAGTAGTGATGTATTTTAAACAATTAAAAAACTACTAAAAGCTATTATTTCAAACTTTGATTAATGTTAATAGAAGACAATTCTCTTTAATTTGCAGTGCTGTATTCTCAAAAATTAAGGCAGATAGTAGTGATTGAGTTTTCCATGAGTGCCATCACTCTATTTTAACTCTGGCTGAATATCGTGGAATATTAATATTGCTCTGCTTTACACAAAGCTACAACTGCTTACTTGTAAATATGAAGAGGTCCTCTTGGACTTCCTGTAATTCATTTTTCTTATTGAGTAAGCTGAAAATGGTGTCAGATGTTCATACTGATTTTTCATGTCCATTTTGATGAATCTATTTATTACTTGTGTAATGAGCAGTGCACATGGTTGGTTAGCCAAGTTATTGAACTTCATCAACCTTGGCTGAAATTCACAATGCATGTGAAACTTGTTGTAACATGTAAGAAATTACATCTGGGCTAAAAGGTTCAATAATGATTACTGCTTGTAAAGGAATCTGTTCACAATGGGTGCGATTGAGCCGTGTGCCTGTGTTTGTACTTCCCAGTGCTCGTTTTACAGGGGAAAAACATGGTTTTGTAGAATGCTCTAAATAGGTGGTATTTAAGTTCTTGTCTGTTCTCTAAGAATTAGAGAGAGACTTCAGTGAGGCTCAACTGAACTTGATTGCTCTCCTGTCTTTTGAAATATTTGATTTTGCAAAGGTTTTTCTTGCTATTTTATGCGTATTTCGTAGTGCAGAGGTGAAAAACCTTTTGTGTGATTCTGTTTGTCTCACTGCAGAATTGAGCTTACTCTCTGCATCATCCAGTGTCTTCGTGTTTTGAAAACTAATTGTGCTGCAAGAGTTGTTTGAATACATGTACATTTGTATTATTTTGGAAGAGGTTGCTAAACATGTGCTATTTTCCGGTTATAGTAGCTTCAGACATGTAGGGAATTTTCTAGGTACTATCAACTCTAGTTACAGCCTATAGATGTACATCAATGGACATGATGTTTTTGGCTTAGCAGGGAAAGATCATCAAAAACAAAAGTACTTTTGTCCTCCTTTTTTTTTTTTTATTCGTTAGTGGTATTTGCAGTTTTTAGCTCTTACTGACCACCCAATTAGGTCTTTCCTTCTTTGAGTGAAAGATTTTTTTTTTTTCTTCTCCTTTTTCTGTTTTTTTCTATTGGCTCGTATTTTTAATATGTGAGATCTTTGTAGCCTTCTATTCAGCTCTGTAACCTCAGTATTTTTGTTCCTGTAACATCCAGCTGGTTTTGATTTCTTGCTGTCCTTCCACATGGTGGTTTTCAGTACTTCATCTGTTGCTTCAGAAAACTCCCTACAGTCTGCCTTCAAATCTCAATAGTTTTATAGTAATACACTTTGTTTCCTTTCCTTTATTTAATTATAGTTACCTTGGTCACTAAGTTCCTATTCTTAGTTAATGTCTTCTTTGTACTAAAAATACTAGTGAAGTTAGGTTTGCTTGGTAGTAATAATAACTGTGTGAACAAGGAATTGTCACAGTTCAGTTTTGGATGTATTTATTTGAATCTTACTGTGACTCGAGGCTCTGAAAAAATGAGTGTTGCTTAGAAATTTTTCATATTTTTTCCAGGTTGTGTTATCTTTGTAGAAAGTACATTTGGTGTCTCCTCATTCTTTATTCTTCATCCAAGCAGCTTTAACAGCACATTCTCTAATTGGGTTTCCTTTATTTTCTGTACTAAAATCATAAAACCTGTGGGGCATTTTCCTCTTGTGGTAATTAATCAAAAAGCTGCTTTGTGCAAAAAAANTGTGTGCTAAAAATATTAAAAAAAAAAAAAAAAAAAAATCACTGTCTGTTTAAAAGTTTTCGAGGGAGATTCTCCTTTATCAGAACCAAACTGAGAAAAAAGTATCATATTGTGTATTCAGAGATTCAGGTACTGCGAGAGATTCTGGTTACATTCCTCTTCTGCCATTGGCAAGCATGAGCAGCGTGTCTTGCTTCTTTATATTTGTACATTGCAGACATTAATTATACTAGTTAGGATTTTGGGAAATGTGTTATTAGCCTTATTGTACTTGTGGAGTAACATATGGCTGCAGTAAATGACCTAAATTTACAGATTATGTCCATGTCCATATTCCAGTTTGAAGTGGGAGTTGGGTTGTTCTGTCACAGAGTAAAAAAATATACTTCTCTGAACGCTATTCTAATTCTTCAGCAGAAGGAGTAATTAAGATCTATTAAGAATAGAAAATACAGCAACTAGAAAAGAAAGAAAGCTTTTTTGCGAAGTGCTTTGTTTGGTTGGGCTGTGTCCAGCTGCAAGCAGATGCTGAGGGGTATAGACTTACTCTTGTTGAAGGATTTTTAATTCTGAAGGTAAAATTGGACCATTTTGTGCCTTGCTAAGCAAAGAGGAGCGCATAAAAATGCGCGTGACCTACTTGGCAGCGCACTTTTGGCGTCCTGAGTGGATGAAGGTTGTGATCTGTTTCTGAATCTGATCCGTGGTCAGAAGGAATACAGACCGAGACTTCCTGATTCTGCTCGTTGCTTTTTGGTACTTGAAACACTCATCTCTGGCTTCATTGTGGTGTAGAGGTTGTGTGATGAATAAATATCACTTATTGGACTTTATACACGCAAACTAAGGTTTGGTCATTTAACTGGGGAACTTGTTGTAGACGAGGCAGACTGACGGTGAAATCAGGAATTGTACGGCCTGATTTCTGGGTGGTCCTGAGTGAACTGTTGAACGCTAACATTCTGGCTGTCGGCAGCGGTGATCCTTTTTACCCAATTGACAGTAATGTTGCAAACGGTGACTCAAGATTTTAGAGTCCCACGTTGTCACAAAACCAGCAGATTTTGGAAGGCGCGTGGCGTGCTTGTTCACCCCCCAGGCTTTCCTGTTTTACACATGTAAAGTTCTATAGGCATGTATATCCTTGGATTTCTCATCCCCTGCCCCAGACTGGCAAGGTCTACCTTCTTGGAAGATTTTGAATCTTAGATATAGAGCATGCAGCTGGAATTGGTCCTTGGCTTTAGAAGATTTCTTGTCATTGAGCTCTTGGGTGGGTTGCTGGTGTTCCAGCTGTTACTTGACAGACTTAAATGTCATCTAAAATAAAATACAGCTTAATTTTGGTGTGAGATGAGGCATGACATGTTTTCATATCCTTCTTGAAAGTGTGGCAAAGTTGTATTTGATTTTTTTTTTTCCGCCCCATGGCCTTATGTTATAATTTAATGACTTCTAATTCCTGCTTGTTTTCCGTTCTCCTTGCTTTTGTGTATAGATGCTTTTTGTTAATACTGTTCTTATTCTCCATCTTTTGTTTCAGAACTCCATCTCCTGCCTTACTTTGTATGTTGGAACCACATGATGGATCATTTGCGTTACATAACAGCTTCCCATCTCCCTCTTCCCTTCGTAGTTTAAAGCACACCCCAAAGGTTTGCCACTTTTGAACTAGAGAGACCAATGAACTGCACCTTCCCCGCATTCAGGTCTTTTCACAGGATCCCGAAATGACTCGTGTACCAAAATGTTCCTTTGCTGCCAGACTAAACAAATTGTCTTATCTCATATTGCCCAAAGACAGAGGTGGGTGGTGACTGCCAGAAATCAAGCAGCATTGTTTTAATTTTCGTCCTGCTCATCTGTTCCTCTCCCCTGTGACACAAACTGTGAGCTCTGTAGGACAGGTCCTGTCTCTGTATGTTTGATTCTATAAGACATCTCTTTTTTTCCTTTGCAAGCTGAACTGCGAGCTGTTTAGGACAGAACCTCGTTTTATTATTTCTTTGTAAAATGTCTAAATATACATTTTAAAAATTTTTCACTATGTAACTGATATAAATAAATATCAAGTTTGTTTTAAGAAAAAAAATTGGTCCTTTTATGTTGTAGTACTTTCTCTGTATCTTTACGTAACGCTGAGCATTTCTCATGAAATGACTTTGAGATTAAAACTAGGAGGATCTAGCACTTTAGCTGACAGCACAGTATGCCTTTTAATTATTCTGCCTTGGATGAAGTTTTCCTCTTTATTGAATTTACTTCTTTTATTAACATTGCACTGTTGTACTTGCCAAAAGGAGATTCAAAACATGCAACTAATTTTTTTTATTATGTTTAATTAGGGCTCAGCTCAGCAGTACAGAAACCTGTGATAGTCTTGGCTTACAGAGGAACAGAAGTGTACTTGAAAAGAAACTAGACAATTTCTGGCTTTTTTTTCTCCATTTTTGCTTTGGTGGGAAAAACTGTTGAGTTGCCTAAAGCTACTGCTGATGCAAAGAGCAGCTTTAGAGAAGGAGAATTTGCCAACCCTGTTTCTCTGAGCTTGGAACTTTAAAAAAAATATCTGATTAAAAAAAAAAAAAGGCCAAGAGACACAAAGATAAATTTTAAATTCTCTAGGCTTTTTTCCAGTCACTTGAGTAAGCTTGTTTAAGAAGGTGTGTTAAGAACAACAACAACAGGGGACGAGAAAAGCCCCAAAGTTCTGGAAATGAGTTGAGGAAAAAAGAAAAAAAAGAAAAAGAAAGCAAAAACCCACCCCTCAAAACAGCTTTCAAAATCTAGTTAGACTGGATATCTGATCAGACTTCTTGTATTCTGTTACGAATGCTCTTAAGGCTGGCATTTTTCCAGAACACAAACCCTTCAAGAGCGTGTGGATTAGCTGGAAACTGAAGGCTCTTTATTGTTGGCCTTTGATACTTGCTGCTGATGTTGGGTAAATCCTCAGCGGTTGGTGTGTGTGTGACAAGTTTCGTTGCCGCTGCCTCTCTTTAGCTCGCCTCAGCTTTGCTGTAAAATAACGATGAAGCTGCAGAAGCCTGCACAGAAATGTTATTTATTTCCTTAATAATGTATTCAACTAATGGTGTTTATAAATAGACTGGCTTTATTTAAACAAACAAACAAAAGAAGGGTCACTTATCCCATAGCGACTAAACATTCAGGAATGATTATTAACTGAGAAATGGAGTGTCCTAAATATCATGTCGAAATTTGACTACTCAGTCCTGATCTAGGTTTCATCGTGATGCTGGTTTGATGTTGACTTACATTATGGGCAGATTTGTTGTTTTCTGCCACTCTAGATTTCAGTTAAATGTTTAATTTAGAAGTGTTTATTTTGCAGTAAAAATAGAAGTAGTGTGTTAACATAACTGTAGTCTTAACAAAATATTTTTTTTTATCCCTCATGAATACAAGCATATGTAATTCTGAATAATTTAGAGTTCTAACTAAAATAAGGAATGTGAGTCACACCAAAATGAGTTCTGCTTATTTTGAGACAAAGTTGCTATCATCTCGGGTTTCTTTTAAAATGTATGTAACTCTGCTTGACTTGACTTGGGAATAATACATTTAGATGCACTTTTAGGTGGAAAGGTTGTTTTTGTCTAGAAATATCTGATTAGTGTGTGCTGAGTTGCTGCGTATCCAGATGCCTATTTGCCCTCATGATAAATTATCTGTTACAATGGAAAAACTGTATGCAAACAGAAAAATAAACTCTTCAATAAATTGTCCTTAAACATTAAATAATAAAGCCGAATGCTTTACCTGTTTGTATTTACATGACTTGGCAAGTGGAAAAAAAATATAAATCTTGATTGGGATGATCTGTGCAGTTTAGCATTAAATTTCAGTTTTGGCTTTGTCTCCCCTTATGCTTTCACTAAGCTGTTTTAAGACTATCTAACTTAGCTGAAAACCCCAGTTATTCTGAGAACTATCTCCGTGTATTTTATGGGCAGACATTGAGTGGTCGGGGGAATTGCCTGGACACAACCAAAACCAAGGTCTTATCGCGGGACATGACACAAAGTAGCTTGGCTCTGTATTTAATGTGTTCTCACTCCAGGGCTCCTTCCAGCCCGGAACCTTGGCTGTTATTGCGGTGTTTGTGTTGGGTGGTGGCACCTCCGCAGCCTGAAGGATTGGCAGTGTCCGAATCTGCTCCGAGTTCTGCGCCTTTGGGCGGTGAGACGCCGAGCAGGGTGAGGTGTAACAGAGCTGAAAGGACTCAAGGCCCAGCTTTGGTCACATCTGGTGTAGTGGCATCATGAAGTGAGTTGGTGGGTGGCTTTGGGCAGTGCAGATCGAGTAGATACCAGATCTGGCTCCAGCTTCGTGGCTCTCAATTGCAGCATATTTGTAATGTATGTGCCTGACATAGTCGCTGGGCTAGAGTTTTTTTTTCTTGCTGTCAGCATCCCCAGTTATGAATTTAGCTTTGTTTTTCTCAAATAATGCATTTTTAATTTTTTACAGGAACAACAAAGCAACAGATATTTATAATCCCATTAACTTAAGGGTGTTTTTAAATATTTGTTTTGTTTTGTGCTCCCTATGGAGGAAACAAAATATTTTGGGTTTTACCAGTGACAACAGCAATGCACTTACTGGTAAGAATAACTTTTCCTTGCCCAGGGCACTGTATTGCAAAGAAGTGTAAGGAGTGCGTATTTTTGAATTGGTTAGATGGAAAACAGAACCAATGCATTAGTCACCCTGTTTTGTTTTGGTTGGCTTTTTCTGTGGTTCATGACTCCAAGAAAAACACGTTTGTCCAATTTACACACAAAGGGAGAGGCAGGATGTATCTTTCACATAACATCACACTTTTCAATGAAAAATATCAGTATATGTCATTGCCATGTGCCTGCAAACACACAGAAACAAAGGCAGCATTAGCGTTTCATGGGAGTCGCTCCTTCGAAATTGAGTCTTTTAAAAACAGCTCGGTGCTTTATTTGCCTGAAAACTTGCATTTGGAGCGATGTGAATAATGTGTCTCTTAAGGTTTTATCCTAAATCTCCGTACTGAAGCAGAGTGGATGTGGCCAAGCAGTCCTGATGTGGAATGCATGGTGCTTTTTGGGCTCTGAGTGTGTCAGATACAATCTCTTGCTTGTGACTGGCATCACACCATTGTACATGTTCAAGCTCTGTTGGATGTTGTACTCTTAAACCACCAGCACAGACAGCAATGATCTTAGTTGCAGAAGATTCTTCCCTAAATCACACATCATTGTTGCAGTGTTTCAGCCTGAAAAGAAGCTTATCCCAGAACTCTTCATGACTTTAGCACATTTAAATCTGCTTTACTCCTTTTCTGAGGAAGTGTTGAGTAAGATGATCTGATTCACTGTCACTGGTGTTTAGGTCTTCCAAATTTAAAGAAAGCTAGCGATATCTAGAAGACAAGTCTCTTTTCCATTTGTATGTAGTTCTCTTGGATCCCAAAAATCAGAAAATGGTCCAATATTTCCAAAACCCCAAATCTGTTCTGAAAATGAATTCACTTCACTCTGCAAAGGGGGCATTTGTCTATTTATAAGAACCCGGTAGATGTTTGCTGCAATTCAGAAAGCAGCATGAGAGTTTGAGAGCAGTGTGGTGGGGTGAAAAAGAGAAACCGGAACACAGCTGTGACTGTAACACACGCTTTTGGTGATACAATATGTTCGTGCTTACAAAGTCTGAGTTGGTTTCTGCTGCTGTACAGTCCATAAAGAAGCCATCAGTGTGTGAAAGGCCAGAAATACGCAACACACAGAGACCAGTACTTTTGCAATTCTAAAGAACACTTGTGTTCACTTAGTTGATCTTCCAGTGTTTACTGTAGTGGCAGAGAAGAAGCCTTTAGTTTGTATTCAAGCTGCCTGTGATGTAGGGCTCGAGGAAGGCTGGGCTTTAAATCAGTTCCTTGAGCACACCAGGGCTTCCAGAGCTCTTCCATCGATGGAGAGAAAGCAAGGAACAATTCTGAAGAATCTAGGTGTGAGCAAACCCTGTAGGCTTTTACATGAGGTAAAGACAGTGTCACTGTCTTTCAAATATGTTGTTAATGGCAGATCCAAGGTGTCCCAGAGTGTTCAGGAGGAGGCAGGGAAGCTGAAGAAAACCTGCTGTCGTCCGAAATGTTTTTTGAATTTCTTGCTGTGTTTTTAAACTTGCTTATATTTGAAATAAGGAAATGTTTTAAAGCGTGTAACTGCCTGATGCAAATCCGTTGGAAAATGTCCCCCAGTGATTGATGGACTGTACCCTGTCTATTTAAACAAGAAATCACTGAATTACTTTTCCACTCAGTGAATCCCTTTCTCTGTTTTCTAGAGGAGGTGGCATCGTTTGACAGAGCCCTGTACTCATCGGGTGTATGTTGACACAGTGTAGCAGGCATTAATTGAGCGATGCTAACAGCTTCTTAATTGAGACCATTAGCTGAAAATCTGCCCCAAAATTCAGTGATAGCAGTCGACTGCAGATAGCCATGAGTGTGAGAGTATTGAGCAGTCGTCATAGAAAATGAAGAATAAAATTGAGTGCTAATTTCTGAGTCTTTATGAAAAGCAGGCCCTAAGAAAGGGCTGAAGGGTTTTAAATGTCTCTAGCAAATCCCATGTGCTTGTAGCTCTCTTGTTAGTTCTGCTCCCTGTCCTTTAGGTTAGCTGGTGATGTAGAGCTGTGCCATAATGTTTATCCTCATGTATGTCTGATTCTTAAACAGGATTTTCACTTCTGAGTGTCAGATTAGAGCTTGTTCAGCTTGAGCACCAGCAGCAAGAGTAGTTGATCTCAGCACAAACTTGAGATTTCCAGGGCAATCGCTTGAAATTAGGTTTATAAAACGTTTGCTCGAAATAGGGTATTTAAATACTCCATACAATACAGTGATTGCTTTCCCAAAGTGGATGTTATTTAAGCATGTTGTTCTTCTGTCACATTTGGGGGAAGTATCTGTTTAATTCTTTGTAATTGGCTGTCCTTGGTGCTCAAGTCCATAATCCTATGCTGTTTTTTGTGTGTCGTTTTTCCTACTTTTTAAAAAAAACCCCACTGCTGGCAGGCTGTTTGACCTGGGTTAAGTAACTCTGCAGCTGCAACACCCCAGCACTGTGGTACAGGGAAGACTCACCCCTGGAGGATACAGTTTGTTTCCTGGAAAGGAAACTAAAATCTTTACTGTTGATATCCCTTCGTGTGTCACTTAAGTGGTGTCAGTCTCAGGTTAAGTGAAGTTTTAAAAAAAGTCTTTTGAAGTCCACAGAGTTACTTTTGTGGGAAGAATTAATGTTGCTCTGGTTCCTTAATTTTGCATGTCCTTTACGTGGCTATTTAGATTTCTCTTCTTATTAAACCATACTGTGATTTTTTTTTTTTTAAATGTTTTACTGTTTGGGTGTTTATGATCTTTGTGGTTTAACTTTGGTGTATGAAACCACATTCAATGTGGATTATGATTCAGTGGTAGTTTTTATAGAGAGGTAAAATTTCTATTTATAGAGTTTAAATAGCTTTGTACTTTACTCAATCCGTGTGTTAGGCTGAGGTTTTAAAATTTACTGTATATTGAAAAAATATCTACTTTTTGCTGAAAAACAAATGTTGATAAACTTAAAGACAGTGAATCTGATAGAAAATGTTTTCTATCCTGCTAGAAGCTCTTCCCCACCTGTTTAAGTTTTTTGACACCGAGGGACAAAAGAAGCACTAGTTTTTGCAGAACCAAAGAGCTAAAGCTATAAAATGACTTGGATACTGAGGGTGCTTCCAAACTCCTACTTCAGATATTTCTTCTAAACTCCTGTATAGCTGTTTCTTAAACTGTAAAGATACCTATTGTACTGCTTGATGAGGATTTTTGGGTCTATGAGGACATATTTTAAGGACACATATAAAAAATGCTGCAGCCTTGAGAGTGAGCAAGTGGGTGTGTAGATCCTACTTAAATTCCAGTGAGCTCTGTGAAGAAGACCTCTTCATGATGTATTTCATCTGGTAGATGATCTGGAAAGATGCCTTGTGAACTGTGCTCCACACAAAGTGATAGAAAGTTATGTACAATCCTTGCCTATAATCAGCAATTCAGTAGTTGAGCCTGGAGCCTTTATTTGGTTTGGGGTACCTGGGTTTATTTTTCTCCTTTTGCATATGCCCAGCTGTCCTAAATACAGTTCAAGAGTGTTTGTGAATTAGTAGTTTAAAATATGTGTGACAGGGAGACACATCAGCACGTGGCCTGTGGCAGTATTTGAATGGAGTGTTTTTTAGCACATGATTTTGTGTAAAGATCCAGAACAAGTCCGAGGGTGAAGACTCATGCTTTGGAAGCTCAGAAAAGGATGAGTATGAGAAATGCTTAACAGTGATCTCCGAGTTTGCAGGGTCAAGATGGTATTAAAAGGAACTAAGTTCACAGCATGTAACTTAGTTTATAGTGAGAATCAAGTTATTAACTAAAACAGTGTGACATGGGGTGGAGTTAGCAAAACATCATCGTGCTTTGCTGAGTAACTTGGCCATCAGCTCTGGATCTTTGTATAACAGTAGCAAAACTGTTCCCAGGCATTCCAACTGGTTTTTAATAATACAGTAAGCTAGTCAAAGTAAGTGTATTTTTATGCAAAGCAAGAAGCATAAAAGTTAATAGTACCCTGGTATGTCTTCTGTTAGTTACATGAGAATTTCTAGTTAAATATGCTTGAAGTGGAATTAGGAAGAGGGGAAATCTTCGCATATGCTGCAGCTGAATTCATGTGCGTGCAATGAATTACCCAGGTAATTAAAGTTGCTTGGTGCAGTGAATGGCTTTAAAAGAGATACAAGAAAATTGCTTGGACTTAAATACCCAAAGTATGTAATTTCAGAAAATGCTGTAAATTCGTCTCGGTGCCTGTTGTTTCTATAATGTAAGTTATGTCTTGTGCTGTAACTGGATTTTGTTGCTTCAGGGTGTTTTGGAAGTGAGACAGCCCATCTTAATAGGCTTTTTGGTAAACAGTTTTTAACAGGAAATCATGAACGTGCTGTAAATGTCATAAAGTTACAACAAATACCTCTTCTCTTTGACTTCTTCACATGCTTAAATTGTTGGGCATTTCAGTTTGATTCTTCATTTTCTAGTTTAAGCTTGTCTAATTGAATTCTTTAAGCTAAGTTAGACCTCTTCCTGCTGGATGGCAATTTCTGTCATTGTCACAGTTCTCCATGGAGATGGACAGCCACTGATACTATTGAGTACAGCACAAATATGTAGTAGCTCACTCCTGAAATTTGAAGGCTCCTTTTAGAAAGGAGAAATGAAGTGTCCAAATTCAGAATGGGGAAGAAATGATTAACACCGGGTGGTGTACAGTTGTTTTGAAATTCACTGTGAAACTTTGTTCTGTGGATGAAAGAAAAAAAATCTGGGGATATAGATTCATGCTGCACTTTAATTACAGCAAAGTGTGAGCTGCCTGTCCATTAGTTTCAGATTTAGAAAGAATGTGCTTGCAGATTAATTCATATCAGTAAATTTTGCAAAGGAAGAGAATTTTTCACGGATTATTTTTGCTCTGCATCGTCTCATACATCCAGTGACCTGTTTAGCCCCATGATACTATGACCAATATATTGAAGCTGCATGGTATGTGATTGATTATTCATAATGAGAAAAATTGCTCTCCATATATCAGCTGATGGTGAGGCAAAAAAGTGAGTTGATTTTACGCAGATAATTTAAGGAAAGTTTTAGCAAAGATTTTTCGAGTGTGTGGATAGGAAAACATAAATGTAGATTATAGATATTCTTATGTAGAATCACATTTTCGAAGCATGAGCTTGACAGCCCTCTCTTGGGGAATGGTTTAATACTTGGATAGTTCTCTGGTCCCTGGTTTTGTGCAGCAGTCCTACAGATTAGGTGGTGTTTGCACTGGAAAAAGAAGTCATTATCTCCACGTGATTTGAACCTTCTTCCCTCACACATCCCATTGGATGTTCCCCCTGCCACAGCTGGTCCTCAGATTGATGACTCAGAGGCTCACTGTGCATCTAAAGAGCCCTGAGCTCAGTTCTGGAATACTCCATCACTTCCAGTGTGGAGTTGGCAGGCACAGGAGTTCTGCAATCTCCCCGTATGGCTCATTCTTTACAGTCAAACAAGTGAGGAGCAAGTAAAATCCTGCTCTTCTAACAGCTGAACACACTGGTAGACTGAGAAATTGAGTCTGTTTTTTGAAGATGCCGAGTCTGTTTTTGCACAAAATACACACACTTATTGGTCACAAAGACCTGCTCAAATTGAGGTGTCTTATGTTTTTTCATATGTGCTCTTAAGAGCTGAGTCCGGGTGAACGTCAGACAGGCTGTCAGACTGCAGGTAGCCTTAGTGTACTTGTAAGTGTGACTCGCCTTTTCAGGAGTTTCATAGCTCTGTGTTGTCACTTGGATCTACTTCTGACTAGGAAAATGTTTTGTCCTAGGTTTCGAGACCGCCAAGTCTCTTGCACTGCATGGGGCGTACGTGATCCTGGCCTGCAGGAGCCTGTCGAGAGGCGATGACGCCGTGCAGCGCATCCTCGGGGAGTGGGTAAGTGGATGTACGGAGCGTCCAACACCGAGCTGTGCTTTCCAAGACGTGAAGTCTTTTGTGCATTGCAAGCAGTTAAATGGATATGGCATTGCCACGCAAGAATCTAAAGGAGAAGGCATTTGTCTTGCTCTGTAGCATCCTGCTCAGTCCCTATCACTGTTGGTGATGGAGATTTTTCGTTTCGTGCGAGTGTGTTGGACTGCAAGGCTTGATGTGCTGTTACCCATGTCACCTACAGGTGCTTTGTAAGGGCAGAAATGTTTGAAAGAACCACTGAGGCACTGTTCACAGGAAAGGACATTTCCAGAACCAAAGTGTTACAGCGAAGTGAAGGAGGATGGACACAGTTGGATATTAGAGACAGCCGCTGTTTTGCCCATAGTTTGCCTACAGTGAGAGATTTCAGAAGGTCATTCTTACGCTTTTAAAACACATGTAAAACAAATGTTTCCCTCATTTTCTGTCCTAGTCCAACAGGCCCAGCAGCCCTGTCTGTCTCAGTGGTTTTTTTCCTTCCAGGTTCTTCCTACCTTCGTTTTTCTTCCATTTTGTCACATAAATACAAGCTCTTCAGTCCCATCTGTTCCCCTGTTGGTCTTTGACTCCCAACTTTCCCTGATACCCTTTTTTTGATGATCTTCTAAGGCCCTTATTAAATTATATTCAGTGTTCTTAATTTATTCCTCCCACAATCACTTACTTAATATTAAGGATTGCAGGCTACTTTTGTGTGAGCTTGCTGGGGCTGCTGAATTCCAGGAGATAATCTGGTGAAACTTTACTGAATGAAAGACCTCAGAATTAGATTCCTGGCTTTTTATTTCTTTCCAGCTAAAACTAGTGATGATGTTTTAGTTTCATTTCCTGAGCTCTTGAAAGTATTTCAACTGCTCCCAGATGGCATGGGAAAGCACTCAGTAGTATTAGTATTTACACGTAAGTAGTCTACAGATAATTATAACATTTATTAAAAGTTTATTGCAAAACCAAACAGTGCTTATTTACAAGTATTTCCAAATGAGCGATGCTTATAATACTGCTGATTTTTGTGACCATAGGTTTCATGAAGAAACAGCCTTTGGATTTAGGCCTTTTTTCCTTGCCCAGGATGATATTAATGATTTACAGTAAAGGGTTGGGAGTGAAAATTGTCTTCCTTTCCGCTTCAGTACTTCCCACTGAAGCTCCTTTTTGCTTGTTTGTTGTTTTTTTTTTTTTTTTTTTCAGTAGCATGGAATTCCAAGAGGGGCGAGTGTAGTGTGTGTTGCTTAAAGTTCATTTGTCTGCTCTCTTTCAGTAGAACTGGAATTAGTGATACTCTGTTGTTTGAATTGAATAGTCCCAGCCCAGCTAAATATGGCTGTTTATATGGGTTTTATGTAACTAAAATAAGGCAGTAGCGAGTACCTTTTATTTGAAAAATATCCCCTTGCCCCCTTGATTCTAACCATATATCTGTAAGCACTTTGAAGACAGTGAGAGTTCAGGAATACTTTTCTTAATACCTGTATTATCTTACCAAAAGTTAGTGAATTGTTAACTGAATGAAGATCGCTGAAGGTGAAATTACTTCAGAAACACAAGATTTATTTACTAACAGTTTTCAAATTCTAATTGTTCGGAAAAAGAGTCTCATCTGTAAACTGGTAGCTGGAAAACCTTCAGTGAGTCTTTGTAATGGCTTTGTTGTTGTTTATTGAGAGGGACTAATTAACTTTGATTATTGCACTAATATTATGGCACTTTGACAGTCCCTCAGATTTATGACTCTGGGAAAATAAACAAATGAAATGCAGGTGCTGGAGCAGAAAGAATAAGTTATTACTGAACTTTAATTACTTGGAGTGTGTAACCAGGAGAGAATTAGTTGATGAATTACAAGATGCTTAAAATTTACATCAAATTGTAAGCAATCTTGAGGAAAACAAACACAAAAACCTGCCCCAAAGTCAGCTACTGAAAACAAAGAGACAAAGATTAATTTGATTGATTTCCTTCTAGTATTAAAATATTGATGTAAAATATTAATTTTCAGCTTATAGGTGTGACTACAGAGCAGGAAGTTGTTAATTGAAAATTCTTTAATAAAATTGAAAGAGCTTAAGAAAAATGTCAACAACCTCTGCATATGGTTCAGATGAATTCTCAGTATGTAGCTGCAACTGTTCTGCTACGAAGAACCTCAGAGCATCCACAGTATTTTGTCTCCTTTGTAGGGAAAGCAAAATTATTGAAAGGAAATAGATTTCCTTTTCAATTTGGAATCAGTTTTTTAAGACATACATCTGCTTGGGATGCAACTTTACAAAGCCTCCTGTTCATTTTCAGGTAGCATTTTCGGAAGCAATCGTGCTACCTACTCGTTTTATGTTTTCTTGTAAATCTCTGAGATTAAGTCCCTGAGCTGCACTATAAATACGATGTTCCTCAGTAATTTGAGGAGTGGAAATTTGATAAATATGTTCCTACTCTTCAACTCGGTTTCCAAAACTCGATGTTCTTCTAATTTGCGTGGAAAAAAAAAAGAAAAAACCATTGCCAAATGGGGTTCCAGTTGTGTTTACCCATCATAAGTGTGGAGCTTTACTACTGTGATGGTAATAAAATTGCTATTTCTATTAAAACATGTAGATTATCAAAAGCAATGCGTATCCTCCGCTGACTTTTCTGTGGGACAGTATCCTTTAGTAGTCAAGGTTTAAATGTTGGACACAGAATATTTCCTTTTTCATTCTTTGCTGTCTGATGCAAAAGAGAGTTCCACGCACTTTGCAAGAAGACAAAATATTTAAAAACGTGTAACGAAACAACTGATTATTTCAAATTTTGATGCAATTACCTAGTTGATGGTCTGTGTTAACTAAAACCTGAAAGATATACGGAAAAAAAAAATGTAATTCTTAAAAACCCAACCACAACCTTTGCCAAACCACAACAAAACAAACCAAGCCCAAGTCAAACCCGCTGTAATGCAGCATTTAAAAATAAAGTACAGTGCATGGAACAGTCCTCAGGAAAACCACCCAGCTTGTTCCCTCGGTGAGCCTGTGTGTGACATCCATGTCTGGAATGCCATAAACTGAGTGTCTGCAGAAACACAGCTCTGCTCTGGACCTGGTGTACTTCTAAACAAGTTGTTAGGCAAAAAAACCAACAACACAGCTTCAATCTGCTCGTAATGAAAGCTGAAAATCAAGTTTATAAAGAGAAAACGGGACGGCTAAATGGCTTGGGAAAATCCAATTGTTAAGATTTAGAGAAAGCAGCAGGAATAATGGGAGAAAATGAGGGTTTTTTTTCCAGATTATCTGCCGTTATGTTTAATAAGCAAATTCAGACTGATCTTAACTGGCTGTTGGAGACAAATCTAGAAAACTTTGTTTATAACAATTTATGCCTGAAGAGCTGTTTTATAGAGAATTTGAGCCATTTGAGTAGGGATTACCCCTATAAACTTGCTAATTACTTTAGATAACTGACATTTGCTTGCAACCTGCAGTATTCCACTTATTTTCTTTCTGAGCTACAGCAGAGTTTTGCTAACATTGCAGATAAAGGGTAATTGCCTTGTGTAGAGGATTGTTGCAAGTTCTAGCTAGTCTAACTAGTCTGTCAAATATAATTTTAATGGAGAGGTATGGTTGGTTATATTGGTACAATATTGGTCATATTGGTACGATCTAATGCTTTATCCACGTATATACATATAGGCAGGGAAGGGAAGAAAAAGTATGTAAAAGCAGCAGATAAAAAGAGAGATCAGTATAGCTTTACATTTGATCTCTCAAAAATGAATGTTCATGCCCAATGACGTTCAATATCAATTTAAAACTGTTTGATAATTTCTTGCTCAGAAAAGAGGAAATTAGAATTCTAGAGTTATGATTCATTTTAATCAGAAAGAAATTGTCGAACATAAATCTCTCCTTGAGTAGTGAAAGGGCCTGAAAGCAGCCAAGAAAAAAATATCAATACTTTGCAAAGGAGGAATGATTGTTCCAATTCGTAGCTTAATTGACTTTGAGGCTTAATGAAAAACACCACAGTGCTGTTTGTACACATAGTTGCTCTGACAAACATGGAAATCTATGCTCCAGGAAGAGAAGCTAGGTAATTTATTTTACATTATTATTGATATAATTTTCTAATTGAGTATGAGCAGAATGTTTGGATAAGACTGCGCAGCTCCAGATGTTAGTGGTATTCTCAAGAAAATACTTAAGAATATGAATGAATAAAATATTTCATAAATCACAGCTTTTCTTGCCAAGGAGCTCTCATTTATTTATTCCTGTCAAACAGTCTTTGAAGTAGATATTAAAAGATAAATTGTAAGTTTAATATTTCATAAAAAGTATAATGTTTCTTTTGTAATTCTTCCTCAGTGTTAAGCCTACAGCGACATTAAAGATTAGAATACACTGTGAAAAGAAAATTTGGGTTTTCTTTTTAAGTAGGAACTTACAAGGCAGAGATGTGACAAGGGAAGAGAGAAAAGAAAAGCAACAAAACAAACGTGACTCCTTGCTGTATTCCTTTCCCCCGAAGTATTCCTCACCTAAGGAGGGATTTGTATTCTTGCTGATTAAGTAACTGAATGAAATTAAAACCTGATTAAGTAAGTCTTTGTATTCCAATTGTAAGCTGGTGAAGCACGGAGGGATGAGGAGCAAACTGGGCATGTTTATACAGACCATGGGCAACAGTTTTCATGTTTTGGCTCTTCGTCTTTCCCCCTCAAGGAATGGGGACGGATTTCCCACGTAGTGTTTTGGTTTATCATTTTTTGTGTCTAAGTGTCTAATACAGAATAGCTCTGTAAAATGTTCTTCTGTCGCAGTCACTTGACACTAATGGATGTTAATCTTGATACAGAAGATGAAATTTCCTTTTCTATCTCTTTGGTGTTAATTTTGTTAGCTTTTCCTGTACAGCGGTCAGACTAATTAATACATAATTTCCATACTATGGGAGAACCCGCACAATAAATTGTTTTTGGAATTAGCTTTAGGTGAATGATTCCAGGAGGACATCTCCTCATGGTTAGTGACAGATTTTCATTTATGGAAAAAGATGAGGAATGTGTAGAAGATGGCTTTGGAAATGTAGCAAATACTAAATGAAGCCACAGACTGTTAATACAGAATTAGAGAGTTTCAACGTGGTGCTAAATGAAAGCTCTTAAAAAATAACCTCTTGAAAATAGGAATTATTTCAGAATTTCCTACCAGTAAAGCCCATGCATTTCTGTGAGAATATTATTTCCAATATTCTGTTGTTATTTTATAATAAAGAATTGTCTTGTTTCAAAGCAACGTATTCTATAACTGTGTGTTACTGGCTCACGTGCCATCACAGTGTAATATACTGTTATAAAAGCCTGCAATATATAGACGTATTTCATTTTCCAGTGCATGACTAGTGCCTATGCTGAAGAATCAAGACAAAAGTAGTTATCCAAACATTGCTGTTGTGGAAAGGCCTTGCCCACAGGAATTATCTTGTATTAAGTGAACTGGTAATACAATAAAAAAATTCTGTGTCAACTTGTCTCAGTTGCAGCTGTAGACACTCCAGCTAAAGCATTATTGCCCCTGCTTTTTTTGATTTTTAAGGGTATGATCCAGATGGTTCTGCAGTGAAGGAATCTTTTAATTGACTAATTGCAATAGAACCAGACCTTATGTCATTTGCAGTGAATTGATAGTTATAAGCATTAACCAATCCTGCTGCTAGTAACAACTCTTTGAGACCGGTATGAAAGTATGACCAGATTTTGGCCATAATGTTTAAGAATTCAGTAAGTTTCTGTGAGTAATTTGCTCAGTTGAGGCACCTTAAGAGAGTGATGTGTGCTGCAAAGCTGTTTTCCAAATACAGATGCTTAAAAAAAACCCCACATGAAGTTAAAAACATTTAACAGTTTAATCAACATTTACATGCATGGATTGTTGAGATCTTTTTTTTTTTGTACACTATAAACATATGGCATGAATTTAATTTCATTACAGATGCTGAGAAAAGGGAAAGGCAAATATTTATATTACATTCATGTTTTACCGTAAAAACGCTGTTCACTTCGTTTATACAGTTCCACTGTTACAGTTTTTATGGTTAGTAATGAAACCACTGTAAAACAGAGTCTGAATTATATAGCAGATGTGTTAAGCCCCTAACTTTGAGGGTTGGGCATCCTTCTGAATACAGATATCATTTACTTAGAGTTGATGTATTGGCTGCAGCTGAACTGTTTCATACTTATGTTCTCATCTTAGTGAGCTCTGCACTGTTACTGGATAGATATATTAAACTGATAGAGTTTTATTGTTTATTATGGTGGAGCTTTCAACCCAGGGGCGCCCCCAAACCTGAAGTAACCCTTAGACCTGATAGCGTTGCCCAAATCCAGGAACAAACCCTAAATCCAGCTGCAGCCCAAACCTGGCAGCACCCAGGTGTATGAATCCATAATGCCGCACACAGCTGATAGGGACCATCATAGCCATGAGATTGGAAGGTTTTTAAAACAGTAGAGACAATTTGCCGTGATTTCCTCCAGTAAAGACAAAGTTGTCTTTTGAGTCGACAAAATTACTTCTGCTCTCATAATTCTATTCACCTCCCAGTATCTGTTACAGATATATATATATACACATATATATATATAAAAATCTAAAATGTAATTTTGAAAGAAGTCACAGTATCTTACCATTCCTTAATTTTTTCCTCCGGTCAGCAGAATTTTATACATAGAAATGTTGAAGTGATCTTTTTGGTAATTTGTTTCTTTAGCACAGCCCTGCTGTTCTTAATCTGGACATGTGAGTCACAAAATCCCTACCATGCCTAAAGCTTTATAATAATACTGCTTAAATGCAGTTTGAGCTTTTTAACAAAAAAATTGAGACAACCCCAAACAGTAGGAGACCTCAGGATAACCCCTTTAAAAACTGCACTTCATGCTTAGTCTTCAGTTAAACGTCACTAGGAGACACTGTGTGCTCAACAACATCACCAACCTGTCTGGAGAGGTCTGTCTTTAAAAAAAAAGAGTAAACTTTGTACATTGACTCCATTGTAGCTTACAGGGTGCAAAGTTTGGGTTTTCTCTGATATTGTATATATTTAGTGTAACGTGGTTTTGGCCTTTTCCCGAACCTTTCTCTCTCAGAATCTTTTATTCTATAACTATTGAGTGTTGTTGACATTGAAAACTTATTTACTAAAGCCTGGGTAGATAAAGTGAGTTCTGCTGTCACCGGATTTCTGGTTGTCATTTCTGGGAGAGGAGAGGAGGAATTAGAGTGTCTGGATATAATTTTTTTGAAAACCATCTTCACAATTAATCTGATTGTAACATAAGCTTGTAATATATTCCATTAATGAAGAAGACAAGCCTAGCTTATGGTAAATACAGTACTAAGTGTTTATAGTGCATTTCATATTTTACATGATTCCCTTTATAATTCTGCTTATCTTTTCATTCTAATTCCCTAAAGGATGCATAAAAGAACCCCTAAAGAGAGTAATTACTGCTCTATTCCTTAACCAAGGCTCCTTTGGCAAAAAGAAATCTGAGCAGCTTTTTAAAGAAGGCAGTTTTAAATAAAAATGCAAATAAGCTGCTTTGTAACCACATTAATTACCCACCTAGCCTCTTATTACCGTCTTTGTATTGTTTGCAAACACTATTTATTTACGGTGGTGTGTAAATTACCATTCCTGGGCTGGAGGAGGCTGCTGGTGGTGGGTTGTGCTTTGGAACCAATTAGAGTGAACCCTGTCTGCGGCAGGGCTCGGGGGAGCAGGATAGCCTTGCGATGTCAAATCACGGCGTTAACTCCGGCGGCACGGGCACCGGCTCGGAATTATATTGTTGGTCCTCTTTTGCCTCTGCAATGAGTTTCATTCTCTGCATTTTAAAACTTAACAGGGAGCAGCGCTGTGTCTCGCTGGTGGTTTAACACGTACCGGGATCGTTTTTGGTGGAAGTCGGGGTGAAATCCGGTGGGTCGGTTTTGTCCCCACATTGGTTCCTGGCTTTTAATTTCGCTTAAAAGTGAACAAAAGCCTCGTGCTTTTCTTCAAGATCTCACACGTTTCCATGTCATCGATTGAAAACCCAACCTTATGAGCTTATTTCATTATCAGAAGTGGACAGGGTGAGGTATCTGTCAGTATTAGTTGCAGCCAGTGTGTTAGAGGGTGATAATTGTAGGTATTTCAACACTTCAAAGAAACAGAGTGCTTCATAAGGAAAGGGAGTCTTACTTGTTAAGTGCAGTGAACACTTGTTGCTTAGCTGGCATGAGCTATGTTCCTGTCTTGGTTTTCTCTGTCATGATTTTGAAATGGGCCTTTTCTCCAAAAGTTGCTCAGAAATTAAAACTAAGCCAAAGACACGTCTCAGCGTTCGTGCTTTCAGACTTACAAATGTTTCCAGATCCCAAAGAGTTTGATTTGATGGGTCTGCAGTGTGAAGAATCAGTTCTTTAAGATTTGCTTTTTCAGCCTTGTAACCAGTCTGCCAATCAGTCTGTCAATCACTTATGTCAAATAAGTCTTTGGAAGTAGAGAAATGCTTTTCGGTTGAGCTTAGTACGGGGAAGAAAACGTAGAGAGATTATTTTCTTCCTCCTTGTGGAGCTGCACTGCGTGGCCCTGCAGCGCTGTGGCAGTGGGATAACGTTTAAGGGATACTTAAAGACAAAAATCTTAAGGTCTGTATCAGTCCTACTGTAACACTGAATATAGTAGGGCAGGAAAATAGCAACTTCGGGATGGTGTAGTACAACTCTGCGGAATTGTTACGCATTAACAACAAGAAGAAAAGTAACAAAAAAAGCATGTTGCTGGATCGCTTACAATTTTTAACAGTGACGGGGGACTAATGTGAGGGCGTCAAAAGAAGCACTGACTTGTTTCATGATCCGCAATAGCTTATAAAACTGAAGATAATTATCAGGCTTATATGACTACAGAGCAGCATAAGTGACATAAAACGAGCATAGCTGGAGCTCAACAGGAATGCAGGAGATATACAGAAAACAGACTTGCTGAGTAAAGTGCTTGAAAGGTACTATTAATTTGGTTGCTTATCAGTTATATTTCTAAATATTTTATTACTATGAAGCCAAAGCATCGTATTTTTTGTTTAATTTACTGTTCTTTCTAATTTCTGCTCCTCCTTTAATTCCCTTTTATCCTGATAATCATCTTTGAAGGTGGTGAGGTGGGGACAGAAGAGAACTGGACTTTGCGTGGTCCCTTGAACTACTCTTTAATAGTCCGTTGCTTTATCTTTTCTCTAACTTTGTGATATTTAGCTGTGAGAAGTTACACTGCTTTCCCTGAAAATCTCCATTTTAGCAATGCAGGATGGGAACTGCTTTTTATCATGGCTCAGGTGGGGTCCAAAACGGTCATGGTTCTTTGGGGGGGTAATTTCACAAACCAATAATTGAAACCTTTGGTGTGTCCCTGAAAGTCTTATTTTCCTATGAATAAGATGATTTGTTACCTGCTTATTTAATTGGTTAAGGCATGAAGGTGAATACACTTGACACCTTTGTGCTGAAAATATACACGGTCTTTAATTTAGTAAGAGGTGTAATAAACCTAAGCTGTATCAACATGCTGCAGTTCAAAAGAGTGTATATTTATTTATCTTTTTCATTAAAGGATCTGTTTCCAAAGCCCACTGAAAATACTAATTTTGCCTTGAAGAGTTTTGGATCAAACCCAATAAATCTCTATGCATGAAGATTGTTTTTACAGGGCAGAAGTTCAGATACATGTTTCTAGCCATCTGACCACACTTAATTTGCCAATATTTGTGGTAATTTATGTTATTTCATGTCAAACATGATTGTGATTGTACTCTCCTGTGCTTGGTGGTGGGTTTTGTTTGTTTGTTTTTATTTTAATTAAATTTGGAACTGTGTTACTGAGATTTCTTAGAGCTGTATGAGGGAGTGCACACAAGATGTAACTCCTCTCTCATTATGAAACGGGGGGATTTGAAAATCTTTATTTTGCCTTTTTCTGTTTTATGCCTTGGAAGGAAGCACTTCAACTAAATGTTCTGTTTTTTCCATTAAACCACTAGTAATTTGGTTCCAATAAAGATACTCAGTGCATCGTTTTGCAGAAGCACCTGTATTAGTATAAAAAAAGAAGCAGTAGTGTGCTAAACTTGTTCTTTCCCATATTTCATTTGAAGTCACTGAGGGATAGCATTAACTTCAACGAGAAACTTTGCTTCTCAAACAAAAGTATGGAATTAACGCAGCAAAATGAATGTTTGGGGTCGTTTTTGTTAGTTTATTTTTGCTGGAGCCTGGCAAAGCAAGCCTTGAACCGCCTAAATAAATCTTGAGTAGCTGATCCAACATATAAAGAAAAATTAGCATAAAATCTGTAACTAAATATGTATTTTCATGTGTGCTTATCTAAACTGTCATTATTTTAATTTTGAGTGAGAAAATAAATCAGGATGTCTTTACCTTGGACTTGTGCTTTGTAGATGCCTCTTTCAGGTCCTCTAAATCCTTACTAATATACAGATGACAGCTGTGTGATTTGTAGGGTAGTTCTGGTCTTCTGGCATGCCCTAATTCTTCAGAGAGACATGTTGTGGTTGGACTGTAGTTTGATTTCAGCTGAAACGTGTTTAGGTGTTTTAGGCCTTGAATATTTGTTGGTTGTGATGACAGAGAGCTATTTGTACTTACATGTCCTAAACACATCATGTTAGGCACCTTCAAAGGAGATCTTGAATGAGTTTTACACTCCAGATTCTTGACAACGTGGTAGACTGGTGACAGTATCTGATTCAGCTTCCTTGTGTTGGTAGATGCTCTTTATGAAGATGGAATTAAATTGCTAAATAGGCCCATAGTTAATATCCCTTATTTTGCCAAGATGGAACTGCTGAATGCACCTTACTGACACAAGCTTTTTATGTACACTTGAAATGCTGTAATTAATAACAGTATCATTGCAGTAATAGACAGTGCAAGGGAAGTGCAGCAGGTCCAGGTCTGCTCTCAGCAAATGAATAAACACTCATTTTGTTTGGTTTTAAAGGAAAACATGCAAATGACTTTGTTTCTTTGCTTTCTGAAGAGTCATCTCTACCCTGATTTCCCAGGGAACCAAGGGATGCGCAGTCACTGAATCTGCCCTTCCTTGTCTTATAACTCTTGGTCCCACAGGGTGTTTGGAAGCAATATTTTTACAGAAGATAAAGATCCTTGGGGTGATTAGGTTCCTTAAGCTCTGAGCTTTGCAAAAGGGGAAGTAACCAGTCAGTGGGCAGAACTGAAGGGACCTGAGGCTCTTAGACCTTAGAGAGAACTTTGGAGAGTAGGTGGGAAACAAAGCACAGGACCCAGGTCAGGGAAAATGTCAGTCTGGACTTGTATGGCGCTGTGGGGCTTTGGGTGTTAAGAGTTCTCACAGAGTTGTTACTCTGCTGTGTAGATGAATGACCTGTAAACTGCCTGCAGCTTCCAAACAGGACATCAAGAGACTTGAAGTGGTGGTGACCTCCTCTGAGCCGGGGTGACGTTTCTGCCTTGTGTGGTCAGGGAGCTTTAATATTTGCCTCGGTTATACCATCTTACAAGTTTTAGGACCTCATTAATATAGTCATGTTTAACATGTTATGGTTACAAACAAAGACATGAATGTATGTACTCATTTCTAATTAATTTGTGTAATTATGTTTTATAATCTAGGTGTTTGCAAAGCAGAACGTGGTACACCCCATTTACTGTCTGCTGTAGCTAATAAAAAATAATAGAATGAAATAAATCTTGAAACTAACTTTAATTGTAAGTATAGATTAGTTGCAAATTATATCTTTGTTGTGTTTATTTTTAATTCTGCAGTATTGCAGGTTTGTAGAGCATCCCAATTAGTGTAGTTATTCCAAGTAATGATGAGTTAATTGCTGTAAATGCTGAATGTTGTTTCTGTGACAATTTAAATACAGTGCTGAGATACTTTTCTAAAATGTAGGACTAGAAATAAAGGCAAAAAGGAAATGTTGGCAATAATGGGACCAGTTAATTTTATAAAGATTCTTTTCCTTCGAAGTGATGATGTGGATAAGATGATTAAAAACGCACAAAGAAGAAAGAAATCTAACAATTAGGAATAAAATCTCGGCGTCTCAGCTAATACCATTATAAACATGGACACAAATGAGGTAAACCCGTATTTTTCACTATGCATTCATGTATTAATTGTGAAGAGGCATTTGATTGAGTTCATCTGAAGCTGATTCCTGTTCTTGAGACGCTGCTTGTGTTCACTCTCTGAAGCCCCTCTGGCTCTGCAGCTCCTCTTGTGCAGGTTGGTGTAGCCTTCCACGCCACCAGTGCTTCTCTGCCTCCTAAGGCAGTCAGTGTTGTCAGGTTTGTTTGGGTGAATACGTTTAAAGAGTAGAAAATGCCTCTGGCTTAAGAGTGGTGTGTTTTCCTTTCTGATGAACAGCAGTAAATCCTGCCATTCTGAAGGTTGTGTGGTATGTACCTATGAGGAGTGAGCTGATCCACGAGGTTTCCTTGAGGGTGCATGCTGTAAGGGGTATTAATAGCTTCTTCCTTCAGCAGTGTCCCACTCAGAGTAACTTTGAAATGCAACATTTCATCCTGTCCTGGTTAAATTAACCTTACATTTTCCTGTGAAAATGGCATGACTACCTGGAGAAAAGTTGAAGTGTACTATGGACATTCACACTGCGAGGGGGGGAAATGGTATTTATGCATTAAATATTTACTTTCAGTTGAGGGTTGGTTGTCTCCCAGTTGAGTGCAGATTTGGTAATGGAAACTGGTGCCATGCACTTCTCTGTTTGGTGACCTTTTTGGAGAATCAGAGAAGTATTAAAACTCCTGCAGTCAGTTGCTGTGACGTTAGCGGTAAGTTGGATTTTTACATGCAAAAGACCTTATAAAGCATCAGCAGAAAACTGTTCCTCTACTTCCTCAGAACAGTGCAGTAAGAGAAAAGCTCTTCCACTCCTTTGGGGCACTTTTTAGAGCCCTTCCCTGTACCAGGAATTCACTGAGAGAATAAGGCTGAGGAAAACAATGCACAAACCTGAAAGGCGTAGACATTCAGGTTCATCTGTTTGGTCCTGTTATGACAGAAATCATTACAAGTTTGATAGATTTATTTATAAAGACTTGCTTCAATATTTAAAGTACATCTATTCCAGCATTCCTCATTTCAAGCTCGGCTGTGGATCAAGATGAAAGAAAAATTAAATTGTATATTGAAGAGCTGTTAATTGAACTGCACTGCATTTAGCAAGGGAGCATCAGCTTCAGGCAGTCAATACTACAGAGAATTTTTAATGTACTGCATCACTAGATTGTCAGTTTGTATTGGAGAATGCAAACAGACTGCTTCGACTGATGATAAAGCCCTGGAAACTTTTAAGTTGTTGAGTGGAGAAAATGTTATTTTGCTTTGATATGTTGTGACAAAGTTGTTGATGCAACCAGGAACAGCATTTTTTTAGGTGAATGTTATTTGAATATTGAATTGCCGTGTATTTATTCTTTAAGTGGGTAAAGACTGTGTACTGATGTGTTTTTTTTTTTTTTAAATGGGAGCAAAACAAGTTCTACAGAATTCTTGAACTTGCACAAATGTTACTTTGCAATTTGAGCAGCTCTGACAGTCTCATTTAAAAATATTAGTTCTCTCCAGATATAATTCTAAAAAACAGCATATCAAAAAGCTTTAGAAATGCTTTAGAAAAATGTTATCTCTCTTTCCTAAGGCAGTGTTAATTTCTTTTGTAGTTAATCTTTTGCGCTGGAATTTTGTACATTTATAGTTAAAGATTCTTTTTAACAGCTAAATTATTTAAGCACGTCTTCTAGGGTAACATGGTCTGTTTGGTGTTAAGTATGAAATACTTTTTATTTCATTTTCTTCACTGATAAAAATGAAATAACTAGAGGCATTTGTAGAACCAGAACAGATTTAGGGCTATGGTGTTAGATTAAAGATGTACTATTCCAAGACATAGCTTGTTACAGCTGTCATACTTCAGGATAGAATTCTTCCTTTTGGTGGTCCTTACTGAGCTCGAAGTCCACCTTCAGCAAAGCCAAAGAGAATCTGAAACTTGTTAATAATCTGTGGATTTCTCCATAAATGTGGTAGGTCTCAAGTAAGTGGTAAACTTAAAAATGCCAGTCACTGCTGGTGCGTTGACTCCTCTTGGAGCAGAAAGGTCATTCGTAGGCGTTGGGTTTAGTCTGGTTCATCTTGGTGCCTCGGTGGTATCTGAGACGGAGTGGCCTTTTTTGCCAACCCTCAAATGCCACGTTGTAGAAGAGATTTCCATTCCAGTTGTACAGAGGAAGAGCCTTCAGTGTGAAAACATGGGTGGCTTCGACAGACCTAATTTCCCCATGACACTGAAGTCTCACTGAAGACCGGTGAAAGTCTTACGACTCTAAAAACAAAACAGAAGAGCCAAATCCACTGGGGGTGAGTACCTGACTTGGCTTCATTAAGCTGGGGTTCTGCAGCCAAACTTTCTGCAGAGCTCAGAGCTGTGTAGGGAGGACAAAAATCTGTATTTACATAGATTTCATCCCAGAGCTGCTCACCCCGCTGGGCTGATGTTGCTGAAGCCAGTATGGATGTTGCCTACGTACTGTCGAATTATTGTTGCATTTTTCAAGCTTTTCCAGTGATTTCCCCTTAGTAAAGTCTTGGAATGTTCCTTACCAGGTGAAAAACTGCAGGAAGGGAGGTACAGCATGTTCTGAACACCCTGGTAATTTTGCCTTCCAGATTTCAAAAAGTTAGGGCCTAGATCAAAGCTGTGTATTTGATTTAAAGAGTATCCTGAAATATCTGAACTTAGACTTGTGTGCTGCTTACTTGATTTTTCAGAAAGATTACACTTACTGAAATATTACACTTAAAAGCTGTGTGAGAAAACCCTACTTCATATTAGAAGCTATAATTTTAGTACCTAAAATGCTTTTATGCAATTCAAGTAAAAATCATTGTGCTGTATGAATATTACTTTGAATATTTGCTTGAAATAGTAATGTCTAGCAACATATTCAGTGATTTTGCTACCCTTGTCTGTGTATGTTCAAGTAACGTTCAAGAACCCTTTACGTGGCAACTTGACTATCAGAGTGATTAAGAGAGTTGTCTGAAGCTCTGGTAAATGCCATAAATCAGAGGTCAGCTTGAAATCATGCAGAAGTAAACTAAAAATCTTCAATTTTATTTTTATGTAGGTAAATCCTGCATCTTCTGCCTGGTGTGCAGTTGTCTGATTCTGAGAACCGTTGTAACAGATTTAATGCAGGGTGCACAAGTATATCCATTAGTGTAGTTGAAAATTTACCTAAAAAAAATGCAATTGAGATGACCAGCAAGGTCAGGTCTCCATAACGTGTTGTTTTATTGCTGGAAGAATGGAAAGTTTCTTTCCATGAGAAGAAAACTCAAGTTGGGTGGCTTGCCTGTGACTCTAAGGTAGTTAAAGTTTAAATGTTAATAGGCTTCAAGAAGATGTGCATGCATGTGTTTTTTTTTTTTTTTTTTTTAATAAGACTACCAGTTAATTTGTGCAAACTCCTCATCTCCAGGCAATCTGATTAAAAAAATCGTATATTTCCTGTTTCTTTATGCACTGGGTAGCTGCATGAGGCAATATCTTTAAAATGTAAAAAAGCCTACAAAATGCACAGTCTGATAACAACAACAAATCTAATCTAAAGTGACAACTGGGAGACTTTCCCAGACGTTTTTCTCTTTAATGTAACATGACTTTAAATTGATGCAGCCCCACAGTGATTGAAAAACTCTCAGAGCTTGTCTCCCATGATTACATTTCTGATCTGTACAACTTAATTTTTTAACTCGGTGAATCTCACTTTTGCGACTGAGCAGTTCGTTTCTGTTTCGGGGGCGGGGGGGGG
>VZRE01015039.1:1312703-1361309 GCA_013396775.1 Cephalopterus ornatus | reverse complement strand
GTTCCCCCCCCCCCCCCAGTTTTAAAAATAGAGATGGATAAAATTGCAGCACTATCCCCATGGGAGAGGATTATTTGCACATCTGTCTAAGGTTAGTACCTCCTGTGTGATTATCAGCATCCTTCACTGTGCTGGCTGAAAAAGGGCCAGATGATGAGTGGCGCCTTGCAAGATTAACTTTGTGTTGGTAGTCATTAAACAGTGGGAATTTTTACAAAGTGGCAGTTTGGGATGCTGAAAGGAAAAAAAAAAGAAGAAAAGAAAAGGAAAAGAAAAAAAAACGGAGAAAGAGCATTGTAGTAGTTGGTTGCACATCCAGCATCTAGAATAGACTTGGGCTACTGGCAACAAGTGTGATGGAACAGTTGGTGAACAGACGCAAAATAAATAGCTGTCAGGAGGCAAACTGACACCTCTGATGTCCAGAATCGTATTAATCCAGGATTAAAAAAAATGTTAGATGTATCACCCTGTTTTAAAGCAAGATCAATTACAGCTAAAATAATTACTGAAGGAAAGCGACCCTCTCCTAACCGAGGCACGAGTGAAGACCGCGTGCTCGGTGTGTCCTTCCTGACACTCTGGGGCGATGCCGACGAAGCTAAGTTAAAACAAACCAGCTAAACGTAGTCTTAGCCATTCTTCTAGGGCGGTTTAAACACGTCATTAACTTCGAAGAGGTGAGGGGAGGATTCTTTGCACACGCACGTGAAGGACTGTAAAAGTGATTGGCGAACTGAGATTGAATTTTGAATATTTTTGTGTAATCACCGTTAATTTGGTTTTGCAAACCCGTATCCTGGCAGATATCTGTGGGAACCAGATGGCTAAGTTGTGTTGACTGGAAGCAGATTTTCAGATGCTTTTTACAGAAGCTCTCTGTAATTGATTTGCTGGCAGATTAAGAGTTACTCATGAGATGCGTTTTGTTTTTCTCCTCTGTTTAAAAAAGTATACTGTGTTGTGCAGCTCTACTTAAGTTTTTGAATCTGCAAATAACATCAGTTGTGGTGAGGATCTCTTTGTGAGCATAGAAATATTTGAGAAGGAGTTGAAAATTGAGGATGAGTAGCACTAATGAGTCAAATCCTAAAGCTTCTGCTCCGATTTATGAAACATTTTTATTGAATTTTCTTTTCCAGTTGATAGAATTTCACTCTCTGAAGACTTAAACTATTTTAACTGAATAAATGTGATAATTTTCATTGTGCAACTTTGATCTCATGCCTTTTGTTGTTGTTCTGGATTATTTTATCAGAGTGCTTTTTCTTTCATGTATAAAATCAGTTCAAATTAACCTCATTATTCAAACTTGTATTTGAACCCTTGTGCGGAAGGAAGTAGCAAAGCCGAAACTTTTTGTACTTTGTGACTGCTGAAGTTTACATGGATTCAAGAGGAATTGGCCAGATTAATGAAAGGAAATGTAATAAAAAAATTGTTAGACACGGAGTACTATCTCTGACTCTGGATGTCGTGAGCTTAAAACTTGTTTGAGAGTAGGAGAGTATCCCAAGGCAGTGTCATATTTTTGTATTCTTCCTTAGGCATTAGAGAGTGAGAACTCTGCTTCTGTGAATAGATGGGTATAGCCTTTAATTATATATGATATATTTATTTTTGCCTCAGGATCTCTGTCACAGCTTGTGCAGGCAGGATTTGAAGATTCGAGGGACACCAATGTGTGTTGTGGTAGAGGAGATGTGTTAGTAGCAGGATGGGTGACTGTGAGGTCCAGTGAGTGCTTGCCTTGAACATTTAAATCGTTCTTTATTGCAACCAAATTTTCTTCTTCCCCTACGACATTAATCTGCAAAGATGTCATTAAGAGAATTGGTTTTCTTTTGGAGAATCACAGAGTGTTCTGAGTTTGTTTCTGATCCAAAGTTTTCATTTAATTTAAGTTTTAATCGCATTCAAAAGAAAAACCTCAAAAGAAAACGTTTGTTTAAAGCAAATTTAATTTTTGTTTTCTTTGTGGTTCTTTCCTTCTTAGATGATGGTGGGATTTTGTGGGCCAGGAAATATTCCTTCTGTCTTGTTGGAAACCTGTCAAATCTTCATAGTAATACACTAAGCACTTTAAATAAAGATAGTGTTTAGCAGAAAATGTCTCTGCCTGTCTGTATGGCGTGGCAATGGATGTGCAGAGTTATAGCAAGTATAGGGGCCGTGCAGAAGAAGGTATTTTTAAGAAAGAAAACACACAAAGCCAAAAAACCTTCTCATCCTGTGAATACTAATGAGCTGGCTGCTTTTTGTGGTGAAAGACATTAGTGTCCTCTGTAGTTAGAATGGGGGCCCAGTAATTACTCTGACTTCAGTGATGAAAATCTGATAGGTCCTTGTGGCTGGATGGATGGGAAATGGATGGGACCCAGTTCTTTTGTAAATCTGCTGGTTAAGAGTCAAAGGCATTCAGGGCTTCAGTAGATTTAGCTTGAGCCTGTAAAGTACTTTTTGCTTTATTGTATTTGACATTATTCATTTAGAGGTTAACTTCAGTTTTATTGGATTATTTGTTATGAAAGATGACCCTAGATTTCAAAACTTCATAAACTGTGATTTTGTATACTGTTCCCAGCAGCCGTTTAAATTAAAAGCTGATGAGGTCTTGGAGATCTAAGTTAAACATTCTTGCATTATTTTTAACTTAATTGGAAGTTGATATACTGTCTTTTCTGACCTGGTTGCTGTAGAATGCTGCATTCTTTGGCAAATATTAACCACTGTGTGTGGTCTAAATAGATATTCGGCTAACATGGACCAAGCCTTGCTCTGGTTGAAGATATCTCTTTCCACACATTTCTGAAGCTGTAATGAACATTTTTATTAGTGTTTTCTCAAAACACCACAAAGCTCCAGTAAAAATAAAGCACAAATCCATTTGTACACAAAGCATTTAGCATGAAACGTTCCTTCGAATTCTGTTCTTTACTGTAGTCAACATTTTATTGTTCATTTTCAAAGCAAAAGGTTCTAAACTTTTGAAGTAATTTAGTTCATAATGTTTGAGGTACTTGCTGTGGTGTCAGTAAATCATAGAATCTTTACAAATATCTTTGTCATAGGAAATTGCTCTGTAGAACATGAAAGTTTGGGTCTTTTTTTTTTTTTTTTTCAGAAGTCACAATTTGATCTCAAAAGTCATTGGCAGGGTCAGGAGTTGCAGAATATGCTGAGCACCAAGGTTAATGGTTCTAATGGAGATAACTCTTTAAGCGAATACCTTTAGAAAGGTTTGACTCAGGGGAGAATATTTTATTGATACTACTCCAATGAACTAGGGCAATATGAGTAGTTGCAATATTAGTAAGAATTCTACATGGTACTATTTATGACTTTTTAGAGAGGATAGGTTTTAGTTTTAAATGTACAGAGGCTCTTCATGTTGCTTATGTTTTCTATGGGAGTGCAGACAAATTGTTTTTTAGTGTCTTGTGTGTCATCATCTCCAAGCAAATGGCTTTCAGAAACCCTAATTTCATAATTTGTTTCAAAGTTGTAGCTATAGATCAAGTTTAAGAAACATAATGCCTGTTCGCAATGTACTCTAAAATAGTTTTATTATCTCCTAGTCTCTTACCTGCTCTTTGTGATATAGGTATCTTTTCCCCCTCACCTTTTAATTCAACATCTCTTTAGCCTGAGCCATGAAGGCATGCTATAGATAACAGTGAAATATAAAATACTCCACAATATATGTTACGTTGCAGATTAAAATCTGGCCTTCAAGGCAAAATAACCTTACCCCTTGCACTGCAACAAATTGCTCCTCTCCTTGGAGACAGTGCAAAAATGCACTCCATCGGTGGCCTGACTCTTGTTTGTCTCCATCTGATCCGTCTTTCCATGGTGTTTCTCGTCTTGATAGTCCTTCCTGACACAGCTCATCTTGGTCTCCTGTGTGTTTTTTATGTTAGTCCGACAGATATTCCTTGTTTGCTTTTTCCCTTGTCCTCCCTGTCTGGCACACTGAATCCTGCTAGAGTGTAAACCTACAGGCACGTCAAAGTAGACAGTGATAAATGAGAAGGGGAACAAGGAGATTTTCATGTTAAAATGTCTCTGACATCAAAATCCGTAGCAGAGTTTGAGAATTTTGGAAGGCTTAAAGGGAGAAAGCCTCTACTATGAGGGTGGTGGCACAGGTTGCCCTGAGAAGCTGTGGATGCCCCGTCCTTGGAGGTGTTCAAGGCCAGGTTGGCCATCCTTTCCTTAAGAAAGTTTAACATTTGCCCATCCCTTTCTCTCACAGATTGATTGGTTTTGGTTACTGCTGTTTACCTCGATTCCAGAATTGTAAACAGGATTTAAAGTTTTCAGCTTAACCTCAAATCCATACAGGGACCAGTGACTTCTCTGGTGCATGCTGTCACTGAGATAATGTATTGCAAGCTGTCCTGGGAGAAAGGACACCTCTCAATATTAGCAATTGTTTTTTGCATCCTGCTGTGTTTATGTTAACGAGGTAATGGTTGCAATTTGATTTTATTTTCTTGTCAGATAATTCTGTTTACCTGCTTACATGCAAACTTTTTCACCTAATCCTTCCGCTGCATCAAATATTCTTATTATCTTTCACTACTGAAGTTCGAAGTTGAGATGTGTATTAGTCATTCTTTTAGCAGACTGTTATGTAATGCTCTTGTCTGAAAATGAATGTGTAGGATTTGGGAGACTTTTTTTTAATAATGTGTTTTTAAATATGTCAAATTAAACCTGTCGCATTTTCTTAGAGTGGGAATATTTCTAGTAGCAGAATCAGAGAAATCCAAGGTGGTACTTTATGAAATGGCTCTTCTGTGATGCTGAAATCAGTGGGAGTTTGGCAGTGATTTTGGTACAAACAGAATTAGGATCTCTAAGACTGGTGCTTGTGCACAGTTCTTTTAAATGTCCTTTTCTGTTTGTAATGTTAAATGAAAAAAGGAAAATGAAGACTCCTTGAATCCATGTGAAGAGTTTGGCAGTTCTTGGCGGAATGTTCACTGTCTGCCTTGGCTCATTCAAAAATCACAGCACACCAAAAATCCCTTAAAGGGAGTGATATCTAATTTGATCTGTGATATTTGCAGAAAGAAGAGCGTATCTCACAACTTCTTGTACCAAATTTCAAATGATGAGTGCTAGAGAGAGTACAGATGTACCTGAAGGTGTAAGCTGTTTTCATCTGCTTTCTATTCTTAAAGCATATACAGGGTTGCAGCCTACATATGTTTGTCAGAGTGATTAATGGCTTGTATCCATACATTAGAACTGAGAGTATTAAGATTTATACCTTTTTGTTTTGAAAAGCAACAGCAAGCCCATAAATGCATGCTAAATGCACTCCATCTGATGGGCATGTGACCTACAGTGGACATTTACAGTAAATGACTAGAGCCATTTAGAGGTTTTTTTTTAAGCTATTAAATATACTTTAAAATGTCATAAGATGTCGCGAGTTGTGTATGTAAAGCTGATATTTATATTTATCAGACACTTTGATAACGGAATAGATCTTGCCTTTGTACCTGTTTCTTTGCTTTCTAAGCTGATGAATGTCTTACCAGTGATAGGGGAGGTCAGGGTAGAAAAATACCCAGAATGAGGGTCCAAAATTTTTGATGGTGTTTATTTACATAGTTTATTCAAAGTGCCATAAGGATACAGCTTGGTGATGGAAAAATGCTCTAAGTTAAGGGGGATTTACAATACCTAAATTAGGTGCTGAGAGGAGTTGTCTGGAGCCTGCTAATAGGAGATAATATGAGTAGACAGTATGGAAGAAGTTTGTATAGGGTTTTTTTCCCTTATAAATAAGATATTAAATACATTCTAGGACTTTTAGAAATGTTTTAGCTCTTCAGGAACTTGTCCCAGAGAGCACTTCCCTGGCCTGCCTGCTGATGAATGCACTGAGTTCATTTCCTTGATGTCCTTAATGTCCCCTGTCTTCATTACACCTCCTCCTGCCTGTTTACAGGTTCTCTTTGTATTGATGCATCCTAGGATTTTTTTCCCCAATCTTTTGTGTAACAATGGCGAGAAAACTCTTGTTATTTAGAAGCAATAGTGGGTCCAACCCTGGATTTGAGTCACATCCCAGTAACTTCAGCACTGTGAAACTGTGTTCAAGAGCAGATGTACCCACGGCTTAACATGAACAGCTTCAGTGTGTCTTGTGTTTGAAGGGGAAACTGGTCAAACACAGGAGCATAACTGGTATAGAAAACTGTGATTTTGAACCTTCAGGATTTTATTACTGGGGTAGATGCAATCTTGTTCTTAAAAACATACTTGAAGAAGTATTCCGCTTGACATGGAAGATGTAGTTTAGTAGGTATCTTACTCAGCCAGCCCAAAAATACTGTTTACTTCAGTAGCACCTCTCCTCAATAGAAATCCTAGGTTACTTCAAAAGCTCAGGCAATGGGATTTTGTATGCTCTATTTTTCACCTCGTACATGTTTGTGAAAAATCTTCAAACAAAACATTTTTCCAAGAAGTTCGCTTAAAGATCTGTTGAAATGCTGTTTTGATAATCTATTTCTTTTTTTTGTTTTTTTTTTTTTTTTTCAATGCTATTAATGGATTTGAGGTATCTGAACTATCAGTGAACAAGCTGTATACGAATCTCTTAATGATACAAGAGGGTATTGAATGACGGCAGACTTTTTTAGCATCTCTGAAAGTACAAATTGCCAACATCTTCTCATTTCTGTAAGGAGAACCTGCTTAAGGCCCAGTGGGGTTAAAGAACGTTGTTTACTCTACTCTTGACTCCTGCAATATAACAATAAAAAAGTGATTAAAATTTAAGTAGTCATGGGAGATTTTCGCTATATCTAATTTCTTGAATGCTGGTGTGCATTAAAACTGGATCATTGCATAATACTGTTGTGGTAAGTATTGCTGTATTGCCTTGTTTAGCAACCAATAGAATTAAGAACTGCAATTTTTTGATAAGTAGTCTTGTCTAAATGTTATGAGTTCAAAAATTGTTCAGCGTTAAGGTTGTGTTAATTGCTTCCTCTGTAGGTTGTATTAATAATAGAGATTTTAATAGACCGCTATTTTGGAGGAGTTAACACAAACATCTTTTGCAAGACAAAATGTGATGTTGAGTTTCTCACATCAGAAAGCATTTTCAGCTTCTCTTTGGGTACATTGATGATTTCAGTAGATTCCACAAGAAAAGCAAGAGAGATGCAGTCTTTTTTCAGTGTTTTTGCTTTCATCATGGGAAGAAAGAGGTCTGTATTTTAAAGTTGGCACCTGCTGACATGATCTAGATGTTCTTGGTATTAAAGTTATTTTACCGTATCAAGAATATGAATGCTTTTGAAACTGTGCTGCTGTAAATATTCTGTTCAATGTAATTGAAACCAGATTAAATTTGCTTTTCTCATTATAACAAGTCCTATCATCGTGTATATTCGTACTATGCTAACGAAGAAACTGTCATCTTAATTTACAGTAAGATGATACAGTATCATCCCTGCTGTCAGATAAAGAGATTTTTGAGAGTAGGTGATAGATATGGATTCACATAACAATTGGTACAATTAATATATGTCCAGTAGAATCAAAGTTTAAATTGTGAAAAAAAAAAAAAAAATGAGAGGAGAAAATGTTCCAGAGATGGAACATTTTTAAAAGATGAAAGAACCTGTGTGTGGCTCCACAGATTTCATTGCTGAGCTTCTCTTAAGCTCCGTTGGTGGTACAAGGAGTGAGTGGGTGCAACGGGGACAAACTTCAACTGCTTTTAAATTGAATTGAAGAGGGGCTTATGTCACATATTCGTGGCAGTGTGGGGTCCAGTGGAGGCTGTAGAACTTCCTGGAATTTTGGGCTGCTGGCTTGTATTGACGTGCTGAGACTCTGTGGTTACCGATTTGAAAACTGGGTCAAAGCTGGCTCAGGGCTATGGCTTTATAAACTGAAAGAACAAGGGTGACATTTTGTTTATTTTTTTTTTCCCCACTGAATCCAGAGGAAGCAGCGATGGTCATCTTCTTTTAATCAGTGGCTAGACTGTTTCATCTGCTTTCTGAAATCTGGAAACACTGGAGGTGACAAGGAGGAATTTTTCAGGGCTCTGTTGAGCAGAAAGCCACAGACACCAACAGTGAGAGCTGTGGTATTACTGTTACTGTCCACATCCACTTCCGAGCACTGAGTGAACTCTGCCAGTGGATCCTGTGCCCTGTACATCTCCAGCCCTAGCAGAAAGCCGAGAACTGGTATTGCTACTCACTGCAGGGCCAGAGTGAAGAGTGGTTTGGATATAAGCTGCTCTGTGTGGAGTATCTTGTAGCTGTACTTTTAAAAAAATTGTTTTCCCCCTCCTACATGAGCTAAACTTCCGCAAGAGAGCTGAGGTATTACCTCATGTGGAATGACCAACAGCTGAGTGGTCGGGATAGATTCCTGGGAATTGTGCAGGTTATAACAGCCCCCTCGGGTAGAGGAGAGAAATGAGCAGAGATCCCCTATTTCCTGAGTATTTTAAGCATGATTCAGGGATGAGATTAGCTCATGAAAATCTTACAGTACAGTAGTACCCAGCTTCTGATTTTAAGTCAGGCTTAGCCATACATCGGGGGTGGCACTGTTTAATCCTCAGAGGAGACAGCCCTATCGACCTACAAACCCTTTCATCTCCAGACCCGTGGCCTGCCCTAACAGCTGTATCTCTTCAGCTGTGGGCTTGGAAGGGTTCCTCTTTCCTTCAAGGGCATTCATGGCTGCAGTTATCTGGGAAGCCATCAAGTTCTCCCGTGTAGGTGCTATGGAATTTGAGCATTATAGGCATATAATGTGCATTTTTAAACCTCAGTACACAACAGCATCTCTGCACTGACCACAGTGTGTGTTCAGTTAAAAGTGGAACGTAGCAGAATTAAGCATTAGTTAATATCAGCTGTTGGCCTGTGTAGCTCCATCATGCTCTATTTTTCCACATTTTCTTTTGGACGAATCAGAGAGGGGGTGGTAAAGGATAAATAAGCAAAGGCATCCTGTGCAGTGCCTCCTGTTAACTTTTCTAAATCTTGAAAGCTGTGATTTCATGTTTGGAACTGAACAGTGGAAGTGTGTGGGACGGCTTTATTTACTCACACCACTTTGCTTTATGGTCTTTTGGAAGAGGTTCCTCCTCACCATGTTTACTGCTTTGTAAAGTAAATCTTTGATTTATTGTAGCAGTCACAGTCTGTTAAATAACTGTTTTCTTCATGTTGAAAACACATGAACATGTTCTCTCTCCTCAGGTCTCCCCAGCTCACAAAATGTGAATTCCTTGTCTGTGTTTGAATCTGATTTTTCACTGGTTTTTGACAGTTTTTTAGATACTTTTCCATTATTAGGAAGAGGTTTTAACCTATAAACAGATCACATTTAAAAAGTGCATTCTAGACTGATAATGTTTTACTTCCTTAGTTTTTTCTCATTATAATGTTCTCGCTACCATTACTATGTTAATTATTTCTTATATTTAAAAAACTTTCTGAAACAAGGCTCAGTCATCTCTGTAGAAGATGAACATATTCCTTTTTTCTTTAAACGACTCAATACCAAATATGACATATTAAGAGTTGGACATTGCATAGACATCAGACCAAGGCAAGAGATTTTCTGAATCCAGAATCACTGAAACCACCAGGAGAAGCATTTTTGAGATCCTGTTCCAAGAGAGGCAGATACACACCCTGCCTGACTCTCACGTCAGTACCTGCTTCGCCAGACATCCCAAACCAAGTGAAGGCTGTGGCCATCTGAACCTGCGTTACCGAGTTCACATCTCATAACTTTGCCCCATCTAAACCGTCTCTTTTCGTGGCACGTGAAGTCAAACTGAAGAGTCATATCGAACTGATGTTAGATTTTGCTGCCAGGTTAAGATATTGCACACTTTAAATGTTTTTTATACATCTACTTGAAGGTTTATTTGAACAATTTATTGGGACAGCATGTAATGAAAAATGCCGTGGTGTAATTTCTGTATCTGTCTTCTTATGCCCACCAGAGAAGTGTGTCCTTCGAGCTACTTTAAGGAGGAGGTAGGTTGTCACAACTAGAATTTGTTCTCCTGTGCTCTACGAAGATTTTGGAGGAGAAAAGCTTGGCTGGAAATTGTAGGTGTCTTTTCTAAACAGCAACCAGAGACAGCAAAAAGAAAAACCTGAATGTCTGCTGACATTTTTGCAGTTTTAATTTTTTTTCAGTATAAATTCTCAGAATGGAGTGGGTATGATACATGTGTGTTGAGTAACTACAGCTCGAATGGATCTAATTACTCGTGATAAAATCTCAAGCAAAATTGAGATATGATTGTACTGTAAAATGGCCTAGAATAGCATTAGTTTGAAAAATTCATTAATGTAAGATAAAAGAGAAAACTTTTAGAGCCCAGAACACTTCTCTGAGGACACAGGCAAATTTTCATTCTGCATTAGTTTCACTGGTGGCACATTGTTAAACGCAACGAGTCATAAGAAATTATGAAGAAATTTGTATTTTAGCCACCGTTTTACAGATGTGCAGCATGGAGGTGTTTAACATGAAGATGCCTCCATTTGCAGATAGAATAGCTTTATTTAAAATTGATTAGGAGCAATTCACAGCAGCCTGCCAAATTGCTAATGGAAGCCATTTGAATCAATTCTCTCATATAATTTAAATGCCATTTCACTGCATATAGTTTAACCAGGAAAGAATCCCAACTTGCAGCCAGTAAAATTAATTATTTATTATTCTTTTCATAAATATTTTCTTGGTCCAAAACAAACAACAAAAAAAGTAAAACCAAAATAAATGCTTATGTGCTGAAACTTTTTCAGGGTATGCGCACTTCAAATGGCTGATTTGAGGAATGCCATAGTATTATTTTCACTTACGTATGTCAAAAAGCATTTTTATCTACATGTCAGGTGTTTTTCTTACCTGATAGCTTTTTGTGGAGTGTGCATTTAAGGCTAAATTGCAAATTGGATTCTGCTGTTAACTGAGGGGCCTATTCAGCAAAAATTATATATAGGCTTTTCTCAGAAGGTCGTGGAATCCATCTTTGCTGAGGTGATGAAGTGGGGGAACTCCTTTTGGCCCCAGCATCACTTCTGTCCAGACCTGCCTGGCTGTCCCAAGGGAGAGTCATCTGGTGGTGGGGAATTCATTGTGTGAGGTTTGGTGTTGGCTGGACGCTCTCATCCATCACCGAAAGATTGTCCTATCTGTGGGTTAATTTTATTGTTATTTGCTTGAAAATCAATTGAATTAAACTTGAGAACTAATGGTATATTGCCCTAGTTTAAAAATAAACATTCTGGGGTTTGGCTGCTGTTGGCTGAGATCCTGCACGGTCAGCACTATGCAGGAAGAATATCTTTTAATTTTGTGCTTTGCCCACTCATCTACTGCACTGCCAATTGCAACCACTGCAGTGCCAAACAAGTGAAAATATAGACTGCATAAAAATACAGAGCAACACTGATGCTGCAGCAGCAGAAGGAAGCGCATTACAGGGACTGCCACTCTTCAGATGGAAATAGCATATTGAAATCCTTTCTGGTTGTCCTTCACTGCTCTATTCCTTGTGACTTGGAGAGCCCAAGAATAACCAGCGGTGACTCTTGGATTTTTTTCTCCCCCCCCCCAGTATAAAAAGCGTATTCCAGTGTCTTTTGCTCACATGTGGTGATGGATATTGTGAAGGGTTAAAATACGTCGGAAAATTAATCAGCCCTCAGTTGGCCTTTCTTCACTGGAGTTGATATGTCAGTTGACCTCAAAGTGTAGTAATAATATATGTCAAAGATATTTAGCAGGCTTTCTCCACACGTGCCTGTAAAGGTGTGGTGGGCATATGACTGGGCTGATTATGGACCTGAAGGCTCTTCACCTGCAAAATAACGTGTATCAAGTGAAGAAAGGTCAGCCTGCAATAAAGGATATTTAAGAAAGAAATCTTCAGCTGCATTGGCCCAGCTGGAAAATCTAATACCTATTTAAGCAGCAAGGTCTTATAAATAGTCTGGTGACTGTGAAATTTCTTAAGGAAAAAGGAGAGAGAGAGAAGAACTTTAATAAGAAAGTTTATTGAAAATATAGGAGAGTCCTTAGTTCTGAGTGCAAACCAAAGGACTTAAATGTCAGATATTCTAAAATAGAGGAGTTAGCTAATAATGTGAAATGATTTGGTTGAAATTTTTTTTTAATGATTTCTGCCCCCATTTCCTACCCTCCTGCTCTGTGTCCCTTCACCTCCCAAAGGGAGTTACTGCATTTATAACATTAAAGGAAAGACAAGTGGCCATGACAAAGGTGACCATGAGGCACCAAAGGAAAGCCAGGCCATTTGTCTGGAAGACAGGAATTTTGAACAGGGATTGAGCTCTTGTAGAGGCGACCTGCTCTTCCCTCAAACAAAACCGACGGTCTAAGGGGACTGTAACATATTTCCCTTTTTTCTTTGAGGCCATCGTAGTTTTGTAGAAAAAATAGTTCCTTAACTGTATCCACTGGCATTTTAAGACTAATAAATAATTCTTTGCAGTCACTCAATCACTGCCAGCGCAGACTTGAAAAGGTAATTTATTTTGCAGATAGGCACCTTTGACAGCGCTCTGGAGGCCATCCTTTCAAACAGAACCACTTTCAAGAAACCAAGAGTAAAACATCCTGCTTGATCAGGTTTTGATGTGGTGGAGCCACTCCTTGATAGAGAAATCTAATCTGTACCCTGGGGAGGGAGGCTCTGCCACTGTCTTTTCTCATTATGGTTTCCTGTCCTGTTAACTAAGGAAAGGGTCAGTAATGCAGTTGCCAAGCTCATCGTCTCATACACCACCTAGGAAAGGAGAAACCCTCTATTTGTCCAGCATGTTCATGTATGTTCAGTGTGCCACGGGATGTGTTAGCAGCAAATGGTCACTGAAGTAAGCAAAGAGGAGTTAAAGCTTGTTTGTTTCTCAGAATTCAGAAACAAAGCAGAAATGATAAATGGTTTGGGACACCAAGGCTGGAGGAACCCGTAGATCCTTGGTGTGGGGATGATGGTGGGATATAAAAGAGAAAAGCTTATTTAATGGGAGAGTGCTGAGTGAGCAGAGACAGATTTTGGAGAAAAATAGGTGACCTAGTTTGGTATCTCAAGGCATCATTTTCATTTTAGCTGCGAGACATTAAAATGGCTGACATTTCACAAAATGGGCTGTAGGTTAGATCATATGATCTTTTCTGAAGTCCACTGGTAGAAAAGTTTAAGTGCTGTTCAGGAAACTCGTTCAGGGTCTTGGGCAGTATGTCTTGTTCTCTCTCTGCTTGTTTCTTCCCTACCTGAAGACAAAAATTCCAGCGTTTCTTGGTGGTGTGGTTTGAGTAGACCTGGCATAGGACTTGTGCTCCTCAGACATTTAACGTGGTCTTTGGGGCAAGATTAGGAAAATGTATTAACAAACATAGCAGCAGCTCAACTCTTTTAAAAAACTTTTTTTTTTTTTTAAATTTTATTTCTTATTTCTTTTCATATTGCAAACCAGATTACTGCATGTCGAGAGATTAAAGCCTTCACTGGTACAGTAAAGAGACCCTCACATGATTGAAAATAATTTATTTCCATGCGTTCTTCTTTTATCTGAGTAAATGAAGTTTAGGGAGATATAGTGCCTTATTTCATCAGGAATTTCCATTCCGAAGGGAAAAGAAATGGAATAGGAACTGTGGTTCTAAATATCTAAGGTTACAACTTTGCTGTAACTGGAGCTGTAACTCCCTGTTATGGTGATGTTTGATCTCCTTCCCAGTTCTAAAGGCTGTCTGGGTTACTTAGATATATGTCTTGCCATTAAAGCATTTTCTCCTTTTCTGTTTCTTATGGTAAATGTGCTATCGAAAGATTTTTTTTTTTTTTAAAACTCTGTTTGCAAAGTTTTAAAATAAAATTTACAGCTGGTGAGGAACATGGTTTTTACATACTGGACCTTATCATCTCAGTAACCAATTTTTCCTTATGTCTCAGAACTCTCATTAATTTTTCACAGGCTTGTGATGGATAGTTTTTATTTATTCACGTCTGAGGTTCTGTTGTGTGAAGAGGACTCATTTTATAACATTACATATTCATGGCTTGGGATAGATGGGATAAGGAACTTATTATTAATGTGTCACAGTGGGAAACTTACTCTGGGTTCATTTGTGAATCTTGTTAAATGTGGTGCGGTCAGCAGACAGCGCTGAAGTTTTTGATACATTTTACTGGAGAAGGGCAAAGAGGTTCAGTGATGCTTCCTTATCTAAACAGCACAAGTGAGATGGTGTCTTTCTAAATGCATTTGAAACGCTGTGTCAATAACGCAAGGGTAGAAGCAAAAAACGCCTGAACTACAGTAAAATCAGAACGATGCTTTTTAGTAATGACTGGTGCTGTTTGGGCCTATTTAAATCCAGTTTGCTTAATTAAATCTTGTTTTACTTTTGGCAAAAACACTGGAGTTGTTTGCAATATAGTGAATTGACAGCAGACTATTCCAAAACTTGATTTCTAGCAGTTAGATTTGCCTGCATTAGCTGATTGTGGCCATATTTCTCTGAGAATCTTTCGTTCGTGTGCAGTGGAACCGTGCAAATTCTGAATGTACACATGCGAAACTTTTTGGAAATCAGTGAGCACTCTTGTGTATTGAAAATATGCAGCATACAAAATAAAAAGCGAGGAGGTAAATTGGGGTGTAAACTGTTTTAGAGTCCTAGAATCGGATCTGATTCAGAAGAACCAAATATCCTCTTCATCGGGCCACAAAGATACTAATTTTCAAAGCAGAACATTTTGTACTGCTGAAAATTCTAAAGCAGGGGCTTTGTCCTCTACTTATGTGCTAAAAATTTGTTTTTTAATTAAATGCTTCCACACTCATTTTTGTAGTTAGAGAAATGGGCCCGGAGAGGAAGTAATTTAGCTCCTCTTCTGACTCCCTGTTATTTATTACCTATTGTTACCTTTTTACTTATATTATTGTTGGAAATCTAGAAAGATGATTTTGTGGGGGATTTTTTTGAGTGTGCTAATGGCTTTCTTACCGAAACAGCTTCTGGCTGAGGGTATTAACGTTTACAATAGCAGCAACTCTTCAAATATTTAAGAATGTATAATCAAGATCCAACTGAATTATAATTCCTCTTTGTTTTAGAATATTTTCTGAATAATAAAATAGATGAAATAACTTTAAGCTACTGAAGTAGTTTGAGATGACTAGGACAGGAAAATTTACGATGGCTGTATTTTAAAAGAAAATTCTCAGTGATGTTAAATGTTACCTTTATTAGAGATCCTACCAGTAGGTCAACAGTGTTATACTGTCATTTATAATAGAGGAGCTGGGCAGAGAGAAAACTGTAGTCTATTAAGAGTTTTGTGAGTGTGTATGTGTATACAGTGAAATAATATCTAGTGTAATGTGAAGTGACAGTCAAAATTACAGCTTTTCTCTTGCCGCAAGGGTACTTCTCTGCCAAGTATAGTAATATTGTTGTAGCAGTGTTCAAGGTTGTCAGCAGTTCTTGGTTACTCTGCAGAGAGCCATAACTGTGTGTGGAAGCAAGGAGCTTCCTGTCAAGGGAGATACTATAATTTTGATATATATTTGTTGGTGCCAAACTGCAATTAAATAGGAGGCGTTGGAAGAGGTTTTATTTAGCCAACTCAAATTTGTTGATTAATTAGTTAAAACAAACCAAACCAAAAATCCAAAAGGAAATCTTCCTCTTGCACAAAGGTATAGTTTAAATTATGAATTTGTCTGGTGTTTGTCTGTGCTCAAAGTAGTGTGTTATTTTTTATGGAATAAACCTTATTCCTGCTGGTGAATCTGGGGTTGCTGAGGATGTATAGGGCATACTGCTATTACTTAAATTATTACCTCTGAGGTTAATTGTCTATCATAAAATGATTTTCAGGGGCTGTTACAAACTTCATTTTTTTTAGAGGTCAGCATGGAAACTGTTTCTTCTCAAAAGCGTGTTCTTTTTTTCAGGATGTGCTTTTCTGTCAGAACATCGACAAAATAGCATCACAAAAATGTGTATTATCATCCATATTGGAAGCAGTAAAGAATTTGCTCCATTTCCCCACGTTGAAAACGATGATAATGGTGTCAGCAGTTTTATTCAGTTGAAAACCATTTTTCTTGATGATTAGATTAAACAAAACGAGGTGAGGGGGGAGAGAGTTGCTTTGGAAAACATTGCTTTAAAGAAAATCAGGATCTCTCCTGCTGTCCTTCAGCAAAGTATTAAGATATAAACATACTTATGAGATCTTATGACCTGCATGATGAAAATTTAGTGTTGTGCTAATATAAGTGGTTGAATAGTGCCTAGAATATTGCTTAGCCAAACCCCCTGTTGGCTTTTATTGAATATTTTTCAAGTGGGGCTGCTGTTGCACCTGGTGAGGTGCTTCCATACCCTGCCCCTCCACTCTCTTCTTCCCTGATTTCTGTAGGCTGCAATGCCTCTGCGAGACTCGTGTTGTAGAATTGGCTGCTACTTACAGCAGAGCAGAAGCTGCAAAAGCTGGTTTTCAGACGGGTAGATAAGGAAAGAGAAGATAATTAAAGAAAATAAATCACAAATAAATTTTCAGTATTTTTCTTTTAACTTGCAGCTAAAGTACATTTCAAATGCTTTATGTTGAGGAAATTAAATCAGAAGCGAGGAGCTCTAAGTTGTTTTTTCTCAAGATTAGGTGCTTAGTGGGCACATTGCACAACTGGCGTTAGTTGTTCCACTGTTGTCTCAAGCACTCTTATTTATCCCAAAACACCCCGCAGGTGTAATTTATGCTGGAAATCCCATGTGTCTGATTTACAGACCCTGAGTAGGGGCTGAAGATTATGGGTGCGTTGAAGAGCTCAAGTCACAGTTTCTGCTGGCACACTGAGTAACCTTAATGAGTAAATGTAAAATGTAGCAGTAATATTTGTTATTGCACTGGGGCCCATCCTTAACCATGGGGCACATCTCTGACCCCTGTGCAGAGGAGTTGTCCCGGTGCATTGTGATGCCTGATTGGCCGTAAGGCACAGGAAAGACTCTACTAAGAAAAATTTGTGAAAGTACAGGAAATACCTGCTTTATGGTGTTTCTTTCTAAGGCTTCCTACAGTGTTTTAACCAATGTTTCTCTTCTTGCCATCACTGAAGCTTTTTACTTTTTCTTGTGGAGGGCATCAAGCCAAGAATCTCTGAGCACGTTATCGGAGCTGATTTCCCCGTTTTGTGTAAATAAATCATTTACTGAGGTATCGTATGATTTTGTAGCTGTCGTGTTTTCAGAATTTCCTCGATCCACGCCAGCTGTTTGGTTTATGAACATCTAAAGTCTTTGTTTCTAGATCTTTTGCTGCCACTTGATATTTTGCTGTTTTCCTGGGAAGTCTTATCTCCTCGGTGCAGAAGCATTGGTGTTTCAGAGGAGATCACACAGCACCTGTTTGTGTACAAAGCTGCACATACCAGTTGACACCTCACTCAGCATCTTTAACCTGAGTGGACTGAGCATCCCATGTGTGACAAAGCAATTTACCAAATGTAAATACCTTCCGATCGCTGCATTAATATGTTGGGTCCTTTTTTAATTGAATAAATATATTACTCAGCAGGGCAGATTATTTTCTTTGTGGCCTTGCTGTTGCAATTTGAGAACAGATACGATTTCCTTTTTGCTGATGAAGAAAGCAACATCTGTTCTCGGTTTCCTGCAGCTTTCCTTCAGACAATGCATTTAGATGCACAATTTGAATTCCTTCGCAAGAAATGGAAAATTAAAAATTTGACCCCTCCTTCGAAGCGGTGGTTACACTGTGACAACAGTGGGTTGAGCTAAATTCAGCTATGTCAAGCAAGAACTATAAAAGTAGATAGATTGCCCTCTAAGCTTCACTTTATTGGATATTGTAATTGACATATAGTTGTCATTTATAATCATCTGTCCGTTCCTGTGAGTTGGGAGCAGTAAAGTTAATTGTGGCTGCTCATTTGCATTAATCTCACCTCTGAAGGGTACAGTAACCCATTAATATCATGTCATGATGAATTATCACAAATAACATTGAACATATTGATTAATGATCTCTGAGATTTGTATCTCGTTAAAACATTTTGTTAGCTCTTTAAACTTTTAAGCAGACAGTCAATGTATGTGGGAGAGGTTTAGGGATCACCCACGGGGTGGTGAAAAGTTATGGCATACATCCTGGGTCACTAATTAAAAATTGGTTAAAAGATTTCACGCTTGTCTTAAAAATGCTTTTTCCTTCTAAAGATGCGGATCTTGCAAGCTTTTTAATAACAAAAAGTGTCTTATTATTGTTCATTGCTTATAAAGATAGCAATTTTTATTACAGTTGGGGTGACACGAGGGAAAAAAAAAAGAATAATCAGATTTAGAAACTGCCATTATTTCTGTAGTTTCTATTCTACAGCAAGAATCATGCTCAGAGTAGCATATGTTTGTTTGTTAAAAACCATAGTTTCCTTCCATTTTAATTTTGTTGTTAATGCAAAACTTCTCTTGGTAGTTTAGCACTCGAAGTTACTCGTTTTTTTCCCCTTCTGTTCTTTCTTTATGCATACAAATATATACATTAGGCTGAATGAAACCTCATCCAGTGGGTGGCCATGTAATTTGAAGTAGCTGATAATTAAATATTTTACCATTTTCATTATTACCTGCTTAAATTAAGCTAAAATGTAGAAAGACTTTAGGAAGGCAAGGGAATTTGCACCATGGTTGAAGGAGGTGACTTAGCAGAATAGAAGTGATTCCTTTGCATATCTGAGTGTTGTGTTTTGAGTGTCTGTGAAATATGTAATGTTTTAAATCATTCAGCAGTCTGTCTCATTGCAGAGGTTTTTTTGTCTCCTTCCCTATTGTTGCTGTATTTGAGTTGGTAATTTTAAATAAATTAGAACTCTAGTGAGTCCTAGTTCTATATTCAAGAGACTGTTTTCCCTTTCTTCTACCTGCAGTAAGCTGCCAGTATAGTTATTTGAGGGGATACTACTCATCATCATCATCGTCATAATTTCATAAATGTTTTTGAATATTCTTGGTATTTCACATCCCAAATTTTCTTTTTCTCCAGTCTGAGGAGGTGACTCACATATGCAGAGTATTTTGGGTTACAGCTGCTCTGTGCTTTCAGTCTGTCTCATTCTTTTACATGGGCAAAAGCAAGGAGTGAGTCTGTTTTTTATGCTTTTCACAACACTGCTGGTCCCTCTCAAGAACTAATCCTCACCCTTCTCTTCTAACTGTTGCCCTTGGTACCCAGGACGAAGTTCACACACTCCGCCAAATGTTGAAATAAGCTAGTTTTGTAGAGGAGGCTAATGTGAAGATTAGGGCAAGAAAAATCATCCTTTCTAACTTGAAGATATGATACGGCAAATCTTCACAGGTGTGCCATGACTTCTGCTGCTCTGGACGTGTGCGGTGGCTAATTGTGTCTCACTGCCTTTCCCCAGGCTGGGCTTTTTGTATGTGAACTAACACAATTTTAACTTATTTGCTAGCTTTTCCAGCCAACCCCTACAATCTTCTTTCAGTAATTCCTGAGAGTCCGTTTCCCTGGCACGCGAGGCTGTAGAGTCAAGGATTATATTCTAGCTATAATTTATGATTAACTAGATTTATGGCTGAGATCCCAAAACAGCCTCAGTACTGTGGCCAGAGGAATTAAAGCCAAAATGGAGACTATCACTCTGAATTGTTTGCTTCTCTGGATTTCAGGAAAACTCTTAGTTATATTTGAAAAACAAAAACAAGCCCCAGAATCCAACCCAAATACGATTTGCAGTTGTGTAACAATTCAATTTCATAGTAAGGAATTCAGCGCTAAAACACATGAAGTCCTCCGGCTTTATAGCATTGAACTATTAAATTTAAAGCCTATTATCACCTAAAGCTGATGCAGTGAATAATGCACATTAGACCCTCTCCCTGCTCATGCAGCCCCCTCCCTCTGCCAAACAAAAAGTGGTGGGGGACACACACAAGCAGAGCTTATTTTCACCCATGGTATTAATCCTTACTCATTTTAAAAAACCTGCTAACGGAAATATTTCCATTCAGCTCATTAATCAATTGTGATTTTCATTCCCTTGTTTTGTAAAAGCTGTTGCAATAAATACTTTTTTTTTTTCACAAAGCGAAAATCTAAGAGATGGATGCAGCAAGCGTAATTAATAGCACCCAGTTACAGAAGATCAGCAAGTTTGTGAGATTCACATGCTGCTTTACCATATGGCTGCCCAGTAGGCGAAAAATTTGATTAATGTTTTGAAGTAGGTTTTTTTCAGCAAATATTACAGCCCCAGATGAGGAATCTTACTTTCGAGTATTGTTAGATTTTACTAAAATAACAGATCTTTTGATTTAAAGCTAAATAATATTTTGATCTCATGAAAACTCTACATGCAGAAGAATTACAGTCCTGCTGGATAAATAATGGGCCCTATAGCTTATTTATAATTCAGCCAGTAATGGTTAAATTTTTGTTTAATCTTAGTTTTTCGTAAGCTGGTTGATTTAAGATAGCGGTACAGGTGCAACGGTTTTGTATCAAGGATTTCCCCAGCAAAAATAGATCTATACCAAAGTTAACCGATTCATTCTAACTTGTCATGCTGTTTTCCTTTGTATTTACTTATGTAAATTAGTCAAATTTAAACAGTGTGCTGATAAAATCAGTAAAAAATACGTGGTCCCCTTCAGTAAAACACTGCTGTAAATAATGCTACATGAGCAAAATTCTATGATGTGCTGATTTTGCTGGTAAGTGAGGGATCGTTGTAACAATTGTAATTAGTACTTAATCCATCCACCCCCTGCCACGTTTACCTGAAACGAAAAATATTTACAAAGATGCATCGGAGGAGTATCACGACTTAGGATCGAGTGCTCTCACGCAAAGCTGACACGCGCAGCGGGAAGTTTTGCTTTTCTCACAAATTCTCAGTTTAATACAAGGAACATCAGCAGCTGGTAAAGAACAGATTCGGGGTGCTGAGCCGAAATGGAGTGGAGAGCAGCTTTGAGTGGAAGTCTTGCTGAGCTCCCAGAATGCCGAAGATAAAGCATTACCTAACGCTGCTCTGCCACGTTGGCTTCTTCTAATTGCGTCAGGTAATGCTGAGGTTTAGAGCCTGGTGGGATGATGCTAAGGCTGAAAGATGAGAATTTCTGCGTTTAAAAACATGCCTTTTTTGCAGTTTGTTTTTTTTTTTTTCAGTTGTATAATCTTAGAAATCAGTGACTGATTGTAAGGGTGAAGAAATAATTCTGATTCTGTACATATCCCCAGATCAGAGAGCTTGGCACAAAGCGCTCCTCTGTACTGCTGATTTCAGGGCACGGAGTGAGGACTCAAACCTAACAATAAAATAAAGCTCAGTTAGAAAAAAAAAAAAAAAAAGGCTTAAAAAACCCCTAAAATAAAAGTTTTTTCCAACCAAAAATTCACCCCTTTGACAACTCGAGGTAGTGCATGACCAGAGGGGCTGCCCAGCTGTGTTAGTTACTGGCGTTAAACATCAGAGGCAGGAAACCAGACTGTGAAGTTTTTTTTTAAGAAAACCTTAAAGTGAAGCATAGCTGAAATAGTGAAATGATGGTTCTTACTTCTGGAGAATACAAATGTCACAACAACTTGTGCTTTAGATTCCTAGGCAGCTAACAGATGACAAAGCACTGTGAACAAATCCATACCTTTAATATAGAAGGATGGATTAAATTGTTTTATTCATTTGAGACAGGACAGTTAATTAATTGATACAGGCTGCCCAGACTTGTGCTATTTGAAGATTGCCTGTAGAAATTTATTTTCCTTAATATTATCAATTTTTTTACAAATTGCACAAGATATGAACATTTTTATTAGTGCATTTTCCATGTATTATCTTTTTTCTTGTCTATATCAGTTACTGTCTTGTCAGTGATTTATTTCTAACAAGAGCACATTTTATGCTATAAATTAATGTAAAATGCACCAGTGTTTCCCTTAACCTGTGACTAAACTACATGCTGATGTTAAGATATTCTATTATATGCTCATTAAAATGTGGAGAAATCGATATTTTAGTATTTAATTTCCTTTGTTCTTAGTTTTCATTGAATTATTTAAAAAAAAATAAGCAGAGTTTTCAAATATTTTAATAGTGGGACTAAATTCTTAATTGATAGTGTCTGCAAAAGAAAGTCGCTGGAAGCTGCTTGAACTGTTATGATTAAATTATACCACTGGATGCAAACATAACTTAATCCGAATGAATGGAGGGTGTTGGGGATGTTATTGGAATTGTCACACGTTGTTTGGCTTTTTAATTCTGTCAGTAAAGGCGAGTGGTGGCTCTGGTCTATGAGGGCAGTTTCCTGTCACATTTTTAACTGTTTCTGAGTTGCTGTTCTGCTTAAAGCTGTGGGGAAGGTCTGTGAGGGGTTGTCTGTGTGAAGAGTGGTCACTCTAAAAGGCTCCTTAGTGTAGTACTTTGAATTTTAAATCACCCACATAATTCAAAGGTAATCTAACTTTCAGTGTTGGGCTTAAGTCCGTTCAGTTAAATGGAGAAAAACGACTGACACAAGGAATGAGTTATTGATTTATTGTAGGAAAATGACTTCTGTAATATAGGAAGTATGGTAAAAGGAACAGCTTAATTATTTAGGGGACACCATTGGAAAAAAAAGTGCTTTTGCAGCATGGCAAATTGTCTAAATAGAGTTGTACAGCAGGGGTTTTTAATAATTCTTTCTTAAAGACAAATTGTAGTGGTTTGTTTTTTTCCTCATAAGATGGAGCTCATCTGGTTGTTTAAAACAGTTTTGTCTTTGTGCAGTTGAGGCAGAAAACCAGGCAACCAAACAATTTTGCTCTCAACCCTAAAGGCACAGCAGCTTTTAGCTGGTGTTTCCCCAGATATCTGCATTTTGTTTGTGCTTTGTGGAATCTTGGTGTCTAAGGGCTGGACAAAAAAAAGCATGCACTGAAAGTTATTCTGAAGCCCTTGTTTTTAAAAGTAGGTGACACGAACTTTGAAAATGTGAATTTATCAAATAAATATATGTGGCAGTTTATATCTGTATGACTAAAATTTTTAAAAAATGGTATTTGATGATTTATAAAATATCAGATAAGATATTTGCTTTGGCTTTTTCCATATGTTTTTTTTGCTTTTGATTTAGTGCTATTCTTTGCAGAAGGACGACAGTATCATGTTATTTTGACTGCAGCTCACAATTTCTGGCAGCATCTCAGATAAACAGAATATTTGTGGTTAATTGGTTGAACATGTTCAACAATTATAATTATATTAAAAGCGTAATGCGTTTGAACATTTGCCCACTGCAGGCTGCTAATATGTTCTAACTTAAATTTCTGTCTTTCTGACTGGAGTTAGCTTGTAGCTGGTTTTATTGGAAGTATCTGTGCAAGGTTTAAAAGGCACAGCTAATGACACCAGCCTGTTTAAGAGTTTGCCACCGTGTACAATATACACGCTTGTTTTTAGAGACTTATAATTCAGTCCTAAAATTTCCTGTCCTCCTGGCATCACGCATCTAAACTTCCAGCACTGATGAAAAGAAATAGGAGTCAGTATTATTTTTATTGAGTAAATTTTCAGAGGACTAGTTTGCCCTTCTACCAAAGACCTACAAATTAAATAAAGAATCGGAAGCTTCTCCGCTTCTGATGCTTTAAATCCAAAACATCTGATTTATGTTTGCTACTGCACTGTAAGGGAATGGCAGTAGCCTGAGTAAGTAGTGAATACAGAGGTTAGACACTGAATTTTCAGAGTGGTAAAGGAATTGTGAGTGCAGTCTGATGGATTTTTTTCAGTGCATAATTCCCTGTTTCTATTTTGTTTCATTTTTTCTAACTTCCAAACAGAAATCCCAATCTAGTCTCGCTCCAGAGTTGTTAGTTCTTGTTATTGCAGGGGAAGGAAATAGTGCTGGGCTTGACTTAAAAGCTTTGGCACTCGATTACCTGAAGAATAACCATTGTTTTGTGTGGATGATACCCTGCAGCTCTAAAAAATAGAGGCAATTATGCTTGCAGCCCCTTGTTTTAATTGAGTGAGGCATAATGACTTCTCTTCTATAATGCTCCGTGGACTCAAAGCTGCGCATGAGCGGCTCCCCGGGGACCTGCAGCGTTGCCTTTCCCAAGCACATGTTTTTTTCTGGGGGGAAGTAGCTGAATGGAGGGGTCAGCCAGAGGCTGAAGCTGGCACAGCAGGAAGCAAGAACCAGAACCAGCTCTGCCACTGGGGATGTGATGATTTCTGGTGGCTCCCAGGATGTTGTCCCTGGTGCCAGCTGCTGTTGAGCTCCAACCTTTGCGTTCTCCACTTCTTGTCACGTTTTCCCACCTCAGCAGTTCCTCTCCCTCTGTTTCACGTTGCTGTTTGTATGTTCACATTCTAAACGTTTTCTTATCTTCTGCCTGTATTTCTTTTTAAAAAATTAGATTCGGAGATATTTAGGGCACGGGTTCTTGTTTATGTTTCTGTCCTCAGAGAGCCTGCACTTTGTCCCTTGAAAACCGAATGAATTTAATGCAGTAGTTTCATCTTCCTGTTCCTGAGTTTCCATATCTCTAAACTTAATCTGCTTTTGCTCTTGGCCCTGGTAAAATGCTTTGAAAGATACTATAAGAAAAAAAGAAAAGCACTGAACACCTATTTATGTGAGGAAAATCCAGACCTCGAGGTGGGGTGAGGCTGAGAAAACTGGGGCGGGACCAGTGAGGACTGTGTTGAAATGGAAAATAATTCCTATGGAGTGACATCCCTGGGAATAATACGTGGTTTTAAGGGGAAAGCAGTTGATGGTGAGCTGTGATGGAGGTCACCAAGTCCCACTATCTATTTCCCAATTAACTAAACCTGACTTTGTTTTGGTTGGATCAATTTTAATGGCATTAAGTGCTTCTGAGCTGGATAACTTTTGGAAAATTGGCCTGACAGTCTTCAGGGAAGTCAACCTTGTAGCTGTCCTCTTAACTTTTTGCTCTCCAGAGCAAAAACTGAGCCACTTTTGCTGAACGGAAATGGACAACTGGGGGAGATGCTCAAGGGGCAGAAGGAGTGCTTGACTCAAATAGCAATATTTAATTGTTTAGGTACTGATTCGGCAGCAGGATGGACAACGTGGCTGTTGGTGGAACTCTAGTGGAACAAAAGCTCTGCAAATATTTCCCTTGGCCAAGTTAGTCTCGATTTCTTGTAAGAGTTAATTCCTCATAATCTCAGGCCATATGAGTAATGTCTATCTCAGAGTGTGGCCGAATTAAATCGTTCAGGGTTACCTGTTCAAGTAGAGTCTCTGTTGTGTAAGTCTGTACTAATAGTGGTTCTTTGTTTTTTTTTTTTCTTTTTTGACTGCTGATATAAAAGTATAACTTTCTCTTATTATTTTAATCTTTGCTTTTCTTCCTGCATGGATCATTTATTTGTGAACTGGTTATTTCAGTAAGGGCTCCAAGGTAATTTCATGGTTTATAGAATTTATATCTGAGGATTTAATGAGGAAAACATATTGTTTTCTAACACATGAAATAGAGAATCTTTCATTGTACTTCTATTTTCCTTCTCTAATATTACATGTATATCAAGTTCAAAGCCTTGATTACACCTAAGTATAAAATTATTCCTTTCCTACACGTGGGAAATACGAATGTTTGCGACTCAAAAATCAACACACACAGACTTAGGAGGTGATTTCATTTTTAATGAATCTACATGATATAAATGAACTACTCTTCTGTTTGTGCATTGTGCTATAGTATACATTGGAAAATACAATAACAGTATATTACTTTTCTGTGATTTAGATTAGGAATTAATGCATTCAAATGAATTTAAGAGCCTTGGGTATAATTCATACAGGATGCAAGTCCCTCAGTAGACCTCTCATGAACATTATCAGATTCAATACAGTTTGCATGGTCAAACAGATTAAAATTTGACCAACCCCCTTTTTGCCACTCATTAAACTCAAGAATCATTTTCAATGGCTTTCTTATTATTATTCTGTGTGAGGGAAAATAAGCAAAGGCAAGGTTTCTGTTTGGTATATTAATGTGTTAAAATTACTGTTCAATGTGTTAAAAGTACTGTCTTCAGTCTGAGTTATGGCAGGTCAGGTTGGAAATAAGGCTGCAAAATATCAAATTCTTTTTATTTTTTTTTTTTTTTCCTTTCTAGGTACATTTTGTGAGAGCTTTCTCTTTTATCTAGTGCAGAGTTCTCAATGCCCTTTCACTCCAAATCAGAGTCATTACCTACCATCTAGATTGCATTTGTTGTATGGCTCGTGCCTTCGATTTACAATTGTGTAAACTGGAGGATGCTCTCAGCATCAGTTTGATCTTTTGATGGATCAAAAGCTTTGCTGGGCTGCCTCCTGAAGTACTTAAAATATATCTGACTCCCTCTTTCTGATATTTTAGCAATTTTTACATCCTGTGTTAATTATACCAGAAAGCACAAAATCTATTAGCAATTTTCAAAAAGTGTCATGCTTAGAAAACTTTTGAGCACTTGAGACTGATTCTGGTGTGATGAAAATATCCTTTAAAATAACTTCTAAGTTCTGAGGTACAGCAGGAACTAATTCCACTTCTTTGCAGCGAATTCTTTGAAAGGATTGTGCTCTTAAGTACAAAAAAAAAAAATCTAAAATGTGTCCAATACTTTGAGCCATCTCACAGGGAAGCTTAAATACAGATTTTTACCCCGGAGGGGGGTAAGCACTGTAGTAAGTACTCTTCTATAGTAATGCCCTTGTGTTGGTGATTTATCAAAAGGTCATTGGAGCATCTGAAATTCTACAAAAGTGGGTGTTGTGGAACCCTGGAATTGGTGTCTCTGGGTGTCCTCAGTTCATCATTTGCCGTGTCACCCTTCAAATATTCTTACTGTAGTGGAGATAAGTAAAACCCCCAGTAAACTGCTCATGCCACGTGCCCAGGGGAATCAGGCCAGGAGCAGGCACATAGGCTATGCAAAGTTATTCAGTCTCAGCTAAGTAGGCTTATGGATGTGATACATGGAGCAGGCGATTGACTTTGCCCATATTTTTTTCTTCTCAACAAGTTCATCCTGGTTTACAAGGCTTAAAGTTCCCTCAAATGCCATGGAACTGACAGGTGTAGCTGTCCACTACACTGCACACTCCTCTACTGCTGTTCTTTTTTTGCTTTTCTAACCTCTAATTAGTTTCTATAATAAACCTTCTGCGAATAGGAACATCTCTCAGGTTCCTTCGGTGTCAGTTGGGCTGTGAGAAAACGAACGCTTTGCCCTTGTATTTCATATGTTCTTTATAAACAAAGTCGCAAAATTGTTTATCAGAATCCTCAGCGTGAAAAGCCGAAGTAATGATGTATGGCACGTTTCCTGAGAGAACCAAAGGAAGCTTCCAGAACTTAATTTCTTAATGTGCTGTTGAATAGTGAATAAACCAAGATCTCTGCCTGTGTTTTGTCTTTAAAAGTAGCGATAGTCCTTGTCATTGCTTGTTACAAAACATACTGTATAGTGATAGCATATAGGGAGTCCAAGGACAAGTTAAGGCTGGTACTCGGAGCAAGGATCTTAAAAGCTCTCAAAGCTGAAGCTCATTCTCATCATTTTTGCTTTTGCATGAGAGGAGGGCTCTGTGGGTTTTCAAACCATCCCCAAATCCCAGAGATCAGAATGTGTTTCCGTTTCTTCTTGTAGCCAGATGTGATTGATCACCCAAAGAGGGAAAGAGGAGCGGCAGATGTACAATGCTGGGGAACTCTAGAAAGTTCTGTGCTGTGTAGGAGATGTATTCTTCTCAGAGGGCTTCGTGTTTGATTGGGTTTGGGGCTTTTTTTTTTTTTTTTTAGGATTGCAGCCTCTCGCTTGTGTAGCTCTCATGATGATTTAGTGCTTATAAGACATCACTGAATATCAAGGAAGCCTTAATAAATCTGAATTGGTCTCAGTGTGGATGGAAATGAAGATGTGTTTTTATTCCATGTTGGGATGATAGAATGAATTATATCAGAAATCTGACTCCGAGAAGAGCTGGGAATTCTTGAAAAACAGTGAAAGAATACCGTAGCCAGAAAAGAGCACTAAGCTCCACAGAAGGTTTTTTGCTGAGAAAGTGGGGTGTTATGTTAATGTTTGGAAGATACACCAGTGCTACTGCCAGGGTGCAGCAGGAGCAGGGAGGGCGAGCCTGAAGCCGAGGGCACCAGGGCCCAGCCCTAAAAGCCTCTCCTGAGCAGGGTGGTGATGATGAACAGCCCCAGGAAAGACAAGAGGGTGACTCAGGTCACGCAGGTAGGAGCAGCAGGTTGTGGGGCAGAGGCAGGACTGGAGATGAGGTTTTTGAGCAGAGGTCCAAGGACCATCTAGGGGACAGGGCTCAAAGCAGGGACCCCTGTGATATAGCTCAGACAGGACAGAAGGGCCGAAACTTCAGGAGAGTGGATGGAGTTCCTGGATCGCAGAGAAGAGGGAGGAAATAGGGGAGACTGCACAGAGTACTGAAGACTGACAGCTAGACATGTCATCAGTGACTGGGGGTGAGGAATTTTCTAGTAAAAAGCAACTTTGATATTTCTAGCTTCACAGCAGGGATAAATTCCGCTATACTAACTTGCTTTTAGCAGAATATTATTCCGGTTATTCCCTATGATTTCGGAATAATACTTCTGTCTGTAGTCTCTGTTGTAGTACTTTGACATGTATCACCACATTTTTATGGGAAAATCGTTTCTTTTTATTGTAACTTTTAAATTTTATTTTTCATTAAACCTGTTTTATTGACTTTAGAAACGGATTTTAGCTATAGCAGTGTAAATCCAGAGGAAGTGAATTTATGCTGTTTTTATACCAGTAAGCATAATCTGGCACACGCTTAAAAAAAAAGTCGAAATTGTATAGTCAGCATTCAAAGCTTCTTGTTAGAAAATTCTCGATCTGTAAGAGTGCTATTGATAAAGGAGCTAAAAACCTCAAAATTGATTTATTTGTTATCAGCTCAATACAGTTTGTCTGAACACTGAACTTGCTTTTTTGTTCTTCCGTGTGATAAATGTATTTGCCTATGTTGTAAAATCCAAGCTGAGATAAGCTTGTGTACAAGCTGAATATAGGACTGGAAACCAGGATTTCCAGTTTTTAACTCTTGCTTCTGTCAATAAATGAAGTTCTGACCCTAAGTGACCTCTTGGGTCTCGTTTGTGGGAAAAAAAAAGAGCCGAATTCCCGTAGCAGTTTATTTAGGAGTCACTGGGAATTCAGCATCTTTAATATTGGTAAATTTTGTTTCTGTAATTGTAAATTGAGAAAAAGATAGTCTCTTTTGGACAGTCTAGTTATGTCAGACCCCGAGTCCTTAGTGGAGGCTGCGTAGTTACAGTGAGCAGCCTACTCCAGGCATAGAAACTGGGAATTAATGAGTGCTGAAAGTTTGGAGTATTTCAGGCTTTATGCGTTTTCTTTTTGCCGAATTATATAGTTACTTGAATTACTTGTTTTGCTACGCTTAATTTATCATTTTAATTTCACTGAATGTTTTGTCAGTAAATGTTTGTAAAGCAGCTAAATATGTTTTTATTGGAAAGGCTAAAGAAGTGCAAGTAGCATTCTTACTTTCCTGTTAGTTCTGTGGTGTTAAAGAGACTGAAAAATGCGGTTTGGTCTTTGCACAGAGTGTACACGTTCTTTACCTACTGTGCTTGTTCTTCGTGGTGTAGTTGAGGTTTTTTTCCTTCCTGTGCCTCAGAAGGAGCAAGAGCAGCAGCGAGGCTGAGGGGTGGGTGCCTGTTTATGACCACAGGTGACTTGTCTGAAGTCTTATCAGTTGTAACATTTAACAATGCAAAGCCTTGTTTTCCCCCCCCCCCATAGTTTGTTTTTAAACCAATGCTTTAAAAGGTGAGTTGTGCTTCATTAAATTTTTAAATTATATGATCTACTTTCTGTGCATAGTAGCGTTCACTTAGTTTATACCATAAGTGACCTAGCTTGCATTTTCTTTCAACTCTATAAATTACCCTATTTTTTTCTGCTGGTACTGAGGTTTGCTGCTAGTCCTCCTGAAAAATTAGGTTTTAATTTTTTTTTTTCTCCCTTCTAGCCAAATAAACATAAAGAAGGATGAGAAGATGGGAATCAGGGCTGGATTTATGGCTTCTTGGAGGCAGGTTTTATTCTTCAATGTGCTGCTACTTTACCTTTTGATGAAGTTATTTCATTCATCTCTGCCATGACTTTGCTACCTTCTAAAGGCCTAATGTGCATAGATCATTCTTCAGATTTTCTACCTGGATTTCTTTGAGTGTTGAAATATTTTGAAGAAAGTAACTAGATAAATGAGAACCATTTTGTAAATGCATTGGGTTTATGTCGTGTGCCATATTCACAGTGATAACTGAGTTCTGAAGGGTAGGCTTGACTTCAGTTCATTTTTTCCTGAAGTTTCTTTGAATGGGTGAGATGCTTCTGCCAAAACTATTAATTTCTGCATGCTTTGATCAGGATTTTGATTTCTAAGTTGAAATTACCTCACCCTAGTCACTGCCGTTGCTCACACTGTGGCTACAATACACAGTTCAGGTTCTGGAAAGGAAGTTTTTACATTTGTGGGCTACTGGTCTTAAAAGCAGGAAACCCATTTTATGTCCTTTACATGACAGATATTGAATCGATAAGGCATCAGCCTAAGGTTACACTTGATGTCTCCAGCGAGAAGACAATAAATCATGTAACGTGCATACAGGTATATTGACCCAGTTTCTCTGGGCTGCCTATGCAAAACTGAAGGTGATTGAAACTTTAACCATTAAAGTCTTATAACGGCTAGTATAAAGCCATTTTATCTGCTTTTTATGATTTGAGATTTTAATATTAAAAATCCAAGTAACAGCATTTAAGTCAAATTGAAAATTCGTCAGGTCCTGTGTCCTGTGTGAAATGTGGTGGTCTGTGGCAGATGCCTAAAGAGGGAGAATAACAGAATATATACAGAATGATTTTTCCCTCAGTGGACCCTTCTGGTCTTTAGCAGTTGGCAGTTTGGGAACTTTTCAGAGCTGGATGCTGCACCCACTTTATTAATTTAATATGCACCAGCAGACTCGTCTTAGGTAAACTTGTTAGTTCTCATTTTCAACTCATTTATAGTTTTGCTTTCCCAGTGGAGCTTTGCAGCTATATATATTGGGGAAAAAGAGTTTGACACGTGTTGGAATGGGTGGGTAAAGAAAATAGTCCATTTGTGCTTTCTGCCTTTGTCACTAAGTACTTTCTGAGCATGAAGAGCTTGATGACTGTCACTCCTTTCATGTCTTGATTTACTTTCTTGTGGTGAGAACGTGTAGGTCTGGCAACATGGGGCATTTTCATTGCCATCTGGTGGTTTCAAAAAAGGAACATCTGAGAATGAAGGTGGGGTGATTGATACAGCAGGTCTATCAGTAATAATGTATATTTTTTTTTTCCCTTGAAATTTTCATGTCTCAGTGCCAAACAAGCCATCAGTCTGGCTGAGAATCAGGCAGGAGGCAGTGACACAGATGAACCTGGAAAGGACACGTGCAAGGAGAGACATTCCTTGCTTGTCTCTTTGCCCCTCTAAAAGCCTGACTGCACCCTCACAGCTGGAATTGGTGCAAGAATGTGTTCTGGAGGAAGAGGCACATGTTTGAGTGTTATGTTTGCAGGGAATTTTACATCTGAACTGGAATGAAAAAGCACTGCTTTCCTTCCCAAATGAGCACCCATTTTGTGGCTTTATGGGGGATTCTTTACTTTCGCTTTAAGTATCAAACTATGATATTTTATTGGACGTTAATTTTCTGAAAATCTTTCTTCTTTTTTAATGCACTCCTGCAAAAGGCACTCTTCTTTTTTACTATATAGTGATTATGTATCATTCATTTGTATAATTACAAACTCTTCATGCAAGCCATTTCTGACTCTTTATGTCTGGATATTCAGCTTGAGTACTGAAGAGTAAATTTATGAAACCCATACCTCATTGTTCTGAGGAGAACACTGATTAAACTCACTTCTATCTCTGAAATTCTGAGGTGTGTATGCAAAGCCTCCTCTAGGTTTGCTCTCTGCTTTTGTCTCACATCAGGTATAATTTTGTTATTCTAAATCATTAGGGTGTGCGAAAGGTTTTGACTCTCGTGTGGGGGCGATGGGAACGATTTAAACTTCTCATATTGCTTTACCAACCTGCTCTGTTAGAACGTATCTTGTGTTGCTTACTGAGGTTTAACTGGCTGGCTAGAGAAATTCTGGGGTGAAAGAAAAGTGAACTTTTCTATCTTTCTATCGCAGAATTCACGAAGGTGTCTTACACTTCATCTCTTGAACATTGTAAATGATAGAGCAAATGAGGACAGCAGAATCATGGGGGATGTGTTTTACCCCAATTGTCCTGTTACCTGCTCCTCAGAATTGTCCTTTCCCTGCCTTACGTGCTCGTGTGATGCCCATCAACTCCCCATCTGGACCACAACTGCTGGTTGAACAACAGTTATGTATGATTTTAAAAAGCTGTGAAATTCTATTTAAAGAGAGTAATGGCTAAATATCATGTAAGTTAGAATTTATATAACAAGTTATAAGTTGTATAGGGTATAATAACATAAATAACTATAATAAAAACTATGTATAAATAAGATCCTTGGTATCACTGCATATTTAATTCATGTACTATAGTCATTCAGGGACTGTTCCTTGACTGTAAAATATTGCACATAGAGATTTGTAATTGAAAACTTTATGATACTATGATTTGTAGTTAGAGGAATAAAACTAAATTGCAATTTTTCCTAAATTGAATATGCCACTATCTTATACATCTTAGCCTTTCTGACCTGGCCTTGCAGGATGCTTCTTGACTTCCTGTCCTGCTGTCATTTTCTTTCATATTGGTCTGGCACTTAGTCTCACTGGAATCAATAAGGTTGCTCACATGCAAGTGTTGAATAAATAATTGATGAAGGAGATGCTACACTTTTGTCGCATCTTTTCCTGGCAAAGGTAGCCAACATAACTGGTTTTTAAAACTTCCATTCTTTCCTTTTACTGATTATCCCTCACTTCTTCCACTGAACTAGCAGAGCATGGTATCTACCAGATAGTCTGATTGTTGTGACCCGGAATATTCATAAAGGGATGGTACTACTCAGTGTATGCAACAACTGTGAGAAATTGTTATTCTGCAACTCTGTAGCTCAAGCCATAAGACTTTCTAGTGCTTTTGTCTGTTTGCCTTCTAAAAATTTTGACCTGCTCAGTTTAAAAAGCTGTAATCAAGAATGGTAAAGCATTCTTGGACATCGGTCACCAACCCTGACTGCTGCATTCATCAGATACTAAATGAAATACTTGAATAATTCGGTGCTGTAGGAAAGCTAGATAGAAAATGGCAGATAAAGTGGTATCTATTGACATGAATAGTCCCAGTGAAGTCTGCCTGACTGGTTGACTGGGTTTTGTGTATTTATGCTTACAGGTAGAATTGCAGTAAAAATAGAAGCATTTCTTGAGAGCCGTTGTGTATTGTGACATCTGAAATTGAAACAGGCGCTTCTAAGTTTTCTGCACATCTCCTCCACGCAAAGGTTTTATTATAGCTCCTACTATGTTATGGTAGTAGTTAAACTATAGTGAACTTTCTATAGTGGGAATGCACTTACACTGAAGACAGATGTAGGATTTCTGTAGGAGATGGAAAATAAGATATCCCAGGCAAATAAACAGCTGATGACTGTGCCCATTGCAGTCACACTACCAGTGTGATTAACCTTTTTATCTTCAATTACATTCCTAAGTGATACAATTTGTTCCAGTAAAATAGTGTGCAAATCCAGTCTTGTTCAATATTTCCCACAAATACACTGACTCGCTGTTTTGGTTTATGAAATCCTTTCAGTTGTCGTGGTTCAGTGGCAAGAGAGATGAGGTAATTATGGAGCAGTTTTCCCACTGGTTTCTCTCCAGTGCATAGCTGTAGTCGACGCTGTTAGACCATTCATATACCCAATTGGCAAAAAAAGCAAGGAGAAAAGGTTCCAATATCCTTACCAGAAAACACGTTGATGCTGCAAAAGTTACAACACGCATTTGATGTCATCCTACATGTTGCTACGTTTGTTTTGAAGTAATGTTTCATTATTGCTATTGTATGATTAAATATTGAGAGTATTGCTTTTCCAATTGTTCTAGTGCAGTATTTAATGAGTGCAATTAAATGGAAAAATTGCCTTTTTAACTGATGATAGTCTATTAATGTCTCTGTCTGTTCAGAAAAGAAAAGAAGTGAATTATTAGAATGACAAATGAGTCAAAGTTACCACGGTGATGGAGAGGTGCGATTCCCCTCCACATAATCTTCAATTAGTGATCTTTGTAAGAGGATGTTTTTCAAAAGGGTAATAGAGAAGTAATGAGATCAGAAGGAGGTCAAACCCAGCCTTCTTCGTTTGGCAGTTTGATTAATTTATTTCTCCTTCTTGCAGATTGCTGTAAGGGGCTTTTGTCACCCGGTGTTTTCCGTGGGTGCCTAGTGGAAAGGACTGCTTATGATAGGCTCTTGTGTATCCAAGAATGTTCACCCACTTGGCACTGAAGGTTTTTGTGTGCTTCAGATTTGTTCTTTAGTGTAAGCACTCCCTGACAGTTCTGAAAAGGAAGTTTTTTTGGAAGAAACAATCCTTGACTCTCCCATGTGTATCGTTACGAGGATGTACATGGCTGGACATCGTACTTGGATGCAATGCAGCTTACACCTCCTGCAGGTGCATTATGGATAAGTCAAAGGGGACGGAGTGAAAGAATGGCCCGAGAATGAAGTTGCAGCCAAGATTCTTTTCCCACAATATCTTCTTGAAAAGTCCCTCAATATTTCCATGAACGTGCACAGCTAGCATTTATCCATCTTTCAGGCATTCTTACCACTTGTGTAGGAAGTTTTGCTTCAAGCAGTAATGAGCTATTTCATAATGGTGGTCATAAACCTGCGTGGCTGCAGCTCCATGCAGGATGTTAAACCCACCAGTACCCTGGGCTATGAGTACAGTTACATCCATGTTTAGCTTATTCTCAGTATTAATTCACCTCTTTTAAAATAGTCCAAAGACTTTTTTTTTGCAAAACTGAAACGCCAGTGGAATTTTCTCTACATTTTTCTCAGGTTTACTTATTTGTGCGCTGATCAGTTTTGCTCTGCTGGTAGTTGAATGTATTACTGTGGTTTCAATTTTGACATAAATTCAGTCATTCTATGTAAAGTAACATGTCAGTAGAGGAGCAATAGATGTTCATTTAATATGACATTCTCTTGCTAGCATATGTGACATTAACGGTTGCACGATATCCAAGACTTAGCTCTGTCTGGGTTACCTCAGTTTGTGCTCAAGATACTCATGCAGCTTTTATTTTTGGCTTTGGTGAGGGTAACGTTGAGTTTTCTGACTTTCTCATGCAGGCTTTGTAACAGTCATTTAACAGATGTTCAGAATTATTATTATTATTATTATTATTCCCTTTAAAATATTTCACCAATAAAAAGAGATACTTTGGATTAAATGGATCATAAAATTTTTTTTTGTACTAATGATCATAGAATCATAGAATAGTTTGGGTTGGAAGGGATCTTAAAGAGCATCCAGTCCCAACTCCTTTGCCATGGGCAGAGACACCTTCCACTGGACCAGGAAGCTCAGAGCTCCATCCAACCTGGCCTTGAACACTTCCAGGGATGGGGCAGCCACAGCTATGGGCAACCTCTGCCAGTGCCTCACCACCCTCACAGAGATCAAGTTCTTCCTAATATCTAATCTAAACCTGCCCTCTGCTAGTTTGAAGCCGTTACCCATTGTCCTATCCTAGACGCGTCCTTGTAAAAAGTCCCTTTTTCGTAACAGAGCTGTGCAGACATCTGAGCAACAAGTTGATTAGACTGGTTTTCCAAATCAGCAAAGATTATATTTGGTTAGTATGATACAGCACATGCCCTGAAATATTGGCCTCAATTCAGCGCTGGTACAAGCTCTTTGAGTTATGCCAGCAATGGATGTGGCCCGTTCTCTGTGTCCCGTTAGGTGTGGCCTGTACCTCTCCACGGCTGCTGAAAACACCTTTGCATCCCAGACAGTTGGGTGGATTTCTTTTTAAGAAGGAGTGTGGATGGCCAATTAGCACAAGGGACTGGCATTCACAGGGTTGTGCTTCCAGCTTTGCCATGGAATCGTTATAGGACTTCATCGGGGGATGTGGCTCTCTAAGCCTTTGTTTTCCCATCTGTTAAACAGAGATCACATTCCTAACTAAAGACTATTGTTATTATACCGGTTTAATGTTTGCGAGAAGAGTGCATAAGCACTGGGACCTCCCATCTGTGGATGGTACAGGTGGCCACAGGACCTCCTTGGCCAGCCAGGAGGCTCGGCTGATGCTGCACAGGCTGCCTCAGCTCTTCTCACGTGGAGTTTGTCCTCCTGCTCTCTGTCACAGCAGGAACATATTTCTCATTCGGAATTTGCCTGGGGCTGCTAAGCCTTTTCAAATGGAGTTTACACCAAGTAGCGAAGCAGACCATTTCTGTGAAGTGCAGATAGTTTTGTCTATTCTGTCACGGTTTTTTTTTTTGGTACGCGAGAGCTGCTCCTGTAAGCACTCGGTGCAGGAGGTCGTGCATGCTAAAGTAAACAACCTGACACATGGTAAACTTATATCTATGAAGAAGTATCACTGTGCATTGTATAATTAGGCCATCACTTAGTAAAATCTGTATATCAGTAAACTGTAAAATTACCTGAGTGGACAGTGCAAGTTTGACTTTAGTTAAAAGTGTTTTGCCTACATCTCTGAAAATGAGATGTTAGGAAATGTTTGTCTATCTGAGGTATTTTCATCTGGCCACTATCATGTTTTTTTGTGAATTATTTAAATTTGTTATGATTTTGATTGTTTTTCAATGTGCTTATGTGTATTAAGAAATGTGACTTCTCTAGAAAGCATAAGACAAGACTTATTTATGAGGTATAGAATGAAATATAAAGTTTATCTCTATTGTATATATACAGTGCAGTTATTGGAGATAAAAAGGTTAAATACCAAAGGGTATTACACTGTTCTGATTATATTTGTAATCACAGGACACAGTTGCAAAACAATATTGTGAGTTTCTCCTCTTTTTAGGTGCTGTCCATTCAGGGGGAATTTATACACACACACATATATATGTGTATAAATAAACATGTCTCCTACCTATCCAACTTCTCTCAGAACAGAAAAAGTAAAATTAGATTTTTGTAAGCTGGAGTGATGTGCATGTTCTTATTTTCAACGTATGGTAAAGTAATCTTTCAATTTTATTTTTTAACAGTATTCTATAATACAAATAATCTAGTCTTTTCTTCTGCAGACTGTTTAATTCCGACAGGTGGAAGTTGCCTCCAAAGACTGGCGTCAAATTGAGGAAACCATTCATGTAGTAAATAAGATAATTTGTTTCCGCCCAAAAAGATTAAAATATAGATTTTTTTTATTTATTATTTTATTTTTTTTACCCCGTATGATTTAACACATACAGTTCCTGCATGTCTGTGATTCTGAATGTGTTTTGGAATTAAGTGCTTCTACATGGATTTCTGTTCTTCGTTTTCTGCACTGCACTTTTAAGTTGAATTTCTGGAATTTTGATTAATATAATCAATAAAGATCTTCATGTGTTTCCAAGATACTGATAAGTGTTTATGTAACTTCAAAATGTGATGGGAAACTGATGCTTCTTATGAAAGGAGAGCTGGTAAGAATAAATTGCAAGTCCTACAATTTGAGTATTATTGTATAAAAAAATTAGGGAAAGATGTGTTTTGACTTCTGTTTTCTGTGCCGTATTTAAGCCAAGAATACATTTTTCTTTGTGCTTCTCATTTTTGTGTCTTCATAAAATCTGTTGTTTCTCTAGTTATCCTTCACCCCGTCTTTCACAATATCGGTCTTACTGCTTGTATTTAAAATAGTAATTATTAAAGAAGTTTACGAGAAAATTCTGCTTGATCAAAGTGGAGCAAGAGGGGTTTTATTTATGTATATATTTATTTTCTTTTGGCCTGAGGTGGTCTTTGAGTAGTGTATAGAACATGATCTGCCAGGATTATCTCCCCTAAGCCCCATGTATGAAGGGCAGACATACCACGTAGCTATAAACTATCTGATAGCACGTCAACTCTTTCCCTTTCGCTCCGGTGTCAGGCTGCCTTTTCTCAAACCTTGGAGGTGTAAACACACTGGCCTATCACAAACACTGCAGCCCCAGTCCTAAAACGTGGTAAGCTGCGAAAAAAATGAGTGTGCCCTGCCACGGTGTTTGCAACTTCACGCTTGGATGGGCTCGGGTGACGTACCTCAGCCTCGCCCGGCTCTGCTTTTCACTGCACGGCCCGCGCATTTTTCACCCCTGAGAAGCACGGTCCGCCTGACGGATGTGGGGGCTGCGGCACCGTGCTCCAGGATTGCATTCCTGGCCGTGTGTCCACGGCCTTGAGCGTGGCACGGGGGAGGACGTTTCAGTGGAAAGAGGTGACCTGCGTTCTGGGGTTGGTCCTTTGGCGTACCGACAGAAATATAATGTTTTACAGAGGTAAAACATGAACGTGTATAAGGGGGGAAAAAAGCAAACCCTTAGTTATTTAAGTGGGTCTTCTCCAGCTTGTCACAGGAGCTGCTGATCCTCGGTCTTGGTCAGTGGAGCCTTACTGGGGGTGTTTAATTAGCCTGGCAGTCTTCTGATTCTTGTTTATGGTCTTTTATGTCATACTAATAGAAGAACTTTGGTAGTTTTGGGGGGTTTGTTTACTAGGGAAATAGAAAAAGGAGCAGTGAGCTGCTGAAAATTTGGCCCTTGCTGTAATGGGTTGTATGTGGGAGTTACTCGCTCTTCCACAGTGGATGTCAGGCTCATTTCGTGGCAGGGTGGTGGAAGCACTGATTTCCCCTTAGAGAGTTAAATATTTAGATGTCAGAGATCCTTTCAGAGCAACTAATTAATACTTGAAAACATTTTTGAGGTGTGCATTTAAGTTACCGCCTTTGTGACTGTACGAAATGGCAAGAAACGTTTGCTCTTTGGGCATGAAGGTTTATTGTTCTACTGAAGGTTGGGTTCACCTTGGCCTGCTGTGATGGTCAGAACAGGTTCAGTGTACATACACTGCAATTTTAAATGCTTCTCATATCATATTAAACTTTAGAGAAGTCCGTATTACATGTTATTAAATAAATCTGGACTGCCTTAACCATCAAAAACAAAGAAAAAAAGGAAAAGTTTATTTTCTTTGGACTCTGAAGACAAAATAATGGGTTGGCTAACCTTCCTACATGAGCTTGGCTCCTTCATAATGCAATATTAAGTGCATAATGGCTCCTTGTCTGTCTCTGTGCAGAATCCATTCCGGAATATTGGCCTCTATATAAATAAAGTTGTTTGCTTTTAGGGTTTTCTTTTGTGATGTTGTTGTTGATACCCAACTAACATTAAATTTTAGGGATTGATCAGTTCCTGAAGATGCAGATTGTTCTCTTCTTATGAGATGCAACTTTTTTGTGCAGAATACCTATTTCTCCAGACTGTCTGCCCACATGGTTTGTCCATAGATATGAATTTCTGAGTGCTTTCTAGCCTCAAGCATTGGCACTTTTATACTAAAAATCTGTGTGAGCAGAATCTTGCACTGCAGAAGTGAAGACTGGAATATAACCATAGTGAAAAATGACACTCAGTAGAGCTCAAAGTTGAAATATCTCCCAGAAAATTTCCATGTTGGAAATATTAAACTAGCTGTTAAATAAACACAACCAACAGATGAGCTTTTTCTGAGACTCAAAGAAGGTGGAATGACCTATTGCAGTCTTGGTTTCTCCTTGGTGTTCATACCAATCTTGGTATTTAGTGTGATTCACATTGTCCCGGCAAATCCACTTACTGAGATTTGGCGAAAGAAATATTTCCGAGCCTTGCATCTGAAATCAGATCTCAGCCCTTAATTATTTAGTTAGTTGGCACTGGATTGTCCTAAAGTCATATAAAATACTGTAAACGCTCTCATTCCTTACTGTGTATTACTTTGGTAGTTTTGAGTGACAAAACCATTTAGACGCCGTGGCTGTTACCATATCATGGTTTGAAAGGTAAAACAGCTCATGATCATCTTTTTAATAGGAACACTCTGTGATTCATAGGTGGTGAATATTTCATGCACTTTGCATTTGCCTTTGTGCAGGAGGGTAAATGGAAAGTAAATCCATGTGTACTTCAGACAGTAAAAAGGCATTACTTTGTTACATCATATAAACATGTAGATTTGATTCTCTCTTTACTCATGCTGTAAAAAGAAAGTTTTAAAGTGTTTAGCCGTTACCTGAAAATGTAAATGCACGAGCCTAATGTAATGCTGAAGAAAAATTAAGACAAATGATACTGCATCCTTGCCACAAACTGCAGCTTGTACAAAATTCACTTTAGTTATTATACTGTGAATACGTGTGCTAAACCTCCTCTGTGTATGCACAATTTATGTTGAATGCAACATGAATCATTTTAATAGACCAAGCAAAAAGTCCCCAAAGTCAATTTTCAAATTATGAACCTTGGAACAGAATATAACAACAATGAACAACAAATAGTTCAGATTTTATTCTGAACTACAAATGAACCATTAAAGGTACAGTATACTCATTCAGAAAAACAGTTTTTCCCTATCATCATAATGGCTAAAAAACATAACAAGAGTATTTCGTAAAGGTCAGTTCTAAATTTTCTCTTTTTCTGTACCTTATTAAGAGGGACATTCATGAAAGCTGATGCCATGAAGATTTTAGCATCTGTTGTTAGACTTGGATGATTGTGGTTAGATTCTGTCTCTGATCTGCCATGTAACCTTAAGAAATTATTTTTTTAAGTCTGGTTTTAATGCTTTAAAATTCAGGAATCCATTCAGAATTACTGTTTAATGAATGGCTTGGCTGCAGGTGGGTCATTTCAGAGAAAAACCTTTCTGCTGCCTGATTGCAACTGCCCAGTGTTACCAGGACACAGCAAAGGGGGTAGCAAATGAGCACAGGTCTTTTAAAGATTGATAAGGAAATAAAATTCAACAGAAAGGAAGAAAGAGTATTTGAGTGTGATCCAAAACCTGGACTCGGTAGGTCAGGCTTGCTGTCAGTCTGTAAGTAGGTGGCAGATTCTGTTTTGTATATCTGAGCCTTACTTGCTCTTACATATCGGGATGCTCTGGGAGATAAAGTGGTTGTACCTCCTCCTGTTTGTAATCATAATGCTTAATGGGAGATCTGTAGCTTTCTTTTTCTTTTTTCCTTTTTTTTTTTGTGTTCTTAAAAGGATTTGAATTAGCAACCTCAGTTCTAGAGGTGAGTGTTCAGAGCAGAAGGTAATTGTATCTGAAGGAACATTCTCTATTCCTTTCCCTAAAAAGCTTAAGTAGTCACTCAACTGGAGACAGAAAAGTTCATGCCATTCATTTGGGATGGTCTAGGCTTTGCTTCTTGTTTCGTACAAGAAGGGTAAGAGTACAGCTGAAGTAGGTTAGTTACCACACAGGAGTTTGGATCATAGTTTGATGCTGTACTTTCGATGAGGATAAAAGCTAAATGCTCTGCCTGAGATCACCAATGGCCTGGTACATTCTTCCCTGTGAGGGTGGTGAGGCCCTGGCACAGGTTTTCCAGAGAAGCTGTGGATGCCCCATCCCTGGAAGTGTTTAAGGTCAGGTTGGACGGGGCTTCGAACAATGTGGTGTAGTGGAAGGTGTCCCTGCCCATGGCAGGGGGCTTGGAAAGAGGTGATCTTTGAGGTCCCTGCCAACCCAAACCATTCTCTGATCTAAATGAGTTGTGCATGGGCAAGATGGCTAAAAGGCTTTGTGCAAGGGTCCTAATGCAGGGCACTCAAAGAGGTGCACTTGGCGTCTGGTGGACCGAGTGTGGCACCAAATATCTGTGGGTTCTGCGCCCTGTCTGTTCTTCTGTCAGGTATAGGGGTGGTTGCCCAGTTTTTTGGTTCTGTATCATTACTCTTTTCAAATGCAGTGAGGTGCCCTGTCCAGAGGACAGGCAGAGGAAGGGTGTAATTAGTGTTTCACTGGGCTGCACTGAAGACTCAGCCAGGTGTGGAGGAGGCTGGAAGGTAGTTATGAATGAATGTCATTATTTTGACAGGATGATGAATTAACATTTCTAGCTTTGGAGCCTAACTTAAAGTGGTTTCGTGTGGTCTGGTCGGCACAGGGGCCTGCAGCTTATGGCACCTTCAGAACAACATCTTGTAGCTTGCAAACAACCATCAGCAAACTGAAAAGGAAAATGATCTGCTGAAAGGGATTCTGCTCAGGCCTTTACTTTGGCTGTCATCCCTCTGCTGCTTTTGATACAATATTTAAATCTTAAATATGTTTACTTATTTAAAGCAAGTAATTTAACTTCCTAACTGCAAAATGCTGTTTTTAAAAGGAAAGATGAATTTTTCAGCGTGCTTTGGTTGCTGTCAGTTTTAATGGGAACCTTTCAAAACTTGATGGGGGTCAGGTATGACAAGGTGTTTACTTTTAAAAATGCAAGTAGGTATTTGCTTAAGCTTGCTAAATTACTGGATGGAGATCAGAAAATTGGGAGCCAGATCTCTAACAGTACCATGTACTTTTCCAGTGCTAGTGGAACTTTTTTTTAGGTGGATAGTCATCTTATTCTTCAGGATCAAGCAAAGTTAACACCTTTAGAAAGTTATTATATGGCTCTTTGTGGAGTTCTGAGGAGAAGCTCAGGTTTTTGTCTCATCTGTTTTTATTGTTTTCTTGTTTTTTTTTGGACAGGTCCAGCACCACAGCATGAGGCATTTGAAAAACTAAATTGAAACCAAATGCTTACAAGTGTTAAAAGGCATCTAAATGGTTGGCTTAAATATGTTCATTGCATCATCTACGTCACTGATGGCATTTTTCATTGCTGCATACATTCATTTATGAAATATTCATGGATTTAGTTGATTATACAGATGCTGTTGATTTTTTTTTTTTTAAACAAAATTCAGTACTTTTGGAGCCTTTGCATTTCTTTTTAACTTGTCTCTGTCCTCCTAAGATTGCCTACTTAATCTAAATCTTATAAATACAAACCTTTTCTGCCTTATTTTCTTGGCATCTCCTTTCAGATGGGCCTGAGAGAATAAGTGTGTCATGCCTCGAAATGCTCTGTGGTACCTTGTGCAATTCAGTGCTCTTTAACTGGTCAAATTTGATGTCTAGATTGGAGAAGACAGAATGAAGTAAAAGAGAAAAGGACTAAAAAATTGTACTGAATGGTGTCGTGGGAGGGGAGAAGAGGGCTATTTTCATTTAACTTTGTTAGCCATGCAGTTAAAAATAGAAGTTGTCAGTAGTCGTGGGCTTTTCAAGCTGCAGATACATGAGAAAAAGAATCTAACTCTGAAGTTCACAACCACTGTGTAACACAGTCAGTTCTGGAAGTGTTTTATAAGGAATATCATGGCTATGAAAATTTTACCTGAAAATAATGCAAGGATTCTGTAAACTATTTAACACAGTCTGTGGAGCATAGCATAGGAACTATGGGTTTCCTGGGAAAAACTGCATAGTTCTGACTGCTTTTAGCATTAGATGGTATAAAATGATTATAGCTATTAGGAAAGTATAAAACTGTCTTGCTTCATCAAAAATTAACTTTCTTTTTTAATTTTTGGAGAGAGAATTTGCCCTTGCATTTTGGCCAAGTCAAATCTTCAACTAATTTTATGGTGTCAAGGCAAAAGGTATGTTTTGGTGAGTTTTGGGGGTTTCTATTTTGATTTCTTGTCCACCATTCAGGGTACTAATTGTATGTCAGTGACCCGCAGAGGTCTAGCCAAGACTGCTACAATATCATATTGTGCACTCCACAGAATTCTAAGAGACAGCCTGAGCATTGCAGAATGTGAATTTAATACTGGTAAAGAGAGACTACGGATCAGCAATCCACTGATTTTAACCAGAACCAAATCAGCAGTAAAATCAGAGAAGGAGCCCTATGGATTTGCCCAGATTATGAGCCACTTCATTGGTCTCTGATGCATGAGAACCTCCCTGACTGCTGGAGAGATGAAACAGATTTGCTGCAAAAAGGAGCAACAAAAAATGTTGAAAATACCTTCTTTTTCTTGTGGATTATGAGATGTAAAAGTTATAAAAATGATGTGTATGTATAGAAAGATGTTATTTATGTTCCATAAGAGTAACAGTTATTCCAATATAATGGCAACCCCCCCTTTATTCCTCAGGATCATGCATTTTCTTCATTTTGTGATATATTATATGGCTTTTTGGTGTAACTACACTTTTAGATCTTATTGAATAGAATTTATGAGTTGCCTTATGGAAAACGTGTTTCATAATTCATTAATTATTTACTATTACTTGACCTCACAGTACATGAAAAAAACCCCTATCCCATAACTGTAATTTCAGTTCTCTCTGGTGTGAAATCAATCACATTTCACATCTTTTATATTATTTAAAATGTGAATGATGAAATTTCCTTGTGGATTTCTCCCCGGGTTACTGAGAACTCCCAAACAGGAGGGTGTGGGAAATGTGCAGGGTGTCCCCTGCAGACCCCGGGCGAACTCCCGATTGCATTGCAGACGCTGCAGAACCGTTTGCGGTGGGTGAGCTGTCCCTCTTTGTCAGGGGCCAAACTGTGCTCAGAAAAGGCAGTCTGGGGCTGGTAAAGACCAGGAGTATTTTATAAAAATCTACTTCATAGGACTTCTTTTTTCTCTGTGTACAAGGATGTATTTAGATAAGGACACGGCGCTTGATTGGTGCTTCCTCCTTATCCCTACAACCCAAATTGTGCTGATGATGTTACAGAATGAGTCCGATGTGTGCAGTTTCCAAGTCCTTTGCAGCTGGATAATGCAGAGCTCATTTCTGGTATTTGTGTACCCCCCACTACGTGAGGAAAGTGATGGGTGTTGTGTTTATATTTACAGTTCAGGATCAATTGAGGAATGCTGTGGGAAGGAGCCTGGTGCACGCCGGAAGGTGATGGAAGTTCTGTTAGTGATACTGAGATACACTTTCTGATTTCTTTGACAGTCATGTCTGAAAATACATGAGTGGATAAAAGGAGAAATCAGTAACGCAATTTTGAGATTTGGAGGATCCTTTTTTTCCCCTGCAAATCTGCAAGAGAAGTATTATCAGAAACAAGAGTTTTTAAACTATGTTTTAAACAAGAGAAATATTTGTGGAACAAATTACATTTGTACCTCAGTGTGTGTGAGCACATAAGAGTAAGATTTTTGTCCTTGACAAAAAAATCTTGCCTCCTATTATTAATTCCTTCTCCTTTTGCCTGCATGTATGCCCATATTTTTTTGCTGTACGAGGCAGTTTATCAACAAAATATGCTCTTTCTCCGTTTTTCTTTCAGCAGTTAAATGCCAAATGTTGTAAGTTTTAAAACATGTCCAGATTGCCAGATTGCATCTTATGCAAACTCCTGACTACTTCAGGAACATATATAATCATATTAAGCAAAAGCCACTCCAGCTATTCACGTACACACTTTTATGAACATCAGATGTAATTGATTAAGTAACGAAACCTTTGTAAACTATAGGTTTTCCTGATACCTGAGCAGAGTTAGGAAAAAAAATTCAGTGTGCATGTAATATTATACAAAGAAATGAAGTTAATTTTCTTGAAATACAGAGTAGAATGTATAGATGGAGTTTGGGAAAAAATAGTAGAATGAAAAGTATAATGCTATTTTCCTGAGCCACATTTGCTAAATGCAGACTCTTGCAAGGTCAGCAGTTATATTGGAGTTGAGCAGAAATGGCTTCAGTGGCTTTAACTTTACCAGTGCCCTTGATGAGGTGCAGAGTTGTCAGTATTCTCGTAAAATTCCTCAGTGATGGCTTCTTCTGTTCTCTTTATTTCCTTAAGTGAACATCTGTCTAATTGTTCACCTCCATTGCTTTAGTGCTTTCCTCATGCTTTCTCTGTTTCCAGACAATAAACTTTATTTTCTTCATAAGAATTCAGTCTACGCAAGGGTATTAGGCAGCTTGTTTGCACCTTTTAATTTCTGGAAGTTTTCCAGGAGGGCTTTTTGCTGAAGTTCCAATGGGTTCATCAGTGAATCATGTAACATAATGCAGCATTGTGTTTGGGTTTTTATCCGTTACCTTCTGTTTATAAACATCTGCTTGGAAATTTTCGTTTTGAATTTTTTTTTTTTTATAATATGTTTTACATTTTTGCATGTGGCATATGGGTAAGATATATACAGTAGCTGCTATTTTTTCAGGTGCTCGGGTAGGTGCAACCAGTATTTACCTTGACATTTGGGAAAAGCCTAAGCTACTTGCTTAAACCCCAGAATGTTAAGGTTGAATATGTGCATGCAGAGAGACTTCATATTTTTGTTCAAGTCTATACTGTGAATACTGAATGTATATTAAGAAGCTGATCCTGCCAACCCTTGTACAAGAAATCTTTACTAATGTGATGCAGTCCTTTCATTTCATTTTCTGAAATTACATACATAGCAATGTGACCATTTTCAATATATCTCTTAGCTTGGGCATGTGAACAGTTGGGGAAACAAAGTAATTTGTATATGTGTTTATTTTTTTGAGGATACTGTTCTGTAAGGTGTCTGTGTTATGTTGCTTAAATCCCTGAGATTGTCACCATGAGCTGCCAATTAAAATGCCTTAAATAGCTAATTATTCAGTTCTTTCATTTCTTTGTCTCATATATTTATTTCTACTTATGTTGAAGCATCCTGAAATTATTCATTAATACAGAAGTGATGAATTTTAACCGTAGTGATACTTTTATTTTCCTACATTAAGAGCGAGGGGAAAGAACTGCACCTTAAATCTCTTGGCAAGCTTTGGCATAGACCAAAACAGCTGCAGTGCATTTGTAAACCTGCAGACGTCACTATTCTGCCAATTAATTGTGCTGCACGAAATGTCCTATAGCACCATGCCCACATTTAAAATATACATTGCTCCCATCTCGCAATGATAGCACTTTGTTTTTAATCTGAAACAATTTTGTCAGATTTTTTTAATATTATTACTTCAATTTCAACATTCCACTAAAGGAAAGAGGAGGCTTTCCTTTTTAAATTGCATGAGCCGTGTCCTGAGACTTGTCTTTAATTATTAGTTATTGTTGTTTCGATACAGATTTATGAACTACTTATTTTGTGTCATGTAACATACCATTTTTTGAGCAACATTTTTCAATCTGAGCGTAGCTTCCAGGAGGGCAAGCTGCCCAGAACATCAGTGATCTCACAGTTATTACTTTGTGTCATATATAATCTTGTTTTTTTTTTTTCCTGCAACAAATAAATCTTTGGGCCTCCCTGCAAAAAAACATTTGCGGTTACAGTATAATAAAAATAAACCGTTTGTCGTGACTGCAGCTGACATTTATCAGCCTATTTGTGGGTGCTCTTTCTCTCTCTGTATAATACGGAACATAATTTGTCACTTTGTAAATACATTCCAGCCTAAATCCCTGCCAGCATCTGTTAGTGTTTGAAGGATTAATGCACTGCACAGTGCATGTCTGCACTTTCAGGCAGCAACATAGCTTATGATTATGGATCATGAGAGAACAGGGAAAAAGGGTTCATTTTGTATTTACTTAAACATTGTTGCCCTTTTGACCATCATGCTTTTCTCGTCTTGTTTGTCATCTGCAGTAGGGACGGTAAGTTCCCCTCTGTCTGGAACATGTGGAATCCTGCTGTAGGTTTTATACACCAGTGCATGGAGAGCTGTACTTATAAGATAACACAGTTTTTTAATTTTATGGATAATTACCAACAATAATAACGTATTTGCAACAGGGATGTTACTTGGTTTAGTGCATTTAGAAATTCTGGGGTTTCCCACCGTCCTCTGCCATTTCCAACAAATCCATTGCTCTGTTGCCTCCCACGTTGCTTACTTCTCAGCAAGCCATAAACGGGGTTTGTTTAACCTTAAAAGCTTCAAATTTGGGGGATTTTTTTAACATGAAAAAGTCTGCAGTTTCTAAATTATCCTGGTGCTGTTTGCCCTGTTGCTCTTTTTGAAAATGCGTTCTGCTATCACTTCGAATCTTGCAGAATGAAAGGAATTGAAAGCATCTGAACAGGAGGCTCTCCACAGCTGAGGTTCTGCTACACGTTCCCAGGCTCTCCCTCGATCATTCTCTAAACCAGGAGATATGTTTATTAGAATAGTAAACCCTACACATGTAATATATTGCCCAGATTATTTGAGATTCCCCAAAGATAAATTCAAATGAGCTTCACAGGAATGGGCATTTGGAGACAGAGAGAAGTGATCTATATCCAGGGAAAGAAAAAAATTCCAGCTAAAAGTAGGCTCCAAAGTAAATGCCCATGGTTCACGTGCATTAAGAGCTAAACAAATTCTTATTGCCAAAAGCTACAGTAGTTT
>VZRE01015039.1:1252666-1312684 GCA_013396775.1 Cephalopterus ornatus | reverse complement strand
TTTTTTTTTTTTTTTTTTTTAATGCATGTAATTTTTTCTTATTGAAGCAAATGTGTGCTGTGTGCAATGGAACCGTGTGCATCCAGGAAAAATCAGGACATTTGGAGCCCACTAATTGAAGTATTCTGAAATTATACTCCAGCATTTTTTGTGTGTGTTTTTGTTCTCCCTGGTTAAGGAATAAATACTTTTTAAAATGTCCTTAGGAGACTAACTTCTCTTACTCTTTATAAGCATGATTTAGGATTGCTAGGGCATAGTTTACTTCACTGAAGATATTAATTTCATAAAGAAATGCAGATTTTTTCCTTTTTTTCCTTAATCATTATCTTCAGAATATAGGAAAGGCCAAATTTACAGAGATACTGATCTGAGTTAACTAATACAAAGATTGTGAAATAACATTATTGCTTATTTTAGTGGTAAGTGGTATCTATTACAGAAGATTTATTAAAAAAGGATATTAAAATCTGAAAAATGAAGCAACCACAAAGAAACGAGTAAGTGTATTTTGCATTTCTTTTTATATGTAGACATTTACTAACAGAAAGATACAGTTTGGAAATTACTGGGGAATTTAAAATGATGATTGCGTGACCAACAAAGCCCTTTCATGTCTAAGTTAAATATACAAACTATACCTGGAGACTTCAGTCACGTTTTTGTATTTGTGACATGGATTTTAAATTATAGGTAAATTAAGTATTTTGGAAGAAGGAAAAAATATTGCTGTGAACAGTGTTTAAATGTGAGGACCCAAATGCCAGGTCGGTGTTTGGCATCCTCAGAAACCGAACTCCTTTGTGTCAGGTTGTCTTCATCACTTTTCCACGTCTCTCACCTTCAGAATTTCCGTGGCTCATTTGTTGCCTTTATGTTTAATCTCTGCCTAAGGGAGGTTCCAGACTTTCCTGTTGCTTTTATAACCCAGCTGAGCTCCACAGTTAAATCTCCACTTCAGGTGTTCCTTCCAGGCTATTGTGTGTGTGTGGATCTTCCTTTGCAACTTTAGGACACTCTTTTTCAGGACAATCCTACGACAGCTTGAGGACTTCAGGATTTTCTGAAGAGGCCTCTTACTGCTTTAAGTTGTTAATGGTGCCGAAAAGATGAGCACTGTTCTCTGCCAAACATCCAGAATTGTTCTGGAGAAGGGATAGAGACAAAGACAGTGATACAACTGATAATTCATTCTTCATGATAAGATGCCAGTCTGAGGCTGATTGATAATCTGAGCAGCTTGCAGGCTCATCCTGACCCTTTAAATCTTGATATCTGTGCTGTTCACTTGACTTGGGTGAAGGCAACCCCTGCAGGAATTCCATTTCTGTGAAGAATAGGAAGATCTAGTTACCTAAGCAGGAAGAACCAGGCTTTACAAAGTCAGGGTTTGGGAGAGCTCACACACAACATCCCAAATGTGTTTGACAGGACTGAGCAAGAAGAACGGTGGAAAAATTGACACCAGCAAATTACGACCAAAATACAGGTAAACCAAACAGATCGGAAAATTGTGTAACCAAGCATTAATAAATAAATTTTGTTTCTAATGAAAGAAAGGAAATCCTTTTCATCTCTGATTTTCATGAAGAATCAAGTTAGTCCCAGCTATTTCCTTGTACATCACAAAAAAGGGGTTAATAAAATAATTAATATTTAGGAAATTAGTTTGTGTTGTGTACCTTCTCTTGCATAAAATTAGTGAAAATTTGAAAGTACTCTATAAATATTGCTGATATTGGGGGCTGGAGGGGGGAAAAAGCTGGAAAAATGAGTGTAAAAATGTTCCCCCATGCTGCCTTGTAATGAATTTTATTAAGGTATAACAGATGTAGCAGAAGAACATATTACTAAAGCACCTAGCACATGTTTTGGATTGCTCTTAAAGCAGTGTGATGCATCTGTCCCCATCAGCTCCGTGCGAAGTAGCTGCAGAGCATTCAAAACACACCACCAGGTAAAGCTGGCCTGGCATAAATACAGTTTTGAACGAAGTACCAAATGTTGACTACATTAGGGACAATAATACTTGCAGCCCTAATCCTGAGTGAAAGCCTTTTTCCCCATTAGGTACCTCCATAAATAGTGCATGGCACTGGCTATTGACTGCCGTAAGCTGTGTGTCAAATTGTCAGACATGCTTCTGAAACGTCCCCTGCTCCATCCTCAGCGTGAAAATATGAGTTTGTTTGGGCACTGCTTGTCATGTGCTGAGATTTGGTTATCTGTTTACCTATTTTCAGATAATTCCACAGATTTTTCATCAGCTTTGGTGTCGAATTCTCTTTTTTCCCCCTGAAGATTTTGTGCTTCTCACACTGCCTGTAAGAACTATCTGCATTCCAAGTTGTTGTCATGAAGATTTTTGTGTATCAAATTAAACTGCTTTTTACCAGTTGATTGTACCTTCAGTTCCTTGAAGTCAGATATTTTTGTTGTTGTGCTATGTATTCAGTTTCGAGTTAAGGACTTTCAAATATCAAAGATGCATACACACTATTTTCTGAGAGGAAAATTATACAGTAAATTATGTAGTGTCCACCACGGTACATTTTAAGTAGGCCCTTACAAAATGACTTGTACTTACATAAGATACAGGGGCTACAGCATATTTATTAAGACTCTTCAACTCTGTATGAAACTGGAGCAGTCAGAAGTAATGGTGTCTGCTGAAAGATTCTTTATCATATGAATTTACTTTTAGTCATCTATTATTTATTTCAGCTATTTCATATGCCATTATAATAAATATTATGACAGAGAAAGCTTTTATGCTTCAACTTATTGTACTGCTCTTCACTTCCTTGCAATCCTTCAGGAAAATGTAGCTATGCTTTACCTATATTTAACGTAAATCATCACTTACATTTGAATGAAAAATTCACTATGAAAAAAGGCTCCTTCTTCAATACCAAGACACAAATGCACAATCATGTTTACTGCCAAACTACTCTACCATGCAGTGTTCATTTTTAAACAATTTTTAAGCTGTAAAGTGAAGACATTGCATATAGTGCAATAGCTGGCTTTCTGGGTGTTTTCACTTTTGTGTTAGTTTCTGGCTCAATAAGCAGTTTTCTAGCATGAGTGCAAAGTATAGCCAATTGCACTTAAGCATTTTTAATATTTTTTCTCCAACAGGGAGCTGCTTACATACAAAAGTGAACAAACTCCTTTCTGGTGTTTCGTAGAATAATGTAACTTACCTGGAAACAGTGATAAAACGCTTTTAGAACCGGTAAAGAAATCGTGAAATACAAGAGAAATTTTTTTCTTTGCTTTTTTCGAAACGTTATTATGTTGGGTTTAAAAGAGAACTTGCTGGGAGCTGGGGAATGATCCACCTTCAGCTGTTTCTTCAAAAACAGAATGTTGGTGCCTGGACATTGTTAGCCTTGAACTGCTCACTGGGCTTCATGAAATACAAATATCCCCATCCCAAACTCACCGTGGCGGTGGGTTCTGGCTGACCCTGTTTTCACAGGGTTCTGTACACAGAAGTGTATCCACCTCTTGGATCTGTTCTCCTCTGGCCAGTTTGCAAAGCTGGTCTGAGTCTAGTTGTGAAAATGGTTTTGGATGCAGTTGGGATTCTTGTCCCAAGGATCTGCAGCAAGGAGCACCGGTTCATTTTGCAGAGGCTTTCAACAGCACCTCATAGTAATGATCCTGTGATTTAGAAATGAGCTCTTTAAATTATGCTACACTCATTCTATGATCTAGTTTCCCCTCGAATGATGTAGTTGGAAATAAAGTAGTAGAGGGAGCGTTAATATCTTTTGTCAATTCAGTTTTTAAAATTCTGGAGTTCCCTGCCTTAGCGCATTGATTTTACGATGTCAGCTTAAAGGACTGTCTCCTGGATTTGGGAAGGTGGCAAGTCTCATTTAAGATTTCACAACATAAAATGAGGCATAATTCAGTACTGAAAACATGCAAAGTGAAATGGTGGGAGACATCAGCATAATACAATTATGACACATTAGATCAGGATTTGCAGCACACCATTAACAATCAGTTCTGACTGCGGAGTACAATTACAGTTAAGATGCCTTTTAGCAAAAAATGGCTTTTAGCTTTATTTTTTTATTAAGAAATCCCATGCTTTTCTATACATGTCACAATATGTGACACCTAGGCTCCTAGGGAAAGAGGGAAAACATTATAACAAAGGTAATACTGAGTTACTATAAGAAAACAAACATAAAATCTTCTACTTGTCAATGATTAGAGATATTCTTACATTATTAAGAGCATATCTTGCAAGTCTATTGCCTTATTCATAGTTTTTTTTTTAAAGATGTTGTGATATAGAAGTAAGAGTGGGAAAATCTGGATTAAAAATGAGCCGCTACTAAAGGTTTAGCATTTCACACCCTCAAACTGTAGTAGGAACTGATGGTCTACAGAATACCTCTGTGGGGTGGGAAGTGCTGGAACCTCAGTTGACAAGGGAGAATCTGAAACAAAAAAGTGGGGGAACTTGCCTAAGCTCACGGTATGTTAAACTGATTTCTTCTCCCAGTTGTGTTTGAGGGGAAAAAAAACTTAACACTTGGCTTCCTGTGTGCCTTCAGAAGCTGAAGTGGCAGGTTCTGAGCTGAGTGCTTTGGATGTCACATGCTCCAGTTTTCCCTGCCCGGAAAACCACGTAAATGGGCGTGCCTGTGCTCAGTATGTACCTTGTGTGCATATGAGGGAAATATGGCCTGCTACCTTCAGTATTTTAAAAAGCAAAACCAGGTAGAAAGGTTAAAAAAATTTATTATTTTTAAATTTCTGATTCTTGCGTTTTTGATATATTAATCCGCGAATCCAATCTGAATCCATTTAACTTCTATTTCAGAAAGCATTTTGGAGGTTTCATACTTCTTTTATCCTTTTGGACTTGAAGTCCAGACACCTCTCTTCTGTTCTTGGAATCAGTAGCTGAAGCCTAATGCGTGGCACCAAGAGGAAAAGGATTACCTGAGTGATATCATATGGACTTCAGTCCGTGTCCCCAGGGGGACGGTAGCTAACAGCTTGTGGTGTAGTTTGTTGAACTACTTGATTGTTATAGGCTTTGATCCCTTTATGTCCCTGTATTTGTAGCATTCTTGTCCTTTCACCCTTGGGAGAGACAGGAGAATGTTTCGACTGAGGCAAGCGGAAGCAAAGTAAACCCAACTATGCACACCACCTGTGTAGTAAGTAAACAGCTCTGAACTGCACCGCTGAAGAGAAATTGTTCTGGAATTGTATTGCATAATGCAAGGCAGCATCATCTTTCTCGAGTCTCTGACCATCAAACAGAAGAAAACATTTACCCACTGGGGCAAAATGAATTCCAAAAATGATGTGCATCTTGTGAGGGTAAAAACAACTCTTTGTAACAAAGTTTGGTTTAACATTTTCAGACTCCATCAGTTGATACTTCCTATGGAGACAGAACCTGTTGAAATTTTAGTTGTGTTTATTTTGCTGTCCTGATAAGTCTGGCTGGAATGGGACAAGAGGAATTTGAGTGGTACTCTGTTTATACCAAACCTGTAAGAGAGTTGTAGCGGGCAGAATGGGTACCAGCAAAATAGAAAACAGATGTAGGGAGAAAAGTGCCAGATGTAATGAAGCAGGGAGATCAGATGGTTCTCTTGAGCTTGGGAGACAATGGGAGCACTCTTCCCAACTTCCTTCTGCGCTGACACGTGTGCTGCTCCCTTTCTGTTCCCTCAGCAATGTTCCCTGTCACTGAGCAACGAGCATGATATATCTTTGTAATCCCAGCAGAGTTCCTGTTGCACTGTGGTGCTAACAAAGCTCCACTGCCTCCCCACCCAAATGCTGCCTTTGCTTGCGCAGTACCACTGCATCTGCTCCATCTTCTCATGACCCTTTCTTTCAGCAGTGCTAATGCCCAGTTTGACCCGTGACTGTTACACACAGGTAATCTTGGTGTGTTGGGAGTACATGAAGTGTCCCTCTAGGTATTTTTTTGCCAAATAAGCTAAGCTGAGTGGGCTAAAATTTGACATTTTGAGGCTTGGATAGAGTACGGGCTCTTGCCGACTTTCTTTTATGTGCCAGAGAGTTTATATGGTGTTGAGCAGCAGCAAGCCTAAAAGTGAGGATAAGCACAAATACACATGTTCCTAATTCCTTAGAGGGCCTACCTGACTTAGATGTCATCACAGTTGGTATTTTGCAGAGGATCACTGGTGTCTTAAAGTGCAGCATTTGTGGAAGAACAAAAGACAACAGCTGCATGTTGTGGTGCAGACCCACAGCTGCAGTTGAAGGAGATCTGGTTTAGAACTCTGCCTTGAGAGAACCTCTGACTGCTTGGTTCTTGCGATGACTTTCACTTTAGTGGTTGCAATGAAAATAGGCTTTTGGTTCATTTTGTTCTGAGGCTTGGAGTTCAAGCATTTCGAAAGACCTGGGAACAGGGATCTTAAAGCTGAAAATACTGAGAAGAGTTGTTTTGGTGGTGCCTAGGATAAACTTAACCTTCAGGTTAACCTCTTCTAGGTGAAAAGCTAGATTTAAGTACATACACAGTTTGTTTAGAAGACACAGAATCATAGAATGGTTTGGGTTGGACCTTAAAGCTCATCTAATCCCACCCCCTGCCATGGGCAGGGACACCTTCCACTATCCCAGGTTGCTCTAAGCCCCATCCAGCCTGGCCTTGGACACTTCCAGGGATGGGGCAGCCACAGCTTCTCTGGGCAACCTGTGCCAGGGCCTCAGCACCCTCACAGTATAAGTACATATATAATATGCACTGGTAAACTCTTATTGTATGAAAAACTGTGTAAGCTGATCAGTTGTTTCCTGTAGTCATTTTATACTGTCTTTTGTGTCACCTGCCATGCACAATAGATTGTTTTGGATTCGTATGTGCAAGTGTCTGAAGTTAGCTGATTTTTATAGAGTATTTACTGATTTTTTTTTTTTCTATTGGTACGGTATGTAAAAATAGCAGGCATTGAGAATAACACTCTGCTTTTTATTTCATGAGTTACAGAAGTTTCACCATCAAAATGGAAGCAAAAAGATATCTTATAAACCTTAACATTGCCTTGTGTCGATTCATTACATTATATAAAGCTGTGCATTACATAGTGTGTGTTTTTAGCAGAACCACCAAATCACAATGCTGCTTTTGGCACTGAGCGTTGTGCTCGTCCATTCCTTTTGATGATTTGTATTCACTTTGGGGTTATAAAGTTAAACAAGGGAATCAGACAAGTTTCATAACACATTTACTGTAACACGATCCTGTGGAACTAAACATGCTGTTATTTATCTTTTTTTTTTATATTTTCTCTTGTTCCAGCATAAAGCCAAGGTAGAAGCAATGACCTTAGACCTTGCTTCTCTTCAGAGTGTGCAGCACTTTGCTGAAGCATTCAAATCCAAGAATCTGTAAGTACTCAGAAAATTATATGTAATAATTTCTTGTTATTTTAATGTCTTTATCAGCTGAGCACAGTTGGCAGAATTCACCAAAGTTGGACGGATCAGCAACTGCAGCTAGTGAATAATCTTTTCATGGGATTTTTTTTTTCAATGTAAATTAAAGATCATTTGTTTTCATACTAAAAAAAAATAAATAAATTACAGACCTCTTGTTATTCCATGTGTAGCCCCAGCTTTAAAGGGCTTTTTTACCCCTGTGGCTATTGAAAAAGGCCAAAGCTGAACTGCATAAAAAACAGCTCAGGCAACTTTTAACAGTTTTGCCGTGGTTTGGAAGAGGTCAGAGATGAACAATTAGCGCACTCCTTGTCTTACTTTCTTTTCTAACCTTCTCTCCCTGTCTCTCTTTTCATTTTTAAACCTTTAAAAAATACAGCCCTATGGGCCAGGCAGCTCCATTTTCCAGACCTGTATCTGGAATAATCCATAATAAAAAAAGATAAAGAAAAAGGAAGAGAGGGTGTGATAATTACATCACTTAACAATAGGCAAATTTATATGGAGATAATTGGGTTAGCTTCCAAATAGTTTGTTTTCTTTAGCTTGAACAGAGCAATGCATCTCTGAATTGAAGAAATTATTTGAAATCTTTCAAGTTCCAGCTCTTGACAATAAGTTCCACACTTTGAGCTTTTATCCACAGCTTGACCCATTGATTGTTGCGAGTATTCAAACTTACCTTTTTTTTCTGCAAATATTTCTGTAACAGATATGCATCTTCCTGTTCTTCTCAAGAGATTATGGCCTCTTAGACAGCTTTGAAAATACATTGTCACAGAGAAAATATATAACAAAGAATGTTTTTTCACTTTTGAAATACTGCCAAAGCTAAATCTCACATGGATAGACAGATGACATTTTAGTACTTATAGGTCTTTTAGATTCAAAGAATTGTCAAAACTGACTTCTAACACAAGTTCCTTTACTGCCAAAATCCTTAGTATCAATATTTTCTTATCATGTTATCTTCATATATTAAAATTTCTTGGAAGACAAATCCTTGCAGTATTGCATCTTTAATACTAGCTCGGTTTTTGTGATGTAAGAGCAGTAAGTGTTTTAATTTAGCATCCTCATGCTTCTAATATGCTACATTTCTTTAAAAACTATATGGTACAGTGGAAAGTCAAAACCACCCTTCTTCCAAATGCAGCTCTTAACTTGATTTGTGTGTTGTAGATCCCGTCATGGGCACCCTAGCTAGACCATTTGGTATGCATGTTTATAAATCTTTGGAAGTGAACGTGCTTAAATCAATTTTTGCCAGAGAACTTAGAAGATGAGAATACCTAGAATCAGTAAAACCTGTGTTATTTTTGTTGGCATACACTGTTTTACCAGTGTAGGTCTGTTAAGCCACGTTGTCAGTGATGGACAGGTTTTACTAATATTTCACTCTAATTTTACTTGGAACATTTTTAGTAACAGGCAGCATCTAAAGCCTCCGCCTTGCCTTCAGATATTTCTGTCTCAGATGTGTGCTCAGATGTGCCTGTGTCTGGCAGGAATACTCCAAGCATCGTAGGAAAGTCTTACGTTCTATATCTGTTGTGAGACTTGCGGGGTTTTGACCAAAATGAATTTCCAGTTATATTTTGTTTAAAGTCTGAGGCTGGATGGAAACCAGACCCCACACACTGCCTGTAGCAGAGGATCCTTTATCTGATACAGACACAGAAGAGTTACCTTACAATCATCTGCACTGGCAGGAGAAGGGACTGGGAGACCTACTAGGTCTTTCTGGCCTCTGAGTCTTTGTGATTTAACTGTGTCTGGATAAGGTCAGAAAAGCAACTATATGGCAGTAGCACCTTATTACTACAATGCTGGGCCTATGTGTTTTCCAGCACTAATGTACACTAATGACTTTTGTCTCTTCCTTTATTTGCTTTGCCTCAGTGTCCAGAGGCTTTTGTCACATCGGTGATTCCTTTGCACTAGTGGCTTTATGAGCAATTGAAAGGAATCTTACAGGCTTCAGGGACAGACTGAGCCTTGTCCTTTATGCTCGGGCCAGTCTTGCCAGTTGGCAGCTTAACTTCCTTAAAAGGGGTCGATATCCCTGATCTCCTGGACCTGTGTGAGAAGGATTGGGATACAGCCGCCCCCATTCCCATGAGGTATCTGTCACTCCTGTTGATGGGCATTGGAAGTATGTTAAAAGCGTAGAGTTTTCTTTCTTATAAAAATTTTTATGAATTTCTTAACAATAAAGCAGTAGGAGAAGCAGATAAAGTGTTTGGGGTTTTTGGGAAACAAAACTATCTTTTGAGTTCTGAGTGTTGTATAGGTCTTGGTTTCTGGGAGAAACTACAATAATTTTAAAAGTGTGAAGGAGAAGTTTCGTGTGAATGCACACATTTTAATAAAGATCTGTATTTTATTTCTCACAGCACTTTATGTGGAGAGGCCTTTAGTATTCAGTGGTGAACATCTTAAACTTCTGTGTGCAAACAGTTTTATTCTCTGCTTAATTTCTCCAGTCCATTATTGGTTTCTGGGATGCTTTGGTATTTTCCAGAATGTGTTGGTCTTGGTGACAGCTGACCTAATAACTAAAAATTTATAAAATAGGGAACAGATAGGCATGCCTTCTGACATTCTGCTTTTCTGTGACACTTCATGGCTCTAGGTGCTATTTTTTGTCAGCAGATATAGGGGTGTACTCACAGTCACATCACAACCTGGGAGCCTGTTCTTCCCTGGTTGATAGCATTTGGAAAACAGCCTTCAAGGATTGTGTTTCACAGATCTCTTCATGGATGAGAAAACCAAAATGGAAATACTCCAGAAAAAGGATCCCTAAATTTCACTGAGTCACAACATGAAAACCTCTGGCAGCTGGGGAAGGTGGTGGTGGGATGGCAGGGAGCAGAGGGCAAATTGCTGGGATTGTGAATCTCCCACCTTAATGAAATAACTTGTAGAGAAAAAACAAAAAACCCTTCTTGAGTGTGCTTGGGAATCTGAGAGATTGTGGAAACTACGTGAAGAATGAAGGAATGTCATCCTCTGCTCGGCAGGAATTTAACGGGGCTGGTTGCGTACAGAAAACAAATGATGCAACAGAGGGAGCCTTGAGAAAAAACATAAATAATAAATGGGAGGAAAGAGTTACTCTGAAAAGAAATATTTAATATGAATTGGAGTAGTAATTTAGAGCTGAGAAGCCTTCCTTGTTTGAAAGTAAAAGTCAGATGATTCATCTTCAAGTTATCATGCTTCTGAGATTTGATAGGAATCTTATTTTTCCTATTTGGATTTGTTAGGTGCTGCAGCCTTGTCCACAGATAAAATTTGAGCTCAGAGTATATAAACACTGGTAAGTTATGCTGTATCCCTATAAATATATTCTAGAAAATCCTTCATCCTCACTGAAAAAAAATGATTTCTTTGTTTGCATTATCTACACTCTTGAGTTGATACAGCTGTTTCTCTTTCTGAGACTTTTTTTATCCGTGCAGTTTCAAAGAAAGCTTTGGGGAGAAGGGTTTTTCCACGTTATTTTAGATCCTGCAGTTCCGTGATTGCAGCACTTAAACTTTCCTTACGGGCAGGACAGTGCTCTCCAGTTTTTCTTGCTCTGGCAGTTAGAAAAATTCTGTGGGCAGAATAAACTAAACACAGTAACTTTCCTGGGTCTCCTGAAGACGACTCTGGGAGAAGACAGAATAAAACATTTTTGTCTTCTTTACAATTCTGTCTTCTTTACAATATTGTAAAACAATATTGCTGTTTAATGTTTGATCTACCTCTTACTTCATTGTAGCACGGCCTGAACACTGTGTGATATAAATAAATACATAACTACATAAAATGGATGTCCAATAAAAAGCAGGGCTCAAGGATTTCCAGCACAAATTTTCTGGAGAAAGCCAGCTGTCTTTTAGTATTTTAGTATTTCTGGCTTGTTTTCTGCAGATACATTCCCCACTGGATATTTCCTCCAGGAGTGAATGAACTTCATCTTCCTTCCTTGTGAAGACACTGCTAGGGTTAGGATGAGAATAGAAAAAGAGATCTCTGTGCCTCTAAATGGCTGGATTTGTTCAAGTTACTTCTTATATCTGTATCAAGTCTTTCCCCTCTGCTAGTTTCCAGCTCAGGCAGTTGATTGAATGTCTCTGTTACGGAAAATCAAATAAATGATCTGTTTATAATAATGTTCTGGGCTAAGATGGATTTGGCATTAGCTGATTTTTATGCAGCTGGAAGAGGCAGACGAACCAATCTTTCATATTTGGGTTTTGGAACTAAAAAAAAAGGCAAAAACCACTGAATGGAATCTCCTCTTCCATTGAGTGGGCACAATGTGAGGAATTATGGTTGGTATTAATCCCCTTTATAGACAAAACGACTGCCCTCCTGTGATTGTATGCAACGCAGCATTTAAATTTAGTCGGTGTCAGTGCTGGATTGTTCAGGGTCTGTAGGATTGGTATTTGTGTAGGAGTATGGATTTGGGGATGTGGTGTACATTTGACTGAAACCTGCATAATTTAAATGGGGAACAGCGCTAATGGTTCAGTTCTAAACCTTCCAAAATAGCAACCTGTTGTCAACATTTACAGCCACGGTATCAGGGCATTTGCCTGCTCCTCGTCGTAAGAACACTTCAGTGATCAAAATGGTGAACAGAAGTGAGCAGTAAAGTTAAAAATTAAATTTTACGTGCGTCTTCAGTTTGGAGCGGTGCATGGTGCCACTTGGTTTGAATTAAAGTTATCTCCTGCCAAACAGTAAGACATTAATTTAATGTTCTCAATGTTTGAGGGAAAAAACCCCAGAAATTATCCTGAAAAATCTTGAATTACTTCAAAGATACGAAGCAATGTTTGCCAACAGCTACTACTTAGAATTTTCTGAATTGGTAGCAGCAATTCACAATTATGCAGGACTTCCAGATGTAGATTTTCACTGCTGTTACTTTACTTTAAAATAGGAATTTTTTTTGTTTTTTTTGCATGTGGTAAGAACTGGCATACGCTGACAGTTTAGTCACTTCTGCTGTGTGTAGAAATATGGAAAAGACAGCAGTTATGAATTATGATTTTCCATTTGGAAGTTTAGTCTCTTCTTATTTCCTAAACCAGACCCAAAATGGCCTCCTTAGCTGAGGCCTCAAACTCTCTGAGTACATTCATTTTTCATGCTGCAAGCAGAAGCATGCTGAAACCTTGTGGGTGCAATTAAGATTTCAGAGCCTGCTGAAAATTCAATCCAGAATATGATTTTTCTGCATTTTCATGTATTATAACTGACATACTACAGGTGTGTCAAGTTATTTTTAACTCTAATTGAACCACAATTAAATTGTAGATACTGTACGATAAATTCTATGCATATCTAAGAATACATATGTAAAACCAGGATCTGTTTAGCAAGTTGTTGCATAGGTAACTTAAAAGATCCAGGAAAAATGAATATATGATTTAGATGAATTGTCAGTGGTGCCATTATGTCAATATGCTTGATGGTTCTCTAGTCAATGCATCTCTGTCAGAGATGATCGTTGCCACTGCTTGTTGTCTTTCCAAACTTGAACATTAACTCTGCACAAACCCTTTAACTCTTCGCTCTTTAACAGAATTACTTTTTGTGAATTAAAACTAGTGACAGTCGAGCTATCACATTTGTTTTCTCAACTTAGAGTACAGCTGGCATCCTTCCTGACAGTGCCACCAAGGCACAAACTCCTGGACAACGTTGTGCATTTTGAGATATCAAAAAATATCCCCATTGAATTAAGTACTGAAACATGCAGAGTTCAGGAGTTACTGTTGCAGACAGCACGTATCTTAAATTTAAATAAGATCAAAGGCTGACTGCATTTGAAATGTACGTAATAATATTAGGGTGAAACTTTTTTTTCCTCTTTGTGGTGATGCTGTGCCTTATTAAAGCCCAGGGATTGGCTTTCTGCATAAATAGTTTTCCTTTTTCTTCTTTCTTCTGTTTTTAAGCTCTCGTACACAATTACCCCATTGTGGGAGCATGTGTCGAGTCACGTGGATCCAAAAACTGTTTCCAATATTTTATAAATTAAAAATCTCTCAAGCTTAAGCCTTTCCCCCCTTTTACTGGAGGCTGAGATCTTGATGTTTTCACCAGATCACCTTTCATTTCATCTGCTGTATCATGGAAGTATCTCCTGCCTCAGAATATTTGTTTTTTAAAGTAAAGTCCATATTAAAATATAGGATTGACACTTCAGTGTAACTTTACATATAGCTGCATCTACAAAAATATGAAGCATTTTTACATATGACTAACAGAAAGATTTTGTTAGGTGTTTGTTACATAGTTTTACGACTATACCTGCGCTGTCTAAAATTTCCCGACCTGCCCTTTGTCTTTGGACACTTTGTACTCTCTTCACTGTACCCTAAAGAAGGAACCTTGACAACCCTCCAGGGGATTTCTGCTCAGCACACTGGTTGTTTTTTCAGCCCCTTGTCCATGCCTAAGTCTAAGCTGAGTCTAAGATGGCTCACTAAGTCTTGGGGTTCTGTCTTCCAAAAAAAATTTCCACAAGATGCACCAGCTGTGAAGGCTGTCTTGAGTATCTAAGGAAGTAAGATGTGATGTGTGATATGTACAGCTGATTAAAACATATTCTGTCACAAATAAACCAAGGATCTTGGAGCTTTATGGCTTACTGGGTTTTGAGAAGATCTGTGTGCTTAATTGATGTTGCCCTCTAAAAACTCTGAAATATGAGGCCAGAGTAACTGCTTAATTACACATACAATAAAATGTATTTAATCTATTTAGTTCAACACTTTCTAAGGGAGATAATTAAAACACACGAAGGCAGAATCTTCTGGCACTTGTGTAGGGAAGCCTCACTGCTGACACGAGTCTGGCCATGCATATACCACGTGTCTTAATCTTAGAATCCAAAAATTTGTGTAATAGTCTGAAGAGGTTGTATTTCTCTATTAGCGGCTCCAAAGGCACCAAAAATCCCAGAGGATGTCAAAGTACATTAATTTTTATCACAACATGGAATCTTTCAGGTCTGAATGGCAGCACGCAGCTGCTGGGGGCTTTCTGGGCTCTGTTACAGCTCTATAATCTCTAGGCAAAACAGAGGAAGGAGTTGTCACTGGCAAGTGAAAATGTTCAAAATCCATGAAGTGTTTTATTGTTTGAATGATCAACCGTGGTCCCAGCTGTTTTCAATTGGAAATATCACAAAAATAACGTAATTTAGGTAGTAATTTACCTTTCCTTTCGGTGAGCTGCAGCTTTCTGTTTTTTCTAACAAGTACTTACTGCGTACAAATGAAATTCGTATATTTAGAGGTACGTACAGAAACAACAAATCATTCCATGGCCGTTGCAAAAATGAATGTTCCTCTACGTCTGGCTTATGGTTGTTTGTAATTGCGTGTGTATACGTGTAAATAATGATTTGCTGTCGGGTTTTGCAAAAAGATGTCCCACTTTGAGGTAGCAAATGTCCTCAGGTGAGCCTGCCGAATGACAATTACCAGATTCTGGATATTTTCATTGCTGCTGTCTCCAAATGATCAGGGAGTCTTGAAACCAAAGAAAATATCCATGCAAGGAATGGAACAAAGTGCTCCTCTTGTTGTGCCAGAGCTTGAGAAAAAGAAGAGGGTGCAGAATGGAAATGCTGGAAGGTTGAATGGATGTAAAAATTAAGTTGCAGAGCCTTATGCTGTCCCTCTTCTACCTCAGCCTGGCTCCAGCACTTTCAAAATCCATTTGTGTGGAGGTACTTTGAGTCCCCGGGATTCAGAACTAGGAAAGATGCAACACTTTGACGGAGGAAAACATGGTTTCTTGGATGGATTTTGGTTTGAAATGTGGTCCTGAGGCCTTGAGGCGAGGGGAGAGCATCGCTGACACCTGTTCTTAGTATCAGTACCCTGAGTATACTGTGTGCTGTCAGACAGAGGAGATTTAGGGTGAGATTATAGCTGTGCAGAAGGGAATTCAGAGCTATGGATAACGGGCCCCAAAAAGGTGAGAGAGTCCCTGGTATGAACTTAATGGAAGGAAGAAACACACTGCATGCTTGTGAAATAGGATTCTTCCTCCTCCTCCTCCCTCTTGCTGTGTTGTTCTAAGTTAAAAAGCAAGTGCAAATACTTGACCTTAATTTTTAAGCAATAATCTGTTAGCAAAAGAAAGTGATTTACTGACTTAATGATACTAAATAAGAATATGTGGATTAAAAAGGTCCTAATTTCTCAGATTTCTAGTATCATATACCATATAGCTGCATAAATAGTGTATAAATTAGCCAAGTGTGAGAGCAGATCACGTCAACAAATTATACCTAATCCCTGCTTATTTTACTTTGTGCCTTTGTGAAACTCTTACAAGAGTGGAAGGAGAAATCCGAGCTTGGATCATTTCTGAGGGAAGGTGCTTTGGGCAGTGCAGGTTTTACTAAGGTCAGTTTGGGGTCAACATTACAAGTGTTAGCATTAAAATGTTTAAAAACCTTAAATGTTTATTTAATATTTCATCTGAATTTCTCATCAGAAGTTTAAATTTAAAACTTTTGCAGTAGTTTAATTTGCTTCTGTATCCCATGAAGAGGAAAAGTAGGCTTTTCAAACTCCCCTGATCCCTTAGAGCTAAAATGACAGAATTTTTCTTCAAAGAAAGATAATTTATTAATTTCTGAAGGTGTAAGATGATGTGAGGTTATTTTAATTGTTGTGTGTGTGTGTGTGTGTGTGTCCCCAATATCTAAAAAAAACTAATAAAGGGAAAACCATGACTAATGGATGTTTTCTGTTTAGCTCTAAATCAGTTGAGACCTCTGTTCCTTCTCCAAACATTTATGAAATAGTGAATTGATGATTTTATAGAAGTAATGAATAATGATTGAGAGATGGTTGACCTGTTTGGCAGTATGCAGATGATGTGTTATGAAGACATAGGAGCAGCTGCTCATAATAATTCCTCTGTATGTGGTATGAAGGAAGAATCAGAACAGTTTCAGTCCACTCCCATTAATCTCTTGGAAGTGGGGCAGAAGCATTTGCTGATCAACAGTGTCAAATCCTGCAAAGAAATCCAGTAGGATGAATTGCAGAGAATTTTCCTTGCTTCTGGCAGGAGGTCATCCATCAGAGCTCTAAGTCCTGTGTTAGTGGCTTGCCTTAAAATGAAGCCTGTCTGACAAGGATCCACAATTCTGTCAGCTGACAGGTGGCAATAGAGGGTATTTTTGCTGGTCTTTCAGCCAGTATTTTTAGGGAAATGGAAGTTAGACCTTAAGCATTTGTTTCCAAAATTCACTGAGTTAAGCAGTCCTTTTTTTTTTTTTCTTCCTTTCACATCGAACAAAAAAATATTTAGATATTTTTGTGCCAGTATTAGATTATACATGGTTCTGAGATTTCCTGCTGCTGTCTGTGACTTCTGACTTAGTGATTTTCTTGTTGCTCCGTTTCCTGTCAGCGCAGCTTGTAAAACTGAGAGGGATTTCTGGAGGCGGTTGTTTAACTCACCCGTTTTCTGGAGAGCCATAAGCTCAGCTTGCCTGTTGGGTATTCCCTTTGTGTGTACAGGCGTTCCCTCACAGACAGGAGTACTACTTTCTGGCTTTCGGAGAAAGCAACATGGGTGTTCAGAGTTATGGGGTGGAAAAGTTCGGTGGGCTGTGACTTTGCTTCTTTGTGGGGGAGAAGTCACAGCTCTGCCTTTGCTGGCCGTGACACAGGTCTGCAGTTGCTTATGGGACTTTGGGGATATGGTGAGGCCTTTTCTGTTGAATTTCTGTGTAATTCCAAACAGTGTGAACTTTTCAAATCGCTTGAGAAGTGCCCCAGATGGTGTGACATTCTGCTTCATGGGAAGATTTGAAAGTATTCCCTTTGCATAATCTCTGGTTAACTATTTCATTGCGTTTGAAATGGGAGAACGCCAAAGCCAAGAACTCTGTTGACATTTTGGTGGTGTTTGTTTAACCTCCTAGTGCACAGGCTACATTTGTTGAAAAATATTATTCTTACCTTTGCAAATCATCAGTAATTAATTCCCTTGGAAATATCTACTGCTGCACACAGCCAGCTTGGGAGGCTGCTGACAGATCATAGTTTTACATCAGGTGCTAACAAATTGATTATTAAATTTCATAACCAAACTGATTTATAGCAACAACTTAATTTCTGTACCTCTCTAATGTATTCCCTTACTGTATTTTCAAATAGTGCAGGGCCAGTTGCATTGCTTAGCTGCTTCTGACGGTGAATTGTGCACAGCATGTAGCATCTGAATGACTTCCCCGGTGCAAAGGTCAGTAAAGGATCAGAGGCTTGTGAAGTGCACAAAATATTAGCTGGTTTTCAGCTGAGATATTCACATCTTAAGATTGTCCTGGTTAATTCTACGAGCTTTTTAACTTCCACTAAATTACCAGCTACACCTACCAGCGCGGTTTGGTTTTCTAGAATCGCTGAGCAGTTGGAGCAGTGAATTCCCAAGCCTCAGCCGTGCTGTGAAGGATAAGAAACAGTGACTACGTGCTATGATAGAGCAGATCACATTCAAGTCCCAGTGCCTGCTTAAACTGTGATGGTAGCCCACGTTAGCTCACTTGGTGTGATGTAAGTCACTGCCTGAAGACGTTTTAAGGAGATATAGGGGCAAATTTTCATAACACTCTGCAGGGTCTTAACTGTAGTGTTTCCAAAAATATCTAATAGGCGTCATGGTTAGAGGGAGCACTTGGTAATGTTGATACCAGGAGTAAACACCACAGAAAATTTCCTTTGCTGCTGACATCTTTTGTTGGCCTTAGCTGTGCCTTTGATGTAGAATTACAAACTATTTTAAACCGAGGGGGGATTTTTTTCTTTAGCTTGGGCTCAGTAGGAAGCCTCATGCAGATCGCGGCAATGTTTTTAATGAACTCGTGAAATCAAGGTCACAGTTCTGCTATCACTTAAAAGAGACCCCTGTCATAGAGCAGAGCCGTATGTGCCAGATGTGCGGTGTGAATTGTCGCGTGTCTTAAAAATTTTGTCCCTGCATAATGATACGTTCAGTGGTACGGAGCTCCGCACCACTGAGATTAGAATCTGTCATCTGTGGCTGAAATTCATAACTACACAGTGGCTGTTACACAGGTAATCTCATTCGTTTCCTGGTGTGCAAATGGCCAGGTCACAAAAACTTAGACGCCAATTTTCAGTAATTGGACCTTTGTTAGCAGTCTGGCAAGAGACACCGATAGCTTAATGGACATGGATCCCAATCCGAGAGGTGGTTCTTTCTGAGCTGAAATGAAGCACAACAGTAGGATCTCCTGATAAAACCCTTTAAGTTTCTTTTCTGTGGTGTTTTCTAGAGAATTTTTTTTTTTTTTTGGTTAGCATTTAAAACACTGATGCTAATTAAAAATAAAGTAATTCTAAAAGGGAATCTGAGACTGCCTTTTCAGTATGGTAATTGTTTAAAATGGTTCTGTTTTCATTTTTATATTTCTTCACAGATTTTTCTAATAGAATATTGTAAATAATGTTAATTTTACAGTCCCTTTTAATTTTAATTACTTTCACTTAAAAAAAAAAGAGAAATGTGCTTTGAAAAATACAAATCTCATATAATGGATTGAAGCATAATTTTATTACTTTTATAAAATCCAATTAAATGCCCTAACAATTAAAAAGTGACTATATTTTATAATTTTATAATTCTAGAATCATCTTTTTAATTAATTGAGCTGACAGATTTAGGTATAGAGTGTGTATTTTCCCTCTGGTAGTTATTGTGTAATTAGTAATAATGAAGGATATGGCAGTTTGGATGGGTGGAATACAGTTTTGGTTCTTATATGAATCCTTTCTGTCTGTGATCTGTTACTTCGTAGTGCATATGACAATTATTAAATAGAAATATGATAGTTTAAAAAGTGCCATGTTCTGTTTTGGAGGGAATGGCAGTGTACTTTTTGTGTTGCTGCTGCATTCATGTGCTGCAGCTCTCGTGGAGGAGGCTCTCACACCAAAAATTGCATCTATGCTGGAGAAACTTGTCCCTTTTTTCCCAGCAGATGTACAAATCTGTGAATTAATTCTTGCTAGAGCTTTTCATAAACTCTCAGAAGAGGTGATGAATCATGAGAAGTTCCATGCACTCTCCAGCTACATGCAGCTTTGTTTTCCTCTTGGCAGATGCATCTCAAACAGGCAAAATGAACTCGGGTTTAAAAGTCAGTTACCTTTTAAAGAATATTATCCTGCACCTCTCAGTAAACAGCCTGCTTGTGCTGTGATGATTGAGGCTGCAAAGATCAAAAAAAAAGACAGTCCCCCTTCACCTTCAGTTTCTTTTGTGGGTGTAGGATGTATGTTAAGATATTCTGTATATCAGTGTCACTGACCAAAGACAAATCAGAAATCCAGCACTTCAGAAACTGAACTCCCCAAAGTGTGCAGGTGTTTCATTCTGCTTCTGAACCTTTTGGTTAAAATTGTCCAAGTTGGCACAGGGACAGACATTAGATTGTTAACTTCTTATTAAAGCAGACTAGACTGGTTACTTCCCAGTGGGCTGGATGTCAAAATTTACTTTAACAAGAAAATACAGCTGTTTATGTCAGTCCTTATGTGCTTCTTTCAGTACTCCGCTAAGGTGTGTTTGATTCCCCCTGAAATGTTTTTTTTTGAAAACTGGGCTATCAAAATCCGGGGTTTTCAAATGTGCCTAAAGGAATCTGATTACTTAGGCTTGTTTGACAACCTGGGTCTTCATCTTTCACATTCTTTTCCAGAATTCCTTCTGCAGATGCTCAGAGTTGCAGTGTTTATGTCCTTCAGTCATGTGGGAAAATGGTCTGACGCTGGGTCTCCTGTCATCCTTTGTGTGTAGGACTGTGTGGAAGCAATTGAGAAGAACAAAGGGCAAGCAGCTATTTTTCCTGGCTGTGCTTCATTTATTATCTTCAGAATTAGGGTTTATGTTGAGTGTTGATTTTATATCGTGGGATTTGGCCAAATGCAGTAAAGACGTAATAGGCTGGAACGGGCTAAACAAATGTGACAGCTCTTAATATTGTGGGCTTAGGACATCACAGGTATTAGTGCGGGAACAAAAGGGATTTCTGTGGCCATCATTGTTTTGTATTACTTTTCCTGTTTAAATATGTCAAGGCCAGGGATGCCAGATGCAGAGTCTCAAGCCCGAGGTTCTCAGCTCAGGTAGAGCTTGCTGAAGTCTGCTGCGTCAGAGTCTGACTCAAGGACGAGAACACGCTGTCAGTGCCAAGGTTTCCTTAAGAGATGATGCAATCTAGCAAATGCAGATCCATCTGAGGTCCGAGAACCAGAGTCTTTGCTGTGTTTCATAAGGATTTGGAAAAAGACAAGAAAGAACAGAAAGGGCGTTTGTCCTTGATCTTGCTGTGGAGGTTGGGAAGGCTGCAAGGTGTGTAGTATCCTGAGGTTACACTGGAGACATCAAGGAATTTGAAGTTTTCTGGACCTGTTTTTTTCAATGAGAGAGGTATGTGCCAGCCTAGGTTCTTTTCTAGCTTAGTTTGGTGAAATTTTACCCTTTCAAGTTCCTTTATCATGGCATTGCTATTTAAACTGAGTTGACTGAGTTCAGTGAGGAAGGATTCTGTCTCAAGGATCTCATATGTATTGTGTGCAGATTTCCCACCAAAGATGATAACATCTGCAGAATGCTTTTATTTTCCAACTTGCATTTTTTAGCAGTACACTTTACAAGCTGCAGAAGTATAAAATGTATAGAGATATGCCTTGTGTCTTTATTTCTTAATCACTTGTCCCCTACCAATTGTGCAATTGTCACAAATAGATGCGTACCCCGTAAAAGAGCTAGGAGCTGCTCCTCTCCTTGGAAAAATTTCTTTTCTAAATGCTCTGGAAGGCAGACAGTTTCCTGATTAGTAAATGGTAGAACAGTGGTGCTGTGTGGCATTTTGCCTTTTATTCTGTACCCTATCCCCAAGGGCCACTTGTGTCACTGAGGGGCTTGGCTGGGAGGTTCCTTCCCCCAGAAACCAGCCAGGCAAATCCCTTACACCTGTCCCCAAGGCACACCTGGGCCTCGTTCACACAGGACTGAACGTGTTTCACTGAGATTTCTTTCCCCTGTTCTGGTTTATTCAGGCCCCTCCACATCCTGATCTGCAATGCCGCCGTGTTTGGTGTTCCTTGGTGCTTGACGGAGGACGGCCTGGAGTCCACCTTCCAGGTGAACCACCTGGGACATTTCTATCTTGTCCAGCTTCTGGAGGAGGTTTTACGCCAGTCATCTCCTGCCAGGGTCGTGGTGGTGTCCTCCGAGTCCCACAGGTTGGTGAGCGTTACCTTTGACTTCGCTGAAATCTTTAGTCCTTAGACAATGAAACAGTTGTGGCACAACCACAAAAGTTTCTGAAAATGAAGGACCTTGCTCTAAAGCATTTGCCTTTGAATAATCTTTTTAAAAATAGAAGCATTACTAATGCCTGTGGATGTTTCTGGATTTGGCTCTGTTGCTGGATAAAGCGTGTTCTAGTTTTATAACAGTATGTAGATATTTTTTTGATCATTCTTTGTGTGAATGCAGATTTTCACCGCATTTCAGGCCACTCATTGATTTTGCGAGGAGATGGAATAATAATTGATTAAATCTGAATGGCATGACCTATATTGATTTGTCATTCAACAACTTCAACGTCTTAGCAAGAAGAATGTGCAGTTATTTTAGCAGGAGAAACAATGCAATTAAAAACTGCTAGATGAAATCCAGTTGTTTTATAATGAGAAATTAGGGAATTCAATGCGGACATTAGCTGTATAATTGAAAAATGGGAACTAGTATAGTTAATACATATTACAAATCTGGCCATGCCTCTTTTGGTGAATTTTTTTAATTAAAATGTTAGTTGCTCATCTTTTCTACTGCCAGGAAAAGTACAGTTGGAAAAAAAGATGTTGATGAGGTTTGCCTTATTTCAGACATGCTTGTGGTTTTTGTGTTAATAAGTGAAAAGATGGATTTGATTTAAATACAGTTTCTTGTGCAAAATGCATGCCCCAATTCTAAATTTTACTGGGCACAAGCCACTTACTGCTTTCTGATTTAGTTCAGGGACTGCAGGATTAGACCTATAATGTCCAGCTTTAAATATTACTGTTGATTTCAGTTTTACTTTTGGTCATGTGTAACAGCTCTAGCAAACCAAAAGGAAGAAAGTGTGCTTTTTTTTTTTTTTTAAATTATTTTTTATTTTCTGCCTTCATATTTCTGAAATGTTTTAGTGACCCAGAATGAAGCTTATTTTTTTAATCATGTTTCCATAAAATGTAACCCCAGGGACCTGGCAGAGAGAGACCAGCCAAGGGTCGGGCTGAAACCTTTATCACTTCCAAACACAGGGGCTTATGGTATAAATGACACACTGCAGATAGATTTACTTTTACCATTTTAAATTTATGATGGCTGAAATGAAAGGAAGCAATGGAAAATGCCAGTAATAATCCTCCCTGGTGTTAAAAGACATGAAATGTCTAGTAATTAGGTGGTAACAAAATCTGGACATCCTTATCTTTGCAAATCACACCAGGTTTGTGAAGCAAGTAGCAGAGTCCTGTTAGGAGTGAGGGCAGCTACTGCAGGGCAGGCGAGATAGCTCTAGAAATAAATCTGCCAGCTCCAATCACTTGCCAGATGTGGAGGGCACAATGGGATACGTATAAATGAGCTGTTATTTAATGGGAGATTATGTTGAATTGTCAGCTGCTTGTTCCCCTTTGTAAGTTTGTACCTCTGATAGTATTTTAAATGACATCTTTGTTTTTCGGCCGTGTTAAGGGCTGTGTGGAACCAGACCTCAGATCTCTGGACGTCTTTATCTGTGTTTTTGAAAACATTTTTAAAGTGCTCGTTGCTAAGTCACTGAGATCAGCCAGGGTTTATAGAAGCCCATCAAAACATAAGTAACAGTCTGTGTTTGAATAAAATAATAAACACTACTAGTACTTTTCCCTTTTTCTGAGGGGTCCAATTAATGTATTACACCGTATCTTATCACTTGAACTGATCACTGTAAATAACTATGCTTTTCCCTCCCAATCTCTTTAATGGCAAGAAGTTAATGTAAAGGAGTTAGTTAGGTATTATTGGGTAGTTGTACTTTCTGACCTACTTGAGAACTCTGAGCCTTAAACTATGTTGTAAAACAGAAGTGTTGGTATCTAATTACTTCCATAAACCTTGACTGGATCTTTTTGCTGGAGTCAAGACCCCCTGTTAGGGGAAATATAAAGTCCCATGTTTGCAGAAAATACTATGCCAGACTGCTCCAAGGCAAAATATTTATTTGCCTCTCTGGTTCTTTGTTCGTTTCGAGTTACTTCTCTGGATTCAGCGCAAATGAATTTTGTTTAAATTAAGCTTTTGGGTACTTTAAGCACATTGTATTAAAATCAGAATAATAAGTAGGTTCACTTTCCTTCTGTCTTTATTTCTGTGTTGTTAATTTGATTGTACAGCCCTTATCCTCCTGAATTCAATGAGACTGGCAACATAAGTAAGATTGACTCACATAAGCACTTGCAGGACTGGACTCAAAATATGCCACTGTGCTTCCATTATCCAGTACACACAAAGTGGTTTATTTATAGATTATTTTTGGTGTCATAAATGATTACTTGAGGAACGAATATAGGAAATTCCTCCCAGAATAGTCCTGTTAATTTCAGAAATGTATTTTATTCAACTGAAAATCATGAAAGAGAAATTTTGTTGTGTAAATTGAAGGGCTAATTCTGCAAGACACAGAACATCCTGGATTCCTCTTGAGTTCAAATACTGTTTGAGTTCAAATACTGTATTGCTTTTCTCTGAGCATATTATAATTCTGCTCACAGAATGAATGTAGAAATTCCAGCTGATCTCTTCATTTCTGGGCATGAGATGCAAAATTAGTGAAGATATTTTAAAACATTTTGCTAGTGTGTACTATAATTATGTTTATCCCTCTTCTCCCCAGCTGATTCTGAAAACTCTGAGTATTAAAAAGAGCTTGCTAAATCCTTTTTATTTTTAGTAGCTCTTCTGAATGAAACATAGATCTGTAACTAAATGTAGTATTATTTTCTAATATTAAGATATACCAGTAAATTAATAAATCAAATTGTAAGAACTAGGGGGAAAATGCTATATGGAAACTTCATTTTCTTCATCTAAATGTCTTTAGAACATTCACTACTTTGTTATTAAAAAAAAAAAAGGAGGAAAGAAACAAACAGCTGGTGTTTAATGACTCTGTCAGACCCAATTAAAAAACATCAACTAGTTACTTTGATTTGTGTTCAGCCATGCCATGGGTATACTTATAAACATTATACTCTGCCAGAACTCATTTTGGCTTTGTTTACATTTATCTTTTAAACATATAAGACTATTGATGGCACGTTACCAAGGTTATAACCCCCTTATATTCATCAATTTTTAATCTAAAAAAAAGTCTAAGAGGCACTGAGACTCATCCGTAGTTACTTGAACACTTAAAAGCAAGTGTGCAGTATGTGAGCGCTGGATGAAATGATCAGGGGACGGGAAGAAGGGGAAACGAAAGGATGCTGGGTTCCTCTGTTTCTCCTGCAGAGTTATTTTATCCCACATTATATCCTTTGTGATTGTGCTTTTATGGACCAATGGCAGAATCTTTTTTTTTTTTTTTTAATTTAAAATAAAGTGATTCATAAGTTGTCATCTTAAGTATGATCATTAAAGTATTTTTTGGCTTGTTTTTATTTATCGTTTGCTTTTGCTAATTATCCAATATTTTTACTGCCATATTATGTGGAACTACTCCTTGGGTCTCAGGCAATTTCTAGTAGGTGCTTCCAGCTACTAAATCAGCTGTTGTTTTATGTTGGTTCTGGCCGAGTTCTACTCTGGTGCCTACATTTTTATGTAGTTCTTAATGAGAGTGGAATTAACTCTGGCGTATCTGAGGCATATTTACTGTTTTTCAGATTTACAGAAATTAAAGACTCCTCTGGAAAGCTTGATTTCAGCCTGCTTTCTCCATCTAAGAAGGAGTACTGGGCTATGTTGGCCTACAATCGCTCCAAGCTTTGCAATATACTCTTCTCCAACGAGCTGAACCGCCGCCTTGCTCCCCACGGGGTGACGTCTAATTCCCTCCATCCTGGAAATATGATTTACTCCTCCCTTCATCGTAACTGGTGGGTGTACACCCTGCTGTTTACCTTGGCTCGACCCTTCACCAAATCCATGGTGAGTGAATACCTTAAAGTTATTTTACACATCTTCCTTTTTCTTTTTTTTTTTTTCCCAAATCAGGCAAGAAAAGTTATTAAAAATCCAGATGTATGTATCTGCTCTGACCTATTGCCTTTTGTAACCGTGGCCCTGATTTTAATGACAAGCACTGTGCCAAGATAGTGCTCTAGAAGAGGATTCTTCCACCATTTTAGATTTACTTTGTCAGTCTTCGGTTAAGGAACCTTCTAAGATGGTGTGCGTGACCTCCTTGTTTGAATATATGATTTTCACTGTGATTAAGGATGTTGTATGTCTTAGGTGCAGGATAGTTTAGAGTTATTTCTGTGCTCAGGATACGTAAAACATCAAAAAAATTGCTTTGGCTTTTAAGTGGAATATGTTGACTGCATTTTTTATGTAAACAGATGCCCTAGTTAGAAGAGATACTACAGACATTATTAATGGCTGAGGGAAAGTGCTTTCAGTGGTAAAAGCACCTTCATTCATATTTAAAAAAAAAAGGCAACAGCCCAACAATCTTCTTGATTCTTACAAAGTGCTGAAGACAATGGGTGTTTTCCATTTGTCTCCATTGGATTTTGGACTGGGACCATGACATAATGAAAGGCTACACTGTTCTTCCATAGCCAGTGCTATGAGTCTTCATTATATATGAATTTGCAGCATCCCGAGCGGTTGGAGGGGTTCCTCTTATCCCTTGAAGCTCTGAGCCATGTTATTTATAAGGAGTCTGAAGGAGTTTCTAGGCAGAGGGTGGCTTTTACTTCATCGTGAACTGTCTTCTTTTAACCTTATAGGGTGTTTCTCACTCCCTTTTTCATGGCAAAGAATGGTATTCCCAGAAGTGTAGCAGGGAGAGAGAGTCTCTGTTGAATGTTTCCAGTTAGAAATGAGGGAAATGGAAAGATCCAGACCCTGCAGAACTCATCCAGCCATGGCAGTTTGTTCAAGCCCAAACACCAGACTCCTTTCACAGAAGACTTCACAGCTGACAAAGGTGGTTGTGGTGTTTTATACTGTCTCTCTGAGCTGGTGATGCAGATCAAATTAATTGGTTTTATTTAAAAAAATCAGAGAGGAATTTAGGCAGAGGGATCTGTCTTTGAAGCATCTTAATATACCACGTAACCTGTAGTAGCTGAGCAAATCGGTGGTGGAACCTGTGTGTAGAGCTGCACAAAAGAATTTGCTGGTACGTTTCACAATCGTTGAGATAATGAAATTAAGATTAATTTATACTGGGATCATGTATGTGGACAACACGTAGTGTTTCAAATTCTGATTACACGTCCGTAAAGGAATGATACTGGATCTTCAGTAAGTCCCACGGAGCAAAAATACGAACACTGCAGTGTGTTGCACTGGCCGCGGGTGCATTGTCACCTCCGACACCTCCAACCTCTGCCTGCGGCCTGGACATATGCAAAACCTATTTATGTCCACAAGATTGATAAGTGAGCGTTCTGACACCTTGGGACAAGTAATAATATCTTTCAACAGCATGGTTCTTTTTGACCAGGACCTATGAAACCATGTCCCTGCTGTGTTAGGGGTAGTTTGCAAAACAAATGCTGGAAGTTCTCCTGAGAATGTGTAAGGGAATGTTATCAACATCCTGGGAAAAGGATCCAGTCTGTGGGACACTTATGAATTGTTAGTTTTATTTGCTCTGACATATTTTTACAAAGAGAACCTTTAGTGTTTGTTGCTCAGAGAATCTTATCCTCTAAGGAACAAAATGAAACACCAATGTTAATTTTGAATTCTTTATAACAATTCATAGATTTTTTTTTTAATAGTACCTATGTATTAATCGTACATAAAAGCAAACACAAAGCACACTACAAAAAATATCAGCACTGAATAACAGTGCACTCTAGTCCAAGTCTAATAACTTCTGTTAAGTCCTTCATATTTGTATTTCACTGAGGTTATTTGAATGTCATGATGGAGGCTATGGCCTGAGGTTAAGCATCAGTTTTACAACTCATATTCTGGTATGAATTGTTATGTTTCCCTGAACTTTACCAATGTTTCAATTGCCAGTAAAACTAGAAAAGTGCCCCTTCCTGGGTATGCAAACAAGCGGAGCTGAAATTCTCAACATCATCAGTTGTAAGAGTTTCTATTTTAAGGTTTGTAGGGAGCAAATGACTTGCTACTGCTTCTTTTTTTGGGGATTGTGCTGGAATAGACTTTGCTGAGGATCTTTTTGTGGGCTTCCTTGCAGTGTTTCTGGGGGAGCTCACCCTGGAGTTTAGATGAGTGTTTTGGTCAGAATATTGGGAGCGATCTCAAAGCTTACAGCTGCAGCCCCAAGGTGGTGAACTTGCACGTTCCTGTGTTTTCCAAGGATGTCTGCATTGCACAATGCAGCATGATGCAGCAGCATTTCAAGTAGTCTCAACTGAGCTGGGCCCATAACTGGAACTGAGAGATCCGTGACAAGGTTGTGTGGGGGGAGGCAAGGTTTGTCAGCTCAGGCGAGGGGCCACGTGGATGTGCCTGTACCTGTTTTGATCTCTGAGGCAGCAGCTTTAGCTGCTGCAGCATTTTGGCACCTGGAGATGCTAATCCTTTCTGGAGCCAGTTTGAAGCTGTTTCCTGTGTCCTGGGCTATCAGGGATCTGTATAGATGGATGCGTATGTGCACACACAGAGACTCCAGCTGCACGTCCCTGATTCTTACTGGGGCCTTCTTGTATTATTGTTGTAAAAGCTCTTAATAAACAATATTTATGTTTTCAATTTGTATTTCACAAAGATGAACTTAGATATATTCCGAAGGTGGTGGATAGCTCAGAGTAACACTCAGAGTTTCCTCTCTCTTGGAAGCTTTGAAGCTCGATGCAGGACAAAATCAGAACATACATTTGATTTCTTACTAGTTTTTCTCAGAACAATGGTTCTTCTCTTCTGTCTGACTGCAAGTTGCTACTGAGAGTTTAGTCTTCACACCTTTGACTTAGTTGCCGTCATTTTCTGTGGTACTTATAAAATCATCTATTTAAAGTTTACTTACTAGAAATCATAACAGTTTAATAATTATTTTATCTTGTTTTGTTTCCAACAGTGAAGAAATATACACTGTGTATCTGAAGTACATTTTTTTTATTGTTCACTTCTTGAATGTTGAACAGCTCCGCTTTGGTTGATGAAGATATAATATTTTCTTTAGAAATGCACACTATTGCCTGCCACAAGTCACTATTTTGGGGGGAGGTGATGCAACCTGAGGTGTGTGGCACTTGGGGTATTCAGCATGATAGAATTTAGCTGAGAAAACACTGCTGGTAGCTGTTCCATTTTAGCTGATTCACTGAAGCACTGAAAGTCAGTATTCTGATACTGATTTTAACACCCTTATTTACCTGTTGGTTGTTATTTGCTGCTACTTTTGTAGTTTTAATAATTAGGACACTTTAAGCAGAAACTTAAAATAGCCTGACTTCATAAAGAAAAAGTTGATGGATTTTTTTTCTTGAAGAACAAACATAGGGTTTATATGTCTTTCAATTGTGAGGATTTTAGTGGCATAATTTTGGTTGCTTCTGTAAATGGTCATACCTTACTGCAAGAAGAAATACAACTTATTTTCCAAAACTGTTTTATGAGTGACTACAGCATAAAAATTATTGTATGTTTATCCTACTTATAGTGAACTCTGCAACTGAATCACAAAGCTGTCTGGTTAACTTTTAAAATATAACACAATATTTAAGTCACTGGTAGTTGTAGGTGTCTGGGAAGTCGTTTTGAAGAGCACTGGAAGCTCTTTTCATTTTTTCCCACCCACCTCTTTTCAAGATCCAAAATCCACAAGGATTTCTATACAGAAATGGAGAACAAGTATTTTTTTTTTTTTTTTTTTTATAAAAAANATTTTTTTTTTTTTTTTTTGGTAGAAAAAAATAGTTGCAAGTAAATTACCATTTTATTATTGTAGTAACTCTAGCTCTGCGAATGTTCAAAGGGCCTCTCTTTTACTTACCACTATATAGTTACTCAGTAAGATGGAGTCGCTTATAGTATAATTAAATATCATTTGAAACAAGAGACCACTGTAAATAACAGATTGGAAGAGAAGCTCTGAAAGTAGTTGTGTAGGCCACACATATGCTTTGCTGGTTTGATCTAAGGCAGTAGGGTTTTGCTGGGTTTCTTTTTCTACCTCTCTTTTATGCTCTTTCTTCTCCTCCTTCTCTCTCTCTTTCCCTCTTTCCTTTTGTCTCTCTTCTTAAAAATTGGCCCAAGAAAAGTTTGACTAAGTTGGTTTTTTCTTGTGCGTGTTTTAAATTAATGCCAGTCATTCAAAACCCATCTGATTTGTCACTATTTACATACAAGATTAAAATTAAATACATTTATTGTAAGTTTTGAGCTTACACTGAGTGCACTATCTAGTGTCACTCCCCGGTGACTTTGTGAGTGTACAAAGGCATATAAATTTAGAAGTGGAATGCCATTATCACACGCTTGTGATAGTCTTACATAGACCCAAATATTTTTGTTGGCAGGTAACAGAGCAGAAAGAATATCATGTGTTAGAGTAGCAGGAGCTTAACAGATGTTTCAGTGAACTGAATTTTCAAATCCTTTTACATTAAGAAATGGCTGGGGTCTGGGGAAGTTCTGAGACTATTGGGTTACATTTCCTGTTGCAGTGCAAAGCCAGCCATTGTGCCGGAGTTTTAGCAGATGTGTCGCCCCCCTTTTAATGGTTGGGAATAAAACATTGGTTCTGTTGCCGAGATATAAATTACAACTAGAACAGCTCAACTTGTCACCTTTAAAAGCCAGTTAGCTGTGGTAAGACCATTCTGCCCTTCATTTTTCACTGTATAAAAGACTGATGCTCGAACTGCTCTTTGATTTCTCCCTCCTCCCCCAAAGATAGTAGCTTTCCAGAACTGGATTTTGTGTTTAAAGTATTGCTATTGAGAATTATCAGGAATATTTTTAAGTGCCTAAGTTTTTTATAAACCATGAGTTCTTGTTACTGTGATATTATTCTAGGAGTGTTTGAAGCAGTTGGCCTGGATTGTAGGGCACATACGGGCAGGAGGAAACCCCAGTGCCTACAATGGCTTCACTGGGTTTACTTTTGCCGTAAGCTGGAAGTGTCTAAATTTAAATTTCATGTGATGATTTCGCACATACCCAACATCAAATCCGATATGCTACTCTGGAAAGAAATCAGTCGGCATCTACAGGAGTGACTTGCTTCTACCTGATGGTCACATCTGTTTGCTTTTGATAGCGGCCCAAGAGAGGCCCCCTGCAGCCTCTTCATCTCTTCACTTTCTCCCCTGCTCTTTGCTGAAGAAGCTGGAATTACCCTTAGAGCTGAGGATAGTATTCCCTCCCTAAGCAAACATTTTTTTTGCTGTCCAAAGATCTGTGTGGGCTGTGTTGAGTTGATGTTGGCTTCCACTGCTGAATTCGCAGCTCAGGCCAAATTCTGCCCACAGTTGTGCATGTTCAGCTCCAAGAGCAGTCATGGGCAGGGTGGGTATGTGCGTGTTTCAGCATAGGATTTGGTGTGTATTTCCTTCCTTGAGACATTCCTGAAAAGGCACCGGGTTTTCTTGAAAAGCAACAGGCAGCTCTTTTTGAAAAGAGCCTCACAGTTGAGGTTTGATCAAAAACGTCGAGTTTCTTTTCTCAAACTGAGTTCCGGGCAGGAAGAGAAAGAGGACGGGAGAGTGAAAAGGGGGCTGATTACCTACTGGATATCAGCAGTTGTAGAGAGCATAAATCACATATGCAATTCTCCTGTTTTATGGATTAATGCCTGAAGTGTAAATGCTGAAGCGATGCTAAGCCACAGCTCTCTTTTTTAACACCCAGGTTTGTGGACTGTACCTCTAGTACCGTGGAAGGACAGTTTATTTTATTGAACTCTGATTGCATATGCTTCCTCCCAGAAAACTCCTATTTAAAATGGACCGAATTGAGTAAAAGGAAAGAAGGCTTATGTGGAAGAATATTTTGATTTGTTGTAATAGGATGGCAAAGAGATGCCTCCGAAGTAGGTTGTTGATCATTTTATGTGTCCTACCTACTAATAAAATGTAATACAGGCTAGTTTATTATCAAACTTACATTTAACTGATACATATTTTAACTTCCTGCTAAAATAAATGTAGCATGAAATATAAGGGCGAATTAAATTCGTCCCCTGTAACCTACACCACAGCAATGGAAAGACTTCATGAAAATGTATCTGTGTGCCAAACAGAACAGCTCAGGGTCTTGGTGTGCAGAATGGTGCTCAGGGGGAGCAGTGGCCCTGGAATTTGCTGTGTCCAACACACCCCCATAGCTGTTTTATGCCCTGTAGTTTTGTGGACGAAGTAAGGAATTCCTTCCTCTCCTCCCCAGATCCTTGCAGAATTTCAGAATGCCTTGTCAAGTATGTGGCCTGCAAGGCGGGGAAACATTTGGTCCCTAGTGTTTTACATTAAATTAAAATTTGAAACTGAAAAGAGTATTTCCTTATTTTTTCAGCCTGAAAAACCATTTTTTGATTAAATAGCCATGCACCTTGTGGAATGTCTGCACAGAGGTCTGAATTGCTCACAAATGCAACTGCTCTGTTCAACTTTCATGGCTTTCTTCTCTGTTGTCAGGGAAGAAAATAGCTAATAAGAGCACTAGATAATGTTCTGGATTTATGTGTACAACCTCTTGGCCTCCCTTCCTTCTCCTGACTGATTTAGAAATAAGTTGTTCTCTCTGAAAAGTGGGTGTGTGGTACTTTGCTGCATAGATATAATGTTAAAACTCTGGTTATGGACAGTTTGTGACACTTCTGGTTTTGTGGCCACACATAAAAAATTTTCCTGTGTAGTTCACATAAATCTAATATTTTTTGACAGGCATTGCTAAGAAAACAGAAAAAGCATTTATCATAGAGCTTTGTTAAAAATAATAGATTGGGAAAGAGAGTGTAAAGGAAAATACGCTGTGAGGAATTTTTCTGAATGTATTACCTACTTGAGTTGTAGAAACCAAAAGGTAAAGGTGCATATTCATGTTCTTTTTCTGGCTTTAGCTCTCAAGAGTAGCTTCTGCTGGGAATAATCTAGTTTAAAATTAAGTCTTGATGATTTTTCTAAAAGATGAAACAGATTGTATGTCATGCATTTATTTGGTGCTAATGCAAACATATGTCTGTTAACTTAGGAAAGTGGAGTGATGGTCTAAACCACTTTTATGATATGTGCTGGCCTAGGTCTTAAAGTGTCTACAAACTGAGGTAGTAATTCTACTTTTGCTGCTGGTTTTCCTTAGCCCACTCTTAATCTGTATTCTGATTATGCTAGATATTGTTATGGGAACAACTTTAAGGAGTTCCACTAAACAAAAGGACTTTTGCAGAATGATTTTGGACTTTTTGCCTAATAAGGGTTTAACTTTTGATGAGTTTGTGGCTGAGTGAGCAGTGAAAATTGCTGGCTGAAATTACTGCGCGTTGCTGAAGACCAAATGCGAGTGTGCCCAAAGTGCTCCCTTGGCTTTTGCTTTGTTGCAGAGCCCTCTGTGTGCCCTCCACTACACCCCTGAGCCCTCTGTGTGCCCCTCACCCCACATCAGAGCCCTGTGGGTGCCCCTTGCAGCCCCCCAGGTCCGTCCAGTGTCAGTCACTGCAGATGAGGTGACTCAACCCTGCCTCGTGACCCTGGATTTTCTCATTTCTGTGACTGAGCAAGGTCACTTACGCAGTTTGTTGTAAATAACACAAGTAGGATCCAGACCTCCTTATTTCCCAGCTAGCACATAAATCATAGGATTATTAATTTCCTTTAATAACTAGAGAGTAATAGGGGGAACATTTTTATGAATGAGGTAACTGTAATCAAAGCAAAGTCAATGCACTGGAGTTCATGTATAATGATCCAGTGATCTGTTGCATTCTAGAAAGATAGTCTCAAATATTCAGTGATAAAATGTGAGTTTTTAGCTAGCAATGAGTTTTAAATGACTTTTTATAAAAAGAAGTAGTCCCTAAAAATTAATTAATGATTTTTAAATTTTTGGACAAACACAGCTACTATCCTGTATGGCAGAAGGCTGGAGCATCCCTCTCAGACAGGCTGAGATGCTTGTTCAGCCTGGAGGAGAGGAGCTTTCAGAGAGGTCTTAGAGCACCTTCCAATACCTAAAGGGGCTCAAAGAGATCTGGAGAAAGACTTTGGACAAGGGCATGGAGTGACAGGACAAGGGGGAATGGCTTCAAACTGCCAGAGGGCAGGGTCAGATCAGATATTGGGAAGAAATTTTTCCTTTTGAGGTGGTGAGGCTCTGGCACAGGTTTTTCAGAGAAGCTGTGGCTGCTCCATCCCTGGAAGTGTCCAAGGCCAGGTTGGATGGGACTCTGAGCAACCTGGGATAGTGGAAGGTGTCCCTGCCCATGGCAGAGTGTGGAACAAGATGAGCTTTAAGGTCCCTTCCAACCCAAATCAGTCTTTGATTCTATGAAACACAAACTATACAAGACTCCAACTGAACTGGGTGTATTCAGCTATTGAAATTAAGGTGCTATGAGTGATACGAAATGTGAAAAACAAATCCCATGTGGGGAAAGATGCCAAATCTACTAAATTTCCTGAAGCTGAGAGACTACCTTAATGATGGAGGAGTGGGTGGGTTATGAACAAAAGGCTCTAAGAAGCAGTTGTGTTTCATTAGTCTGCTTTTCACTTGCTTAATTTTCTTCTATAAAAATCAAGTTTCCTGCTGAGTTTAGAGGCACGGGACTGGATCGTTTTTGGCTATGATTTTTTAAAACAATTAAATCTGCTGTTTATTCCTTAAATGAGCTGAGACCTTCTTATCCCTGTCACTTGATGAGGCAATTAGACAGTAACGCATCTTTTATTTCCTTGTAGTTCTTCTTCCTTGTTTTTTACATGCACATCCACACCTGCTGGTACTAAGCCTTCTAGTTAGCTCTTTATGAAACAGAGCTGATGATCCACACACCTGAAATTCAGCAAGGCAATGTTTTCGGGCAAAGGTTAGTTTTTATTTCTTTCACCCTCTACAATTTAAAATCCTCTGCCCAAACTTGAAACGGTAAATGTTAAAAATAACGAAATTACATAATTGAACGTTGTTAGTCCGTGTAATTTTGTGATCATAACTCACAGAGCAATATAAATTTTGTGGATTCTAGAACATGGTTTATCTTTCCTCACATTTCTTTTGAAGTTTCTATTTACAAAGGGACAGATGTTCAGGAAACCCCAAGCTTTTATTGGCCCTATGTAGAATAGATGAAATATGAAATTGTTTTTAAAAAGAGGAATGCACTATAGATCCTATTTTATGGAACTATTATTTAAATGCTCTTTCTTAATTGGGGGGTGCAGTGCTTAGTTACATTATTCCCCTAGAACCCCTTGGATATCTGAGAGGCTTTATCATACCGTGGTCTTTTCGTTTCTCTCTATATCATCTTTGAAGAGGTGCCATACCACTTTAAACAGTTCACCAATCAGTTTCAGATGATAGATTCTCTTTAATCATTTACATCCAGAGAAAGTCAAATATTCCTTAGGAAGCCAAAGTAATCTAACAGAATGTATAGTGTTTGTGCAGCTGGATATCTTATTTATTTGAAGTTCTCAGGGAAATCTCTTCTGACTTTACAAAAAAGATGGAAGAGTAAACAGTAAGTGTGTCCAAGTAATATGAGCTAGAAGGTCCCTTCTTTTGGAGCAAAGTCATTAAAAAGTATATTTGCAAGGTCCAAAAATAATAAAGTATATCAAATGCAGAGTACTGCATAATGTTTTTTCAGTATTCTCACTATTTTTACACACATATGCGTATATGTACCTATCTATCTATAGAAATGAAAAATATACTTGAGTTTTTAATATAGTTCATATTCCTGGATAGGTGAACACAAGCAGAGTCTGTTTTCCTGAAAAAATGATTCATCTGTTTGTTTTTTTACTGTGTGACATGTCATTTATCATCATGTTGCCATTCCCTGGACATAGCTGCATAACTGAATTAACATTCCTAAAAACTTCCTTCCAGGAAAGCTATTGAAAACGTACTTGTATGTGGAGAAAACTCGTATTTCTAGGCTTTTGGGAGTTATCCCACTGTGATACTAATAGTGTTTCTAGTTCTTGTCAGTTCTCCATTCCAAAGTTTACTGTATATATCGGTATATTTTTTTTCTCCTGAGGAAAAGGTGAGGGAACTTGCTGGGTTGGGTTTGTTGGTTTTAGGTTTTGGGNTTCTCTCATCCACAAATCAGATGTTAGTATATTTAGCACTTTAGTATACATGACCTACTTACTTTTCATTCCACATAATTTCCTTTTTTTTTTTTTTTTTTCCTAAAGGCAAGACTCAAACTGCAGGATGTTCCTTGGCCAGCTTGGGGCACTGGGTAGATTCCCATGTGGAGGGAAGTAGGTCTGTGGTTGATGAGACTGTCGTAGGGAGTGTGTTTCGTTTTTCCACCGGATATTCACTAGCATTTTGTAGTTCAGTAGCTTCCATTGTATATCACTTTCTGAGAGTTATTACAATGATTGAGTGAGATGCTGGTCAAATCCTGAACGTCATTCTACGATAGTTCCCATGTTTTTACTGTCTCTGTGTCTTATTTTTAGGTAAGAATGTATGTGTTGCTAAAGAAAGAGAAGAAGAGGGAATATATGTACCAGAAGAATCATTGAAGCCACATAGTTGTCCTTAATTTTATGGTTTTTTTATTGCCAATCCCACTGTGAGATGATGTGCCTTTCTGCCTCTCCTCTTCCTTTCCTTTTTTAACTTACTTAGTCCTTAGTCTGTAGTTTCTCACCCTTATCAAAACAGGAAGAAAGCACCAACGTGTGATTGTATGTCAAATCCTGCCTGTAAAGGCAGTGTCTTGAAGAGTTCTTTTAAATGTATATATGATTCAAGAATGATATTTAACAATGAAAGAGAAGGATTTGGCAAAAAACCACCTTGAATCCCTTTGCTGGTTATAATATTAAAATGGTTCCATGTTTTGATATGTGTTATATGACTTGAGTTCATATAATATCCTTGTGGTAAAGTAGCAGATTGCATTCCTTCTCTTTAGGGGGAACATAATACTGAATTCATTGTGCTTAGTTCAGTGTAAAAATGCACAACAAATGATGCAGTACTTATTAGTTTCGCAATAATCTGTATGAGGATTTGTAATCAGAGAATTTATGAATTTACTTAGCTTTTAAAGTTTCCTTTGAGACTCGCAATACTTGAGTCATTTGGATTTTCCAACCCCTTTTATTCTGCTCTTTCTGGAAAGTTGTTAGACTAGTAGCATCAATCCCTTTTTTTAGGAAGGAGGATGTCAGTAAATATAAACATTGCAGTCAAATTCCATCCATTATTTTAGTGACAACATGTTTTTGCAGTTATTAAATATCACTATGGATATAGCACAGTCTTCAGTGCGTGCCAAAAAAATCTATAGAAGGGTAGTTGAGGAATTTTATTAATTGCAAAAGCATCACATTGAAACAAGATAAAGACAGCAATGTTGGATGATGCATCTTATATAACAGTAATGTCACTTTTGAGCTATAGAGTAAATAGTTTGTTTTGAAGAACAAGATCTACTTGTCCCACACATGGAAGATTGATTTGCTGGTGCTGTGGATTTCCATCTCTTCTGGCAGTGCTGTCTTAAGGCTTGACATTTGCAAAAATGGAGTTCTTATACATGTGCTGATCCTGTGGATGGTACATCTTTAATTTATTTAAGATGGATATTGCTATTAATTCAGAAAAAATGTTAAGCAGACACAAGAGTTGAAACTTACTGTGAGCTTATTTTTAATGTTTGTTCCGCGCCATTGCTTGTTTCTTTTGTTTCTGATAGATGGGTGGGAACGTACAAATGGCTGGTGAGGCTCCTCACTCGTTCAAAAGCATTTACTCCAGTGATGAGCACCAGACTTTATGTAGAAGGAACAGGTCTGAAAATCCTTGTGATGACCTGGCACGTTGGTACTGGTTTGTGTTTGAATGCTGGACCCACCATTATGCAAGAAATGTTGAGGAACACTTCAAGTTAACAAGCTAGAGCATAAGAATACTTGCAAATACTAGGATTAAATTTTTCACTTAAATTCAACACATGGAGGTATTTTTCTTAACGTTACCTCGTCTGTCACTGTAATCTATTAAGGAATACAATTAGGGGTTTTTTCATTTTGCTAGAAAATTGGAAAGACTATTTCTTTCCACCGAACGGCATTACTATTAAAATGTTGTCCTGAAATGTCAAACTTACATTATGATGAATACTCCCGGTACAAGAAAACTAATTTAGCACTTCAAGTAAAACAACCGTCTTGGCAATTTTTTATGATAATGACTTTGTAACAGTGTCATTTAGAATCTGATTGTCTGCTCGTGTCGAGTGGTTCATCCCGTCCCAAATAGTGTGGTTGATCTAACGGTGTTAATTACGGAGCAGAGGCACGATCTGCAAAGGGATGCTGGATGTCCTGGTGCTCCTTGCCCTGATGAGCCCTTTTTCCACTGCCTCTGTAGGAAAGGAGTTTTCCCATGGCAGTTTCCTTAGGAAAAGGTCCCGAATATCAGTGCCCTTGAGCGGGAGTGGGGCGTAGAGGTGTTGGGCATCTGAAAAGTCCTTCCGTGTTTCTTCTTGTGGACTAGGCACAGCTGTGACAGTTCTGCTAAGTAACCTCATGGCATAAATGTAAAAACATTGTTTTCTGCATGCTTAATGACACTAAAATAAAGATTTTCTGGGAAATACGTTTATTCTGGTTTTGTCAAGATGTCATGAGTAAACAGAAATGAGTTAACTAGTTCTGCCAAGAAACAAGGTATTACCTGAGCTGAATGGTTTTAAAGCTACACTGGTTACATCTGGTGAACTGGGATGTATGAAGTGAGCTTCTCTCTCAGCTTTTGCACCAAAAGTAGTGACTTCTTGAGAAAAAATTATGTGTTGGCTTCTTCCATTCCTTTGATGAGAAATGCATGTGAATTTCCAACTTTTAGAGCGATTATAGCAGAAAGTATCAACAAAGCTGTCAGTTCCAGTTGTGATATAATATATATTTTCTCCTCTTGGCTTTGTGTTTCTAGAGGAGATGTTTTCATATAGAATGTCTCTTTATCAAAACAATATCTGACCTTATTTTTGGTGATGAGGTGAGATTTATCATTATTGCATTACACATGCTTATTCAATAGGCAGTAATGTGGCGTTTTAAATGGCTAAAGTAAATTATGCTCTTCAGAACACAATCCAGACCTTTGCTTCTCTCGGAAAATCAAATACTCTGCGTGTACACCCAAGGCCAGCGGAGGTGAACACACAGCTCGGTGCTTTCTCTGCTGTTAGGAAGGGACAGAAAACTCAACTGAAAACTTTGTCGCTGTCCCCAGCAAAGATTCCTGTAAATGCAACTGCTAATCTATTTCTCTAAAATAATGTTTATAATTGGCAATGCAATGTGAGTGGGCCAAATTACATGGGCATTCCAGTTCACTGTCATCATCAGAAAAAAACTTCCTCTCCCGCTTCTGTTCTCTGTTCCTCTCCGCTGGTGGATACATCCATTAATTAATTGTATTGTAGTGCTCAGAAACTGGAAAGAAACGGTTGTACAGACTGAAAATAGGGACTTAGAGATCTGGAATGGGATTAGTTTATTTGCTTTAAGTGTTTTGTCTACTGAAATATTTGCAGTCTGTCGTCCCATTCTGTTCTGGGAGATTTTTCTGAGTTCTTACCAAGCATATGTTTTAAACTTACTTGAATGGCTTCCTAATTGCATAAGTGTCAGCACTGAATGTCAGAAGTAAACAAAGGAAAGCTAGTTATGTCCTCATTTGTTGTCAGATGCTCCTGGTTTGTCATTTCCACAAAGTTAATTTGTTGGGATAAATGCAGTTGGTGTTACAACCATGCTTTTCCCAAGCTTCTCTGAATTCCTCTGTTGAGATGAGGTAAACAAATCGCAGATTTTCCTTGCTATCCACTCAGATGAATTTACTTTTGAGACTTTTTAGTGGCCTGGGCGTTTTTTTATGTTGTAAAATGAGACTTGGTTGATGACTGTTGCATCAGAAGGCGGAGGTAAATGTGTCTTCTCACAGAGACAGTCTGTAAAGCTACTGCAGCATGTTGCTGTGCGGGTCTTCTAAGGCTGAAAGTGGAGGTCTCTTGAGCTGATTTGAAGTCTTGGCTGATTCTCATGCTTTTGACCATGTTGCTGTTACCTTGTCTATGTTCTCTGCCCAAGACTGTGATTTTGCTGTAAATGTTAACTGATGCCAACTGAAAATGGCAAAGTCAGTTGTATCAGCAGTGTGCTCACTTCCCACTTTACAGTAACGGCTGGCTAAAGGCTGTTTTATCTGCTATATTGTATTCACTCAAGTACAAATAAAAAAATTGCCTGGACCACTTTATGTTGTCTTTGAGAGTATGAGACGAGGTATTTTAAAACCTTTTATAGGCATTTAAAGTAAAACCTTTATGCAAAGCTGTCGATAATTTTCTCAGCCGTGACGTGCCCAAAGACAAACATGTGCTGTAGATGAACAAAATATGGGCTGTAGATAACATTTTCGCCTTGTTAATCTAGAAAGTAGTGGCAACAGATCGTCTGTGCGTAGGGGAATATTTGCCTTTCAAAATCATACAGATGGTGCTGGATATGTTGGTGACTTTTCCAAGGTTTACCTGCATTTGTGTCTTTTCTGTACCTTCCCAGACCCCAGTCTCAGAGCAGTTGTGTTCACTTCTCAGGAATGCTTTAATGTTGGATTCATTCATTATTGCAGTTTATATTGTTATTTTCTTTTTCAATAGAAAAAATATATTTTGAATGGATTCAGAGAAAAATGTTTTATCTTTCCTTTTTTTTTTTTTTTTAAGTTTATAGTGTCAATAACTAGAGGAATGATTCTCAAATTGCTACAGGGTTTCAGGGGGAATTTGCAGTCTCATAGGTGACTGTTTCTAAAATTTCCAAGTGTGGTCATGAATGGATTGATGGAGGCTGTTTTCCAGTTTTCACTGCAGTGAATCTTAATGGGTGCCAATTAAATATGTTTACATTTTACTTACATTTCCCACCATAACCTGTGGAGCCTATAACATGACTTATACTGACAGATACTGATTGTTGTTTAATTCTTCCTTTTATCCACACACTTTGAAATTATGAATTATATTGATCCTTAAATCTTTGTTTGTTTTAGAGGAGGTTCTCCTTTTTTTCCCCTTCCTCTTGGCACACCATATATGCACTAGCAAGTGCTCGCAATTTCAGCTGCATTTAAAGAAATATTGTTGTAAGGCTTTTATGTGCTGTACTTCAATCAGCTAGTGCCAGCAGTATCCCAATAGAAAGACCCTCAACAGACCATTTTCAGCATTTTGCTGCAATTAAACTCCTCTGGTTTTAGCCCTCAGGCAATTTAGTACCTTTTTACATATGCACATTATGAACTTTTGACCAGGGCCTGGTAGTCATATATTAGATAGCAGCTTTTGAAAGCAGACTTAACAAGTTCCTCAGAGTATTACAGCCAGAGTCGGTTGTGGAAAAGGTAATTTAACCAACTTGCAGTGAGGCCATTCAGAATCTTACTGATGATCCTAAATATGTCTTTTTTTTTTTTCCTTGTTTCCTCTGGAAGCTGGTAGCAAGAGCTCTCAAAGAATGTGATTGATCTTTTATTCAGTAGCTAACGAGGGCTGTGATTCTATTAGTGCTCTACAAGGCAAGGGAACAGTGATTTAATGAAGTGTCTGGTGAGCTGGTCATAGATTTATCCTGTTGTCTCTAATTTGCAGCGCCGTGGTGAGTGTAAAAGGAACGGCGCTCACGCTGCCATTAGGCAGGTATTTCCTTAGTAAATTGTTGTAAGGTCAGGTGTAGTTATCTTGGAAGAGGCCATGCCTTACCTCCTCAATGTCTCGGCGTGACAGCCGCTGTGCTGAGCACTCACTGGAGCGGAAACGCGAAGATCAGAGGTCCGTCTCCAAGTCCCCCTCAGCTGATGCAGGAGCAGATGAACTGCCAAGTAGGACTAATAGAGTCATAATTGGCGATTAGAACTGGAAAGGTGCAATAACGTCTTAATACAAACTGGCTTATATTAGAGTTAGTGGCAGTTGTTGTGAAGTTACACGGGAGCCTGGTGTTGTAGCACTTCCTTTTTTATTTTTTTCATTTTCAAAAAAAAAAAAAAAAAAGAAGAAAAAAGAGGCAATGCATCCTAATAGTTGCAGTACAACAAAAATATGAGAACATCAAAATTTGAGCTGCTTTAAAGTGACATTAATGTCTTCAGTACATCCACTTCGGCGTGTAACCTGTCAGTCTAACTCAGAAACGATGCAGTAAAATTTGCCGTGGAGCTATAGATGAAATAATATCATAAAAACGCCTTGGCTTTCACTTAATTAGCACTAAATAGTGGACTTTATTTCTGTCTACTGAAGGCCACTGAATTTTTTTTTTTTTGTTGTGTGATTTTTGGCTTGAGATTCTGTGATTTTGTTTTGAGATGTGATTCCGATGATGCCTACGGTGTTGTGAATCTTTTTTTGGTCTGTTGTGCTTTTCACGAGTCCAAGCTAGCCAAAACCAACCATTTTCAGAAAGAAGTTATCTTTGCAAGAATTGGTTATTTGAGGAGGAAGTTATGGTATACATTGCTTGGAAAGTCCAGCATTACCTATTTCAGTCAAAAAGCAATATTGGAAAACAATGAAGCAGATCTCATATGTCTGGTTCTTTCCTGGCTAAACACAGAACAGTAGATAAATGAATGGTCTTGAGATCTCCACGGCATTTCTTGTTGTATGGCAGCTGGAGAATTCCCACCTACAAAAGTGGTCAAAGCCAAGAATTAGAGGGGAGGCAGAGATGAAATTGTGGGAGAGTTTGTCCACTTTCGTTTATGTGTAAGTCACAAGCCCAGTTGGGATCTCAGGCTTGTGTTCTGGGCTCTGTGCATATAAGTGAAGAAAACTTTCTGGAGCAAAATGCCTCAAATCTGTTTTAAAATCTCCTGTGCAGAAGCTGTAACTTGGATCTTGGCAAACAGCAACAGGAAGGAGACAGTACCGTGATAACTTGTCTCCGTATATAATTATAGCACATGCACCACCAGATAGTTGTCATGTGCTCAGATGGATGATTTGTTTTTTGAAAAATAAAAATATATATTCAGTTGCATGAGCTCTGGAACCTCTGTGAACTTGACACCCTGTGGGATGTCGGCTGGGACCCCTGTTAAATATACAGACACAATTTGTCTGGAAAAAGAGATATTGGGCTTTTAAATGAACAGCAAGAGGATTTAAAACAGTAAGCCAAACTTTCTAATTTCCTAATATTGACACTTCTGTCCCTCACAATCTTATTATAGTATTATTCTCTGCTGATCTACCATTTCATCAAAAAGTCTACAATGGAACTAAAAATCTAAGCCTTTTAGCCCATAGATCATTGCACTTGGTAAATGGCTTATTGTAGATTAGATAATGTGGTTCATAGCACATCCAAATCAATAAAAGGCTAGTCTGAATGTAGTAAAGTGCTCTCAGTCTGAATCTTTTTATTAAGTATATCTGCCATGAGCAAAGTGAAAATTTTAGTCTTTTTGCTTAACTTGATGTAAGGAAAAGATAGCTTAAATTTCTGCATGATTGTTTTCTTTCTTAGAGAAGATCTGTCCCAGAGAATTTAGTTTTCTTTGAATCAAAATTAAGTTTATTGTATGAAAAGTGATAACATTCTTATATTGGCAAAATTCAGGGCCCAGTGGTTTGGTGTTCCCAATCATATCCCACGCTAGAAATGAACCACCAAGATGTCACATTTGTCAGATATTCAGTGGTCTCTATGAAATAAATACTTCTAAAACTGTTCTCTGACAAAAATCATCAGCGAAAACTGGCAACTTGAGCAACAACTGGAGGTGAGGAAATGTGAAGGAAATATTTGGAAGGCAGAATGGATGATTTGATGCAGTAATCTGGGTCTGAAGGGGAGGGGATATGGTTCTCCCTTCTGCCTCACTCCAGAAATGATCCCGTGTTCCTGAAGGTGTGCAAACACCAGAAGGATACACTTATTTATACAGAAGGAATCGAGGAGGATTCGGACGTGTGTCAAGGGTGAAAACGTGTGGAGAGAGTTTTTACCCTTCTAGCTGGAGTTACATTAGAGAGCTGGAGGGAATTAGTGGCACAATGGGAATTAATGGCTGGCTCTGCCTTTGCACTTCCCACGTGCTCTTCATTCACTGCAATTTGGTATTTTCCTGTTTTACACCTGTGGCCTGCTCTGAGCTGCTGGACCTGCTCAAGAGCTTGCCCGGGTTTTGCAGCTTGGCTAAAAAGGGGGTTTTAAGGCTCTATTAAAAATCCAGTGAATAACTTAGAATTTCTAGCAAACAATCCAGTCAGATAAACTGTAATTGGCTGCAGAGAGATGCTCTTAACTTACCATCCTTTGACCATGTTATTGACCAGTATGTGTTCGGCCACGTTATTAATAATTTATCCCTTGGAAAAAAAAAATCTATGTGCATTATAGCCTTTGATCTCACAAATTTCAAAGCTGAAGATGCTATTTTCTTTTTCCTTTTGCATTTTTCTTCCTTTCTTGAAGAAATTTTAAAAGAGGAGAGAATGGAAAATAATTTTCAAACTTTTTGCTGTTTATTTTGGTGGGAGAGCTTCGTGATGACACCCATCCTTGGTAATGAGAAGTGTACATTAATACAATAAGAATATATATGAATAAAAAAAATCAAGGCAAGCTTGCTGTACTTTGCAGATGAAAAATATTTGAAAACAAGACTTAATGCATCTAGTAGATTAAAACAGAAATTAAAGACTTTAGAGTAAGAAGAGATCAAAGGCTGTCTTTTCATTGTTCTTTTTATTGTTTATTGACTTCAAAAAGACTTTTTAGTTTAAGCTGACTTTAATGTCTCTTGAATGCTCTTTTGTAAAGTGACTTTGAAAACTCACGGATAATGTCTTCATTAAGTGGGGAAAAAATCTTGGTAAAAATATAACTGTAACTTTGCTTTCATTATAATAGAAAGAGATAACACTTTGCTTAATTAAGGCCTGTTTTCCCTCTGTTCAGAATTTTACGACCATTTTTTTTCATTGAAATTAGTGCTGATAAAAGCTCGAAGTAGACATTGCTAAACCGAAACTCTTAGTTTCCCAGAGAAGCACGGTAACGTGAGTTCTCTGTCTGTATTTGTTAATCAGTTAATCAGGATGTTGTCTTTGTGTATGTGAGCTATTTTAGGAAACAAAAGAAAAAAACAAAGCCCAAAAGCATATTCAAGCTGTATTGATTCTGAAATAAAGCAACACTTTTTGCGTTGCTGGAAATGTTAGTTTAGAGATTTTTCTGCTCTCATTCCATTTCCAAATGTCTGTGCTTTTCTCACCAATCCCTGATGACTTGATGTATTTGGATTATGTTAATACCTGTATTAATAATGGCAATAAAAATCATAAATCTGTGGAGGTAAAATGATAGATTAGGAAAGCCATGCTGAATAGTTTCTCTGGGGAGCAGTGTGTACTTTCCACAATATGGAAATGTTTTATTATATAGAGGATTCAATTGTCTTCTTTTGGTTAATTTCTTGCCAGTATTCATCGAGATACATCCTCATTTTTGGTTTGCTCCTCCCTTTTCTGTAATTATGGTGCAATATAATCTTAGTTTTAACAATTTCTGGTTTGGGATTGCAATGGACACCAGTTGTTTCTTACTCTGGGGGTGGCAGACAGTTGCTGTGAAGGTAATTTTATGATACACACCCTTCCCATGGTGTGTATTTCTGCAATCTGCTTGGCTCTTACTGAGGATCAAAAGATTCTGACTTACAGTCTTCAGAAGTTGTTTGCAAGACCGTTTTATGTATTTAAAAAACTCAGCAACTCCTTTCAACGTGATAGCTGAGCTTCCAGAGGTTTTTGTTTTTTTTTTTTTTTTTAATGAGAAATGTGCGTTGCATGATTTCTGTGACTGCCTAACCTTACTTCAGCTTTAAAGGAGATTGTCTTCAAAAGGAAAACCAACAGTACACTTGTTTCCTCTTGCTTCCTTTCAGGGCTGGGAACAGAGCAACAAAGCTATTGTTGGCTAGATGTGTTTTTACTGTCTTTCAACTATGATACACCTATTAAGAATCATGTCCAGTGCAAAAATGAGGCTTGGGAAAGGATGTCTTCTTTAATGCTGTGTGAATCTAAAAGCCACACTTTGTGTTAATTTTGAGACTGTTGCTAATATTGCTCATTTATAGATTGGTTTGTAAGTTTTTTTTTTTTACTCTATTTTACTGGGGGCAACCACATTTTGGATTTGGTGATTCAGTATACAACAGTTCCATTTTGCAGGCTGTCTTACTAGTTTTCATATTCATAGATAAAAAACATTTTTGCAATGTAACTGTTTTTAAGGCACAAATAGTTAAGTATTTTTACAAGTGTAATCTTTGTGGGTGGTTTAGAGGCTCAATTACCCACTGAAATGGAGGAAATAAATGTCCTTGAGGGTTTCCATTTGAATCATGTGACGCTGTGGGTCTCAGCTCGTTGTTAATAATTCTTACATCTGTGTAGCACACAGCAGCACGTGAGACAGTGCAGCCTCTGAGAATGTAAACCAGCATTACTGCTTGGTACCCTTCTAGAAACATCCGAGTTCTTTTATGGGAGGTGACAGAAGAGTAAGCCAGGACAAAGAAAGCAACAAGCCAGCTGGCAAAATTGATGCAATGCCTAATCCTACCTATTAGTCAGAGTAATTAATGTGAAGACTGTTGAAAAGTTGCATGTTTATGATGCATATGGAGCATGCTGTTTGGGTTGCATTGCATATATTTGTACTCTGGGCTAAGATTCCACAAAACCAGAAATGGCCAGGGTAGAGAAAGGAACAATGAAGCAAAATGATGAAAGACTGAATGCGGGCAAATTCCAAGCTTTATTTTTGTAGTTTATTTTTGCCTTTATTTTGTGTCGGGGTAACAAGAGGTGGTCCTACAGTGTGAGAAATGCGGTTGCTCTGCGCTTCGTAGATTTGAATCTCGCGGTGGGAAACGGCAGGCACCCAGGACACGGAGAGCTCAGTCCCTTGAAATTCTGTGCTTGTGAGCAAAAAGGTGCCAAATATTGTTCCCTTGTCAGTGCTGTGAATCTTGACACGCATGGGAGCAGTTTGGCTCAAGGGTTTGTTTGCATATTTGCATGCTTCAGTTATATCATTAACCAACCCAGACCTGCTTTCCTGCCTTGGACACGCGGAAGGGCCACCGCAGTAGCGATGTACAAAGTGGATTAAAAGGAGGATGCAAGGCATCTTCCTAAGAAGGTGAGATCAGAAAAATTAGGCCATTTCAAGAATAAATTTGTAATGGTTATGCATGTCAGGTAATAAATACCTCATTGCAATGATTCCCGGGCTGCTTTGTGGATATAATGCCTCTGATTATGAGCTCCAATTCTATTATTTGCTTTCCAGAAGTCACGCAAGCCCATTCTGGAAATCAATCCACTAAATAAAATATTGTATTTAACAGCACACTCCCTTTTTCTCTACTGTTTTCCTTTCTACAGCGTTCCCTTCCAAGTCGCATTGGAATACAATATTTAGGCAAATAAAGCACTAAATTGTTGGAAGTCACCTACTTTTTTTTTATGTAATGTACAGACTAGCAATTCACATCACCTCAGATTTTTCCCTATGTTCAATATTTATAGTAAATGTCCTTTCTGTTGAAGTTTTGGAGTTCTAATGATGTTTGTGTATCATTTTTTGAAGGGGGGAGTTAACATCATGTTAAGAGAGGATATACAAGGCAGCATCTTGCTTTAGGGAAGAGCCAGTATCCAGTTGCTCCTCAGCTGCAGGAGCGTGCTGGCAAAGCTGGCTCCCTGCTCCTAGTGCTGCAGCCTCACAATTTCATGGAGTAACCACGATAAATCCTAGCTAAGGAAGTGTGCTAAAATTTTTCCCCAGTCACGTGTGCCGTGCATGACAGTGCACAGAGCTGCCTTCCCGACCTTCTGCCCCCAGGGACATACATTTTAATGCTGTGTCCATTTACATCACAGTTGTATTAATTACATTTAATGTAGTTTTGAGCTAAGGTAGCACAGCCTTATTTCAGAGAACAGAGTGTGTGTGTTGTAATGAGGCTTGAGTACAATTGATCTATGACTTGGATATAAGGGATTCTTAAGGGAGTTTGCTGATTTATGTAGAAGATGGATGTCTGTGGCCATTAGGAAACACCACTTTTTATTACCTATCAATCTCATGGAAAGCCTATAGCAGCAAAATCTCCTGTAATAGTTATCTAATCTGTTAAATTAGAGATTAATGAAATGAAAACATTACAGAGGAGGAAAATACACTTTTAAGAGCAGACTATCATAAGAACAATGAAAACTATTTGAAAGCATATACTACTGCAGTCCGAAGACAACAAAAAGATAAATCAGCTCACACTATTGTTGTCTTAATCTTTAATTTGCAAAAATCTATGTGGATTTATGGGTTGGTAGATTACTAGAGCAATGGAGCATATAGGACTAATTCCAAAACAGAAGAAAAAGTAGAAGACAACATTTAGAATATCACACACTCATTTGTAGAATGGTCATAGAATTTAATAGAGTTCAGGTTTAATTCTGCCCAACTGCATCTTTATTTTCAGCTTTGTAGAGTTCAAAAGTGGCTACTTATCCAAATACTTTAGTAAGACCAAAAATTAGAAGAAAGAACCTTTGCATAATATGAAGCTATGACTGTTATTTATGGCAGCCGTGTTTGGAAATTGTGAATCTTTACAAGGGGGGTGGGGGGGGAACCCAGTATCTTAAATATTTGGAAAGGAAAAAGATGAGGACAATGTGTCTTCTATCAGCATCTAATTTTCAGTGTGTTCTGTGTGCTCATTTTTCCTTGCAGCTACTGTATGCAGTGGGATATAAAACAGAAGGAATTTTCAAAAAACCAAGTTGCATTTATCCATACATAAAAAAGAAACTACTATTGAGGTGACCGTGTGTGTCAGTACATCACTTTATTTCCACACCACCTGCTGCAATTAAAAATGAAATCACCAAGCAGCAAGTACAGTAACTTCATCAACCAGCTGATATTATAATTAATGACTATATAGAGTCTCTATTATTGTGTACTTCCAAGGCATCAAGTGGAAAGCTGTCGTAGTGCTTTAAATAATGAAAAAGTTTCAGGCCTTGATAAATGGCTCAGTTGGATGCAGTTTAGAAAGTTGAGAGCATATGCTTCTGTCATTAGAAACGAAGGACCCTCGTTACCCTTGCTATAACTCTTCAGATTCATCTGAAACTCTTTGATCCCCTCGTGTACTTACACTGTGTTTAAAATGCAGAAGTGTAGGAAAATATGGCGCGTGTGAGAAATTCAGTTAGGAGGAAGAAAGATTAAAATAAAGCTACCGTTCATTAACGTCTTTGTTTCAAACCTATCGAAAAAGATAGCACTAGGCTGGATCCACATTTCTTTTGAAATGAGAGTAAGCAAACATTTTTCTTTGATTCCTTTGAGATTTTTCTTTTAAGAAACAATTGAAATCCAATAAAGAAATGTGCTTCAGAGCATGCTTATGAAGATATTTAACTGACTTTAAACAGAGAAATGACAACAAGGGTATTTGTTCTTGCGGGCTGTGCTTCAGCTCTGTGCTATTCTGAGTGTTACTGGTGAGGCAGCTTTAAGCCATGTAAACTTTTAACAGGGAAGCTGTAGGTAAATTCACTTTCTAAACAGTATAGTTTCATTGTTAAACACTGTCATTTTAACTGAAAGCTGTTAGTTACTTTTCAGCTGCGGTTTATTTTTCTTCTCTTGCTGAAACTTTCCTATAATGTATTTGCCTCTGAGGATATTTCATAGCTGAAATGCTTTGCTTGGCAGAGCATGTTACAGATAGAGAAAATTTTGTCTAATCCCTGACTCTCATGGTTGTCATTCTGCTTTGTTTCATGTATTGAAGCTCTTCGCCAGAACCATTTTCCAAACCTTTTATAAAGGAATTATGCTTCTTCTGAAGTATTAAATTAAGATAACGAAACATATATGTGAATATATATATATGAATGTATAACCAACAGCAGAAACAGAGATTTCTCTCTCCCTATTATATGAATATGTGAGATAATGAGTGCTCTTCCTTCCTCTTTATTTAATTATTTAGAACCTATTTATTAGAATCTGTGTTTCCTGAGCATCCGAACCTGTGCCTTAGCATTATCTGCAAGCATATTCCGGGAGAATGTTTTAATCTCAGAATTTCTCAGTGGCTAAAGTTTAACAACCTGGTGCTAAATTAAGGACTGAAACGGAAATAACTATGGACAGATGGAAACAGATGTGAAAATTCTGCTCCTGCAAGGAAGGAGTCCCATTTATCCCCTATTGTGTGGAGACTTTCATGCTGCAATAACAACAGCAGCCTGTGCTGCCAGTGAATCCCTTGGATTCTTCGAATTTGATAACTCTCACTGCTTTGGTCCTGTTTGTTGAGGAAAAGGACACTGAGTGCTTTAGAATGTTCACCTCAGAATATTTACAAACTGTGCAATGGGTTAGTCCGATGCAAATGAGGTGCTGATGCAATGGGTCCATCTCCATTCATTCTGAAGGTGCACTTGGCTTGCACGAGATGGGAATTTGTGATAAGTGCTGAATATTAACTAGGATATTTGGACTTGAGTATAATGATCTTATATCACTACAGCATCTTGGCAAATTAGATTAAACCTGAAGGACACAGGACCTGATCCATCTTTAAATTCATGATGTGTGAAAGTTGCACTTCAGACAAGTGTTAGGCTAATTGCTTCCTTAGCTGGTGACTTTAATAAGTTATAAACAGAAATATTTACCTCGCTGTGCTGAGTGGTGGGTAGGCTGAGAAGAAGGATAGCAAAGACATTCATCGATATAGGTTTTTGCATATATTCAGAATATGGTCAGGTTGTGCTATTAGGTGCCTCACTTTTTCACCTATTTCAGGACATTTATGCCCTTGCTAGTAATTAAATTAATTATTTATCCGTTGTACACGGACTTGAATTACCGTATGATTAGCTCGGGCACTTAAAAGTATAAGAACACTTGAAAGCAAAATCCAAGCATAGGTATTCCATAGCACGTCTTACAATCTAAATATTGCTCTTAGTCTAATCGAAGCAGCAAGAGTAGTCACAGCAGTTGATGGACTATTTTTCAAATTGATTTCAAAAATGTATTTAAGGGGATGATCTTCTACTCTAGATTACCTATTGATTTTTAATATGAAAAGCTCATTATATAAGCAGTAACTGCATATAAAAACCTAGCAAACCTTTGCATAAATCCTTTAATTGAATTTCCAGAGCCTGTGGTTCTACTTTTTTTTTTTTTTTTTAATTAAATCTATTTCTTTTTTTAAGTGTTACTGTGTAATTTGCATGCTGTGAAGTGGCCCTGTCCCAGATAAAGTGCCATTGATCCTTATTAAACCTCACCTCTGGGCTTGCTCAAAACTAACTGGAAAAATTAAAGTGTTCATGCTGCAATGCACTTATTGCTTGTGTGATAGGATTATGGAAAAAAAGAATAACATTAATTTCCAAGAGAGAATTTATAATGCAAGATTTTATTTTTTTTCCAATTTGATAATTAATAGCAAAATTGTATCCTAAATATAAATTGTATTTCAGTCTGCAAACTGCAATAGTAATTAGGAAAGATAATGTATACCTGATATGAACCCATGATGTTTTATATGGACACTCCTTTGGTATATTAATTTTTTTAAGTGTTCAGAATGATTATGGATTCAGCCCAACAGCTTAAATTGAGATTTGAGTAAAGAAAAAAAAAAATAGAGCCTATGAAGTACCTTATATTAATAGCTGTTCCCATTTCATTTCTTGAGTTTAAAATGTGAAAAATGATAGTCTGCAATTATTCTTGCTAATAATTTTTATATTAGAATTATCACAAGGAAGAAAAGTATATGAGTTGTATATATAGTAGTATACTATTTTCACTTTTTTTAAAATACCTAACATTTTTTATTTGAAAAGCAGTAAAATCTGCTAAGGAAATATTCATAATCAATAAGAATACAAGGTATGGAATATATTAGCAGAGTTATAAAAATGTTTGCAATATGACTCAAAATGAAAAACACAGCACGTTATGTATGGTTTAAAGTGTAATCAATTTTGAGGTTGTGTGTGAGGATATAAATGATAAACACAAGTAGTAGCATTTTTAGTAAAGGGTGTTGCAAAAAAGTGCTGTATTTATGGTCTGTTCCTTTCTTTTTATAGATCATTAATGGAGAAAACAAACACAGTGTATCCATCTTCTTAGACAGTTTAAAATTCCATTAAATGATATTTTAAATGGAAATTTTGAGCTCATTTCGTATTCTGCTTTCTGCAAACACGGGTTGCACTGACAGTCAGTGTAGCTTGGCTTTCCAAGCTGATACCATACAAGTTATATTCAGGAGTGTTCCAGATATATAGGGGAAGCTGATGTTTGGGTTTTTTCCCACTTTCAACAAAGAGAACTGCTAAATGTTATGTGTAGGACAGTGGTGAATTGTGTGGTGTACTCCCTGTGATATGGTACGTGCAGCTCCTTTGGAATTGTCGGTTGAAGCACAACCTCCTTCCCCAATGACAGCGTTTGCTTCAGAATATCTCATCTACTGAGCAATTAGTGCAACTTGACTTTTACTCGTTGTTTAGTTAATGCAGAACCAGTTTAAATACAGTTTTCTCACTGGTCTGAACCTAACCAAATTGTGTCTAACTATATCAGCTTCTCCAGTTAGTAAGTACTTGCTTTAAAGCTCCTGTATTCCTTTACGCAAGCGCTAATTATTTCTAGATCAGCCTATCAGTCTTGTTTCATATTCCTGCTGAGATCACAGCATCACAGATTCATTCAGCTTGGAAAAGACCTCAAAGATCCCTGAGTCCAACCTTTGACCAAACACCACCTCATCAACTAGACCAGAGCACTAAGGGCCACGTCCAGTTGTTTCTTGAACACCTCCAGGTATGGTGACACCACCACCTCCCTGGGCAGCCCCTTCCAATGCTTAGCAACCCTTCCATGAGGACATTCATCTTGAAAATGGTAACAGTGACATGAAATAAGTTGCCTTTTACGCTTTTCAGTACCTCATTTGTGTGTTTCTCCTCTTAAGTCCATTGGTTAAGCCCTGAACTGTTGTTGTGCTCCATGCAGGAGTTACCTTATGGCCACTGGAGCTCTTTGCTACTGCTGGGATCAGTCTGGACCCTGCTTATTTCTTCTGCAGTGCTGTGAATCTTTCACTAAAAGGTGTTTATGGTGCACAGTTCTAGACAGCAGTCTGCTGGCTCCTTCTCTGCTAGGGCAATATCATCCTCAGCTTTGGGAAATTCATGTTTCAGTTCCTTCCGTCAACAGGCAAATGTGTTTGCTCCAGATTTTCGCGTTAGTTTGTAAGATGAATGTGAATGACTTGTTCAGCATTAATTGTGTTCCTCCTCTATGTTGTCCAGCAGTTTTCTTGTGGGTTATTTCTCCGAGCAGTTATGACCTGTACCGTATCGCCCCTCGAAACTTTACGTTACGCACATCACAAGCGTTCTGAAATTCCGCGTTGTGAGAGGGGTTTTAAAATCCTCTCCTCGTTGTTTTGTCAGTGGATTTGTTGTAGTTTCCTCCTGGTCTTTAGTGGAGGAAGTAAGTGACACTGATCAGTGAGGGTGGACAGTAAGATTTATAATGTATTTGTGCTAGCTGATTGCCAACAGAGCTGGCCTTTCCCAGCGGTGCTGTACACATACTTGGAAAATCAATAGGGATTAGCCTATGACCCCCTTCACATACTTATACTGTGGTCTGCATTGCTTACCAATATTTCATCTGTTTCACTTAAATGCTGGTACTTACTCAATAATGTGTGGCTGTTCTTGCAAGCTACTAATTAATTTTTAAAATGCGCTATCACTTGAAACGGAGATAAAGCGCACCTTTAGCATCAGAGGGAGAGCGGGGCAGCGGCTTACTTAGTGAATTTGCACTTGGTACCTTTAATTAAAAATCCTTCTTTGAAAGATTAAACTTATGTATTCAGATTTCAAAAAGTACTAAATCAAGTACAGAGACCTTTTCATGGTGGTTGCCAACAAGCTAAATTGCCAGGTTTGACTCAGTACCTATTTGTTTAATTTTTTGCCTGAATTTACTGCTGGTTTGTTTTTTTTTTTTCCCCCCTCTAATTCTGCCTTAAAAACACGTGGCTTAAAGTTCTTTCTCTCCTTTTTTTTTTTTTTTTTCCTCTTGTAAATTTTAGAGAAAAATATTTTATGTTTATAAATAAATATGTTTCATTGATATTGAGTCTAGGGCATAGTCTTGACAGTGTGTTCATGGGTTACATGGGTTGCAGTTTAAATACTAATGAGTTGAAAAGCTGAACAGATGTATCAGGTATTTATTTTCCTTAGACTAGATTAAAGAAAAGAATTAATATATAAAAATCGTTCATTATACAGTGTCAAATTCTGATTTCAGTTTCTGGTTTACCATACACTTTGCCAAAATCCAAAGATAATGGCCTAAAGCAATTATTTTTGATGAGGTTGTTCTCCCAGTAGAGAGATTTTAAAAAATCACAGTTCCTTATGCAAGTGTACCTATTCCCTAGAGTTACTTAGAGTTTCTTATTGATCTAGTAGCTGGTATTTGAATTAGTCGATGTACTCTGTAACTTGTTTAAGATACCCTACCTGAACTATTAGTTTAAATAATATATTCATAAATTGATTAATCATTACAGTAAGAATTATTAGCTGCATTTTTATCTATGCTCTCTCCACAAATGACTCCTGGTATAATAATCATGCATATATAAACAGATTCAGGTTTAAATTACAGTATGCCTTGTAATAATTATACTGCTAGTAATAGCATGTTTCTGCAAGGAGGAATCAACCTTTTTTCTTGTGTGGGCAGCAAAAACTCTGTGTGTTTATTTAATGTGGATAAAGTAATTGTAAATATTGATGTGTTTATAAGCCATGTTATGGGAAATGAGAGGAAAGAAGGAAGAGAAGGCGCAGGAAGCTTTTAGGCTTCACATCCAGGGGTGATGGGTGGGAGGGCGTTGCACAGACTGGGGCTGCAGGTGGGACTGGGGGGGAGCTGTGGGTAAAATTATGTTACATGTATTGTAGCTTGCTTCTCCTTCTTAGAAGAGGACCTTGAAAAAGAGACAGAAGAACTACCTAACCAATAGATATTAATGAAAAAAAAAATACACTTAAAGGATGTAGCTGCCTCTTAGTGATTGCAGATGGGTTTGGCTCGGATGCCTTCCTTTGGTAACATGTTGCTTTTGAAAGGTCTGTGTTGCTAAAATTGCTGGAACTGGCAGGCATTTGTAGTGGTTAAATTTGGAACTGGAAATTGTTATGAGTAGGGATTAAAGGTTTTGCATGTTATTTTATAATCTGTACTTTAATGCTCCAAAAATGGGAAGAGTAACCACTGTAACTTTGATAACAAAGATTGTAGCCTGGCTCACACAGGAGTCAGTGTGAATCTTTGTCTACCACAGCGTGCATGGACCACATCCAGAAGGTTTTTTTTTTAGTAGAAAAAGAAATGCTCTCCAAAGAAGGTTTGTACATGCAGAGGGAATTAGGAAAATCTATTTAATGAAAAGTGTCAGAACTCACTTTCTTAGCAGCTCTCGGGTTTACTCTGCTGAGTGGTGCAGAGTCCCAACAGCTTTAAACTATGTTCACTTTGATTTAATCCTAAATTCTATCAACAAACGTGAAGGCAGAATACATATGCTTGCAATCTTGCCATCACGTACATATTATCAAATTAATGGCCTCTTTTAGTTAATAATCTGAGTGTAGCGTGGAAAATCACCCAGCTCACATTTCATCTTATTTCCTGCATAAACTATTGTCATGAGCCCTGGACTCTTGCATTTTGCAAATGAATAACTAGAGGAGGTTTTTCATATTTTAGTTTGAAAGCCATTTTGTTTCGCCACATGCTTTTTCCGCTTCATAAATCCTACTTTAAAACATTCAACAACCTGCTAAATTAATATATACTGTGTTCTTTCTTTAATGGGTAGGGGAACTTGTCTCACAGCAGTGCATTTGTTCGGCTCTGTTTTGAAAAAGCGCTGCCTGCCGCGTGAAGGACATCTGCTCACAAATGAATGATTGTGCTTTTGATTCGGAGCAGCACCTTCACTTGAAATGCTGGCTGCAGATGAAAGGAGCAGATTGCTGTGGTACCACTTTTTGTGAGGATTCCTCTACCCAGCATGTGGCTTCATACATTATTGAGAGCAAATCCACTTTAAGCTACCGCTCCTCGCTGCACTTATTTTGCAAACCTTGTTCAGAATGCCAGCAAGGATCGCTTTTCTACAAAGGAATAAAAGGCCAGTTAGGGAGATTAAGCAGATAAATTATTTACAGTGTTTAATTATCACTGTACAGGTTTATTAAACTTCATGGTTACCCGGAAACCTAAGCAGGTGCTGGAAAAAAGTCCAATAAAGTTAAATAAGAAGTGTTTTGTGTAAAACGAAATCCTTTTATGTGTGCCGTGTTAATAGAAATGTCCCGGGTTTTTTTGGTGGAGTGCCAAGCTAAACTTGCATTTAACGTTGAGATTATTATTTTTTTTTTTTCATAATCCAGTTCTAGCTCAGGGCTTTTTGTGATAGGAGACACCACAGAATTCTCTGCTGGGTTGAGCAGCAGCCTGTTGTACTACTGGGTATCCTAGATGGTAAACAGATGTACAAGGTATGCTTGGGAAATTCAAAAGATTCCTTTTTTCTGATATTAAGGACAGCTGACTTTGGTAGAAAAAAACCCCCCACTCTAGTACCAAAACACACTTTGGAATTTTCTTTAATGTTTATACTGAATAATTAATTTACTTTGTTTCTTCTTCATATAAATTGACCTAACTGGTGTTTATTTGATCATAGAATTGAGGACTTAAATTTAATTTTATTTTTTAAAATTTAGCAGTAGAAGTGTTGTCTTCCAGGAACAGCTTCCACATCTCTGTATGCTGTTCACTAATATAAACTAATGAGCTCCATTAAAGATCTGCCCACATAGTTGCAAAGAACCACCTATTAATCTGTCATCTTTTGAATACCCTGAGAAAATTAAGACCACCAAGCAACCATGAATTTGAAAATGAAAAAGGCAGTACCAAACCTATTATATGCTACGGATGAGTGCCAAATAGGTAGAAAGTCAGTGGTACAAAAAAGAAGCAGACAAATCCCACTGATGATAGTTCACTGAAATAACCCAGAAGCACAGCAGGGTAAATCCTGGCTCTGGGCAGGGGAGTTCTGCTACTGACACAGGGAAGATTCTGGATCTGTCTGTTTGAAACTGCAGTTCAGTTAAGATCTCAGTTTTTACTTGAAATCATTTTGCCCCAAAGCGTGCTTTTTTAATACAGTGCCCATTTGGTTACATTTTGGATTATGACACAGAAAATTCTTAGGCTATTTATGGAGGAAATACTTTATCATCCTGTGATGTGACAGTTTTCTTGGTACATCATTTGTTTTTTTAAATAGGAAACTGGTGGCCAACTAAATGCCCGAAGATTTGCACTCCACAGCAATATCAAACTTGGATTAGTTGTAGGTGGGTTACTTCATCTGGGAACTACACAAGACTGTCCAAATTTATCTGGTAGAATAATTTCAGGTGTAACCCACAATATGAGAAATGGATTGTAAAAAAATTAATATCTAGGATTCTCATAGTTTTGATTAAAATTGATTTATACCGTAATAGTAAATTTCTCATTCTGAGTCTAGTTATTAGGCTTTTTGGGGTGAGTATTTTCATCTGCTTGTCTGAAATCTGCTTTACGGTATTTTTTTTCTATTATTACTTCAAACATTCAAAATATAGCATTGGATTAAAAAAATCTGAGGTTGGTTGTTGTATGGTGGTTTGTTTGTTTTTTCTGGCTTTTAAATATTCGTAGCTATCAGAAGTAGACTGATATTTGGTGACTTTTTGAAAATTGTCCTATTATTTGGAAGATGAAGGAAGGGCAGAGGCAGCCTGGGGGCATATTTCGGTGTAACTCCAGGGGGTTGAATGAGTTTTGGTGTTTTTTTGGCCTTTCCTGTCATCAAACCACTCCCTAAGTATGACTGATTTCAGCAGGGCCAGCTCTGAAGAGTGAAGTGTATTGATTGCACTGGTGGGGTTGAACTAGCTGTTGCTTTATAGCTGCTTAAGATACCTTACATATATATATATAATTAGTAAGCTCGCTGCTAATGGGGGTGTCATATTGTTGTTGAGAATAAAGAGTTTGTAATACTTGGGGCTATAGTTAGTTGGTACTCATTTTTGTATTCCACTGGGTAAGCTTTGACAAAGACCTGTCATTTCCCAAATAAGCCATTCTTTTACGAGAACATCTGTTGAAAGAGGCAATTTAAAATCTCCTTAAAATTCGGGGCATAATTAACACTATAGGGATACAAATATTAGTTTTATAGAAGCTGTTTCTTTTTTTTGCTTCATCTTGATGTTCAGTAACCTTTTCAAGGTTTTTTTTTTTCCCTTCCCTTTTTTTTTTTCCCCACCATTTGCAATTAGCATACAATTCTACATTCAGTAGAACTAAACCAATAAAAATAAAAGCTGTAGCCCACTGATGTTAATTGAAAAAGGGAGGAAATCCTGCAGCAGGGTGCTATGGCTGCCTTCAGTGACAGCAGGTTAAAGATGCAGGACATTGTGTTCGTGAAAAGCTCTTTGGATCTCAGTATTGAACCATTATCTTTTTAAGCACTGTTTTATGTTCAAGTTATCAAAAATTAATTGGAGAAAAATCGGAAGTTTCTGGAAAGGCACATTGGAGTAAACAGTGTTGTCTGCCATGTAAGAAAATCTGAAGAAAGAATTACCAGTTTTGGATTTAATCACCTGCTGGAGCAGCAGATATTTCTAGAGAACTTAGCGTGAACACTTTAGCAGCTTTCCTGGTCACAGGAAACAGCAGTTGCCTGCTTATTTATTTGCTAACAAAATAGAAAAAATGTGTGAAATTCATCCCTTGCTGAAGCTGATGAAATACCATATTAGGCTTTGAGCCATTATCCTTAATTTTAGCTTTTAGCTATGTCTATCCCTTCCTTAATTGTAAAGAAAATATAGTGAGATTTTTGCAGCAGGCAAAAAGCGTCCTCATTAATGCTCTTGGTAAATAAAAGTGGCAAGTACTGCTGGATTGAAACACAAAAATATATCCACACTCTAGGTCTGAACATGTTCAAGAATATGGAATATGAATCATGACTCATTTATGCCTATCTTAGCATATTTCTGTATGTCAGCCTGTTTTTAACTAAGTCTTCTTTTGGGACCTCACTGTCTTTACTGATTATTAAAATTTAACTTGTTCCTACATTATTTGAGAACACCTGACCACATGGCGGAAGCAAACCAATGCCTCTTAGGAGACAGCAATGAAAATGGTGTAGTCTCAAATCTTGTCTATTTAATTGAAATGGCTACTGTACAGAGAAGGAGTATTCCCACACTGGAATTCCTGTTATTCATTACCTTACTTCTTCCTGGAAAATTGCAAATTTATTCTTTATAGAGCTCAGGCATAAAAGCTGTCTGTTGCACTAATGTGGAAAATGTTTTCCTATTACACTGTTTCCATGCAAATAACAAATTAATGCAGCTTGTAGAAGAATCTAATCGCTGTAATTCAACATTCAGGGGAGCAAAAAATGATCATACTTGTCTTCGCTCTTCCAAGAATGACACCAGATTTTAGCTTTTTAATGCATGGCCTATTTAGCTCATTAGTTTTAATACACAGGTTTAAAAGTCTTTCCTTGAGCAATAGCTTCAAAACAAGATGTGTAAGCTCCCCAAATCTGTAATGTCATAGCAAGATGTGGTTGTGGCCTTGCAGCTATCCTGCTATTTTATGCCCAGTCTTTATGCATCAATCTTCTATTGTACGGTGTCTTTGAGAGATTTAATTTATGCAGTGGGTCATTACAGCTTTCATTTGGCCATACAGAGAGACCCTGGGGATAATAATGCATTAAAATCAACTATCCCCTCCTGCCCCCCCCCCCCCCCCC
>VZRE01015039.1:1222708-1252653 GCA_013396775.1 Cephalopterus ornatus | reverse complement strand
CCCCCCAACATTTTTGGCGATTAGAAGTCTCAACTATGTTGCTGACCACCCTCATTTAAAAAATGGGTTAGTTTGCTAAACTTCTTTTTCTTACCAAGGTCAGAAATCAGCTACTTCTCAGGGGATCTTTTAACTACTGGCAACCTAACCTCTGCTGAAATTGGCTTGCACTCCTTTTACACCTGCAAAATGTTTTGAGAAATATCTGCAGTCACTCACCCTGACTGCATTCATTCTTTGGACTTTTTGTTGATTTTGAGCCTACTGTAGACCCCTTGCTTGGCTTTTGCCATGGTTTGTGTAACCTGTCTGCGGTTTCGTGCTGCTCTCCCTTTATGCACTTGTCTTAGATTCCAAAATGATTTAGGGTTTAAAAGGTTATGTGGATCTGTTGACTGAGAACACTGCAATTGCCTTCCCTTTTTATTAGTTTTACCTGCTCTACCTTGGAACCCATTCAAAAAGGTAAAATATAGAAGATAAGGAATAAAAAAAGTTCTCTCACTGAAGGACCTCGTGCAAAAAGGTCCAACAATGGGACTGAATGTTTTTGACAAGTTTTTATCATGAAGTAGAAAATGTTTTGAATGTCAGCCTTGTGCTTCCTTGCCTTCACCCACACCAAATTAATTCCTGTTTCTTGGTCAGAAAGAAATCTTCCTCCTCAGGTCCGACTCTTGTCCAACACCTGCACGCTGACACTCGCACCCCAACACTCATAACACGTGACAAGAGAAACGCACTTTGGACTTTAATAAAAGATACTTCTGCTTTCTTGAATCTCTTTTATCCCCAGTGGCCTGTTTCCCTGCCCCCTTAGAACTGTCTGTTCAGCAAGGGAACAGGATGTTTAGTCCTCCTCGTGAGTTTGTCTTTCCTGAGATAAGAACTTGGGTGTATCTGACCTACTAGTCTGAGACAAGTGGAGTCACATCAGTCTGAGAGATCAGTGAGATTCCCTGCTCTGCTAATGAGCAGCTCTGTGCATTGTTTTGTATGCACACTGGGTGGCATGAATATTTAGTTATTCATCGTCTTTGAAAGTTGTGCTGTACTTCCATTTGGAAAACATCGTCTCTCAAGTTTCTGTGCTACTTCGGTGGGCACCTTAAAGAAACACTCGTGCTGCACATCATTTCTGTTTGCTGTGCTTCCTACCCCTGGTTTGCAGGGAGCTGGTGAAAGGATCCTTGACTGTTCTGTCTGATGCTGTGTGTCCCTGGAAGACTGGGAGGCAGGAACAGTTGTTTTGGCCAGGCTAATTTTGTCCTGTTTGTCCAGAATACTGTGATCTTTCTAGATTACTGTCATTGTGATCCCTTTTTCTCCTGCTGGACTCTTTCAGTTGTGTCTGTGTGTACTTAGACTTGTCAATACCATTTGTGTGCCACATTGAAAAGGGTAAGATAGTCTTATGTTTTTTTCTGCTCTACATTATAGATAGGGAAGGAATTCAGCTGGCAGTATTTCCTGCTTAGAAGGGTGTATTCCTTTGTCAAAACTTCCTCAAATCCAAAAGTCTATGGATGATCATCACATCCCTAGAAATGTGCATGATCCAGCCGGGAAGAAACTGTGCAATAATTTGTGACTGATCAGGGAGTAAGTTAGTAAGAAAAGCAATAAGTGTTAAAGGAGTATGATCTGGTTAGTCCTAACAGGGCTAACTCTTAGTGGGTTTGTGGATGCACAGCTCCTCCTATGTTGGAATAATAATTTGAAAAAGCTGGCTCCCAAAATCTAGAAAGTAAGAGTTCTTTGGAAATCCTAAGTGAAATCATGAATATAAATCCTCCCTAAAGTGTTGTGTTTCCTTCTTCCACTGAAGAAAAAAAAAACAACCAAACAAAAACCTAAAAGACAAACTCACTTGAAATTCATCAAGTGTTAAAACCTGATTGTTTGCTGGATTGTTTCCAGTCTTGTCTTGGGTATATTTTGTGACAGCTATACTGGGAAATCTATGAGATGGAAGTTGTGCAAGGAACAAAAATGCCTTGGTTTTTTTTTTTGGTAGAAACTCATATTGCACAGTTAACCACACAGTTATAAGATTTTAACTATATGTAGCTTTGTAACAGCTCATTGGCTGATAAATGAAAAGGAATTCAGAGCTGAGTAGAATACAGACAAGCAGAAAAACTGCTCACAGTTTCTGGTTTCTTAAGTCAGAGATTATATAGTCAGATTTTATGAAATACTCAGGAATGATGCTGTGTAAACCCTCATCTGCTGAGTCCCTCTCCTTTTATATTTGCAACAGACAGTGCAGACTTGGCAAGGATTTGTCCAAAACAAAATGCTAATTAAGATTTCCAGTCTGCTAACGAGATGAAGTTTAATAGGTTCTTCGGGCAAAAAGGAGAGGTTCTGTCCTAATGCATTATATTTCTGAACTTGCAATTTATTCAGTAATTAACTTTTCTAGATGACAATGAAAATGATAGCCTTGCATGCAAAATTCATTTTTGTCTTTACTAAATGTACAAAACACGTGTGAGTACATTGTACAAGAGATTGGATGAGTGAAATTCTCAAAAACTTGAGGGAACATAATATCTAAAGCTATTCCATTATCAACTCTATCAAATTATATAGCTGATGTGCTTTATGACAGAGCAGCTTATTTAACTGAGTATTTCTCGGAAGGAAAGCCAGAAAGCGCAGAAATGTTGTCAGTGGGTTTCTTGTTGGTGTTTCCCTAATTTGTTTCACCCCAAAAATGGGTGTCGACTTAAATCCCCCTTTCCTCATGTAAGAGTCTGAAGTTAAAACCAGAAGCACTAAATGATTTGTAACAGATATTTCAATATCCAGAGGTTCATTAAAGTTTCAGGGCTGATCTATGAAAAACAGAGTTTATTAGTAATGAGAACATTCGCAACATCTTCAAAGCACAGCGCAGATATTAACTTGGCTTTGTTAGGTAATATGTATGGGTGTGCAAAATGATGTATAGGTGAATTATCTATCACACACCAATTTTTAAAGGTGTTTGAGCTTTTTATGCCTCAGGGAGTGGCTTAAACAACGTTATTGTTCTTGGCTACTGATAGCTGCAGTCATTTCCAAATGGGAATACATTGCTCTGTGTGAGGAGCTCTGTCCAGGAGCTCAGATCTGATAACTTTAATAGCACCAGTGCCCCATTTCAGGAAATTGCCCATGTGTCATTAGATTCCATATTGCTGGCACATTTATACTAAAATAAAACTAATTGCAAGAATATGTTGCCCGAACCGTGTTCACATTTGAAGTCTGTTATTTCAATTGTTGAAGGGATGTATATCCCAAGAGCGTTTAAAATCACCCTGAGAATCTTTGTGTGTCAAGCTGATACTTCATTTAAGAAACTGCAGGATACCCACGGCAAATGTCTGATGGACAGTCAGATTCACAATCTGGTTTTAAGCTGTTAGACCAGTTTTTGTCAGTATGTTATTAGCAGAAAAATACTTAATAATGGTTAGCTCTATACAGGAACCTTGCCCTCACTGCGATCAGTAAGACACTGTGTGTGTGCATACTGCAAAAAGCTCCAAATTGTGTATGGCAGAACTTGCAAGTCACTGGTTCATCTCCAGCTTAGATCCCTAATTGCCAAGATATTTAGCCCTCATAAATTGTGCAGTGAAATCTTGAGGACTGGAAATTGAAATAGATGTAAAGACATTCCCTGATTCCGTAGCCTGTCACTGATCTAATTCGAACCCAATTTCCAGCGGGGGCGACTTCGGGAATTTATAAATGCTAGATAAGAGCATCACCAAGTTAAATCAGAAAGGGAAAGAACTAAATGTTGCTTATCTTCTTGAAGGACTTGGCATTTTGCACAAGCTCATTACAAAAGTGAATTTTCCTTCAAACAGATGTTTATTTTCATCCAGAAAAGTTTCTTTAGTAGTTATGTCCACCATTTGGAACAAAACCACTCCAAAGTGATTATGCCACCTTATTGCTTAGATATCCTCATGTATTTCTTGTTATTCTAGTTGAGTACTACATTCAGACAGAGGTTGCCAATAAAGTTTATTGTAGGAGCTAAGTGTCAATATCTGTAGTACCCCCCGCCTAGGGTGCTTGTAATTAAAATGCCACAGATAGTCTGGGAGAAGCATGAAAATTTGATGGCAAATTGATTTCAGGTTCATCTTGAAATTTGTCCTCAGCTGGACTCAATACTGCTGGCAGACATTGGATGGCTTTTGTCAAAAGGGTTTGCTGGGATGAGACAGAGATGCCTTGATCTGAATATTAAATACAGAGCTCTGCTTATGACAGTTTGCTTACTGCGAACATGTTCCTTTTTGTATACACTTCGTTGTGTGGGGGGTGTTTAGGGTGGCACCGCTCTATTTTACTTAAGAAAATACATTGCTTACAAACATTTTGGCACACTAAAGAGCTGACTTTACACTATTAGCTTCAAACCTAAACACAGAGCTTCAAAACTTCTGAATTCTGTAGATATTTCTAAGATTAAGCTGTGCTGCACAAAGAAAAAGAAGTCTTCTAAGGCAGTAGTCAAAATTTGTGTCAGTGATGGTGTTGGAGGAGGGAAATCTCATGTGGAGTAGTCTTTATTTTAAATTAAATTAAATTAAAAAACTTTTTTTTTTTTTCTCTCAAGAAGTTTCATTTATAGAGAAAGTACTTGGAGCAAACATAAAATACCTTTTCTGCTGTCAAGTTAGGATCTTACAGTAAGTCCAGTATAGACCTTTATTTTTGCAGATCTGTTCTTAGCAGTAATCTTTGGCTCTACCAGGTATTCCAAGGATCTTATGATGAGAACTGGTTATTTTAAAGTGTTTTACAAAACGTGAACACTGGTCCAAGTTCACACGTAAGATGAAAATGTTATTTATTTGCCCTTGCTTATATTTTCGTTCCTCAAAAACAAACCAGCCAGCACTGGGCCTCTGGGACACCTGTATAGATGCAAACCCAGCAGTAACAGTAATGCAGACAGGGCCAAAATATTTGGTTTTCCTTAGCTCCCTGATGTTGGCACTCTCAGCTGAGATGATAAGAAAGGGAAGGCGAGAATGGGAGAGCCAGTGGGAAAGAAGTGAGAGGGAGAAATAGCACACAATAACAGTGGCTCCCAAGGGCTGTTGGTTGTGGAAGGATGAAGTGGAAGCTTATCATGAGCTCCTGGCTGGGGCATCTCCACTTGAACTGGCACAACACTTCCATAATTATTGTAAGAGATTTTTCTGTCCCTTCTTTTCACCTCAGTGTTGTGCTAGTATGTGGACAAATACGGAAGTGGTATAAAATGTTGTTTAATATAAGAACTTTGGTAGCATCTCAAAATCTCTCTAAATGATGCAACCTTTTGCAAAAGTGAAAACACCAAAAAGAAGATTTTGGACTTAGTTGGAGGCCTTTTTGTTCTACTCCTATGGGAAATGAACTGGTATCATCATGAGGAAAATTGGGCCTGAGAGTGTAAATTTGTCATTTTGTTTCATTTTGATTGTTGAAATACCTGAACTGTTCACTCTAAGCATTTGATATTTTGTCTTATCCTTCTCCTCCCTGCAATATTTAAAACTAAAACAATAATCACCTTCTGCACTAGAAGGAGGCTCTCTTAGGTGCCTGAGATCCAAACCGAAGTATCTGATCTCATTTCAAATGGCCAATTTTTTTCCTCCTTCCCTGACACGGGTGAAATTGTGTTTTTATTTCCAGCTATGATAGATTTGTTCGCTTGGTAAATATTATATGGTACAGGAGTCTTTATTTTTTCATATAATCTTTGTTTACAAAGTCAATACAATCACTTGGAAAATATGTAGCAAACACTGCAGTATATTAGAATCTTGTGTATTGTGTTTGCTGTAGGTACAAATTCAATACAGCAACCCTCCAACAATTGACATGTCAAGTAATATATCAACCGTTGGTATATTACTTTTTGCTCATCCTATTACTACTTATCAAAAGCAGCTCACCACCCACACTCCTCTTCTCATTAAGGACTATTGCTTTAGGAGACAGAGCAGACTCAAGTCTTGCTGATGCTAAGTGCTGTTTCTCAGAAGCCTTGGCAGAGATGTCACGCTTGCAACAGAACTGGGTCCTGTTTATTAGGGCAAAAACCGCACAGAGGCAACGCTGAGTTTTTCATGAAGAAAATGATTATTTTGATTTACTTGGGGGAAAAATTAATTTCAATGAGCAGTAAACAGTTTCCACACAAAAATAGTTTTGTATGTATAATAGTGCGAGTGAAAGGGCACTTCTGGGTATTTTGAATTAACTTTGCTGTTACTTCTGCCACTGTGCTTTTCCTGCATATGTGTTGTCAGCCTTTTCCCTTAATTGGGAGTTATCTTGTGTGCTGTGCAAAATAGAAGAAAAATGGATTGTGAATGTGAGTAATATCACGTGACCTTCATTCTGCTCTTGTCCCAGGTTTTGACCTGTTTGAGTGAGTTTAGCCTCTCTGTTTTTACCTATCTATGACTGAAAAGCACATCAATTATGCTTTTGCATTTTATACAGTGTTTTAAATTCATAGCAGAAAAAGTGTTGTGTGCTTAATACCACTAATAAATACAAAGTTTTAACTGATTATCTTTTTTGACCATCTTTCCCACCTGCTTGCTCTAAAGGTTTGTCCACTGCATTAATCATTTAGACCGTGTTATTACTTTTCTTTTCAAGGCATGAAGTTTTGTTGGGTGAGTTAGTATATACACTGTGATGCAAACCTATTTTATTTATTCCTTTTTTTTGACTGCTGACAGGACTGTTCATGCCTTCTTGCATTCGCTGTTCATGCCCACTTGCAAAACAAGTGCCAAGCGGTGACATTTGTTCTGGAGCTTGGATTCAAACTGTATTTCATCTTGTCCAGCACTTTTAAAATTCACTGTATTTTGAGACATAAGGATGATCCCAATATGACATATATTTATTAGAGGTAAAAATACCCTTTTTTTTTTTTATGTTATTGTCCTCCTTTCATCTTCAGAACTGATAGGGAAAGTGGTCTGGCAGGTCTAGTGAAGCCAAATTGATGGAAGTGGGTATTTTGAGTACTGGGTAGGTTTTCCTGCCATCAGACACAACTGAACAGTATTTGTTTGATGGCACAATTTCTAAAAAGTGGCTCCTATTTTGGTGACTCCATAGTGTTAAAATTAGTTACTGGTTGATCCAGGCTGAAACACTTCCACCGCCACTGAAGACCATGGATTTGCAGTATTTATTTGTTTAGAAGGTATTTAGGATAACTGTCTGTTTCCAAGTCAGTCAAGAGTATTTGCATCAAAACTTTAGAAGGAAATATGGTGATGTATTGTAATATCTAAGGATAATTAGGCTTTTTTTCAAGCTGCTACAGCTTTCCCACGTATCTCTCCGTTGCCTCTCTGTTCTAATCCCTCTGTCCTCTTTCAAGTCCTATGAGGAAAAAAAGTAGAAAAATACCTAAAGACAGGGTGGGATGGATATTTAATAACTGGCAGAATGAACAGATAATTATTTACTGTTTTATTGCTATGATTAACTAATACATGGACATAAAACACAGTAATAATTTGGCAAATCCACCTCTATATGGCTCTGCGTTGGATACTGAGAAATAGGAGAGATCAAAAATGTTTACAAAAGGGTTTCTTTTCCCCAGTCATGTACTGTTATCCCCAATAAATCTTTGCATTCATCCTTATAATCACACTTGTGGTATTTTCTTACAGAACAGCAATAATTAAGCTATCCAGTGCTCTTTGAATACAATCTCATCACTGAGTATACAATGTCATTACTATCTTTGAGCCCCTCCCTGCCTTCAGGAGCTATTACATGACCTCCAGATCTCTCTTAGACTCCATGTATTACCATTAGAAGACATCCACACTGGGAAATCACTCTGTTCCTGTTTTTGATTAATATTTTATCAGCCACGAGAGGAAATGGTATTCTTTAGCAACACTAATAAGTAATTGAGCAGACGAGATGCCCCTGCTACTTTGAAAAAGTGGTATGTAGAGGCTGTAGAAGAACAGCTTTAGATATGACATAAGATACTAAATGGAAAAAAAAAAAAAACCCAGAAGGTGCTGTCTAGAGTGAAGAGTCAGTAAAAATATCAGCAGAAAATGAATAGATAGAAGGTCATTGTTAGTAACAGGTTGTCAAAAACATGGTAAAAGAGTCTCTTATTCAAATTGGTGTTCCGAATATATTTTCACAGAAGTGATTGATCCATTGGCTTCAGATAAATTTTCAAGAGAGTCAGTGAAAACCACATACAATAGACAGAGAAAACTGATAGTTAAATAAAGGAGCTGTTTAAAGGCTTTTCCAGCTGCTGGTTGGAAACGTTGGGCAGTGTGCTATCAACAAATATTTAGGACTAGCATTTTAAATGCTTATTAGGTACTCCAGAGTTATGAACTGAAGGAAGGGGTTAGTGGTTTGAGCAGTTGTCTTTCCTGTAGATAATGGATTTGACAAATCTCTTGGCATGCCTCTTTTTTGCTGGCTCTGACAGAAAAGTCTTCATTTAATGTTTTATTTCATTTTTACTATATTTTCCTGGCTTCCTGGGTCAATTTTTCACGACTGGAAAAAGGTAAATTTGAGAGATGCTGTTGCATCATTGGCTCGTGGAAATTCTATTGATTGATATACTTACAAAGAAACACCTGTGATGAATCGTTTTATACCAAGGTGAGCGAAGACACAAGAAAAAGATGTCTTAGACATCTAAGATTCACTCTTTCTTCCCCCAACAGAAATATAAGCTTTTATGCTCTTATTAGAAAGGATGTTGTAGAGAATGCTGGCAGTACAGCCATGATGATGTTGGTGTGCTGATTTATGATCTCTGTCATCCAGTGTTTATTTTGTTTTGAAACCCTACAGGATATTTCCACATATGTGATGTTGCTGTCTTTGTATACTATTGATGCAGTCCTTTGGGTATTTATAACCAGGTATTATTTTTCAATCTTAAATTATAAACTAGTGAGGATTTATGTGGTCCCCAAAACAGTAGAGGAGTATGATTCTCAACAGTGAATCCATTAGTCCTTGTGGTTTTAGGAACACTTCTGCCTAAAGGATTCATGAGAAGTTGCTTGTTTTGAGTTTTTAAAATCTACAGGCCTTAACTGAGATTGCAAACAAGAAATACAAAGTAATGGATTAACTATCTAGTTATATTAATTAAATAATGCACATAAAATATGAAGAGTTATTTTAAAAACCCTAGGAATTACTATTACTTTATTCCCCAAAGTGAGAGAGATGTGTGTATGTGTGGTGTGTATGGGGACCACTCTGTATCTTAATGCTAGGATTAATGCTAAAATGGACGTTATGAATTAATCATGGGATTTAATTTACCAGAATTATTTTTTTGGCATTGAGCCCCTGTAATTAGCATCTTAAATACGAGTGTTTTTGGTGATCTTTATGACAGCCAAAGCAAAACCTTCTGCCATTAATTCCTTGAGAATTGTTTAATAGGCAAGAACTAATTTTGCAACTAGATTTGAAAATGAAATGGGTTTGTTTAATGTGATGGGTGATAATGGCCTCCTTGCATGTAAATTGGTCTCATTTCTGTCAGGTGTAAGGGTTTAACATTAGCTCTGAAAGCTTTGGGGAAGAACTTGGGCAGAAAAGAGGAAAGGGTTTGGTTTTTATTTTCTTCCACGTGTTTTATGTCCCAGGGGGATGTTTTGTTCAAACACAATCATGTTGGGTTAATCACCGTGTGACTTCAGTGCTTCGATGTCAGAAGTCAGGTGTGTTCCAGACTACAGGTATGAGCTCAGATATCAGCTGGTCTCCTGAAGGCAGGTTTGAAGCAGGGAATGAGGCTACCAATGAACAGAATACTTTGTTGGCTTATTTAATCAAGTTGATCTCTTCCATGTCTTTCATTCAAATTAAAAACAAATTACACATGAATCTGTCTTCTTAGAATAGCTTTTCCTCGCTAAATATTAAGCCAAGGATGGAAATCATTCAGTTATTCCATCTACATCACTACTGCCCACTTCAGATGCACTCAGCGGTTTCTTTTCGTCCTTTGGAGTTTGCCAGCTGTGTATCTTGGCTACTAAGAGCTGGAAACTGTTATTCTGGTGGCAAGTAATAGCAACTAGATAATAGATTTTCCCTTCCTCTAACAGTTAATAGAAAATGAGAGGCTGACAGGGTTATCCGAGTGAGAAGTCCTGGTTTTCCATTCGTTTCCCCTGGGTAAATTGTACTTTGTGTTATACAGGTGCACCTGAGTGTCCAGCAGTTGTAGGTCACAATCTTCACCTTGCCACTCTGAATTTGCCTAGAAGGAAGAGCAGCTTGCTGGCACACGTGGCACTGTGGAAAGAATTAGCCACTGCTGGGGGGGGAGTGTTGGCACAGCATCTCCAGAACAGGAGTTTGCAATGCTGACCAGAATACCCTGCTTCTCCAGTTTTTTTCCCCACTGAGACCCTAAGCCGTGTGTCCCTTACAGAGTTGGAGGTGCACACCTGAATGACTCCCCTGGTTGTGAGTTGAGGGTGTTTGTACCCGTTGGAGCTGAGGCCTCGAGATCTCAGCCGTCCTGTTCCACTGCTTTGCTCTCTGCTGCTTCTCTTCCCTGAGCTAAGCTGTGTTTATTTTCAGCTCTTTGGAAGGTACCAGCAGGGCACAATGAGATGCTCTTTCCCTCTCTTCCAGACTTTTCCTCCCTCTTAAGCTAATTTTCCTTTTATTGGAGTAATTAGGAAAGGGCTTTGATCACGAATTCAGTCTTGCTCTAGAAACAAAGTTGTGCTTGGATCGTGGGGATTCGTGTGCATCCCTCAGATATAAATGGTAAACAGTGCTTCTTTAGCACAGCTCTCCCAGGCATGTGAGAACTGACTTGCAAGCCCTTACTCTGAGACTGCAGTGATTTCATTAGCCAGAAGTGTAATTACATTATGAGAAGAAACAGCGGACTCCGATTTCATGACCTCCTCTGTTTTCTCCCCAGCGTGCCATAATCTAGATAAGTCTAGGTTTAGGTTTGGGTTATTTATATATTTAAAAATAATGTGATCTCTTGCAGCCGTGAATTGGGTATGTTGAAGAAAATTAATCACGATAACTCACGAGTTTGATGTTTGTGCTGCTTTCAAATGGAATCTTTTTTTTTTTTTTCGAGTTTGCTAGACCTTTAGCTATGATTTCTGTCACAATTACTGGAAGGAGAATTAACAAGAACAATAGATGAGAAAAGAATTATACTTCCCATTGTTATGAGAGAGAATTGATTAGTTGTAGTTAATTGGTGTGGTTTTTTTTGAGTTGTAACTACACTACCCTGTGGTGCTACACACCAGACTATCACCACTGACTGTCAGGGCTCTGTGGGATATTGATGGAATGTATTGCAGACACTCTCCTTTCCTTTAACAGCTTTTAAATTTTCTATTCCCTTTCAATAGAATGACATGTTACAATGAAATTCATAAGTCTTTACTTTTCTACGAAATTCTTGCCTATTGTAAATAAATGCTATTTAAAATAAAACTTCCCTAGCTTCTGTTGGAAGTGTATAATGTTAGCATTTGCATAAGCATCCAAGAGGTGTCCAACTGTGTGAGTTAGTTTGGACATCAATCTGGCATAATTACTGTTGCCTAAACAGAAGATTTTTTTCATAACGAATTTTGCTTAGATTTTGAAAAGAGCAGGTCATCTCTAATTGATACTAGAGGCTGTGGGAATTATGCTTAATTGTGAAATGTTCAGTAACTACTTTTGAAAGCTGCAAAGTATGTTTTGGGTTGCTGTGGGCCAAATTCTAACACCATTATCATACAGAATGACTCTCCTGCCCGAGTGCTGCTGCCTAAAATTGAGGTTCTATCCGAGGTACATCAATTATTTTTGTAAATGTGTTTGTCAATATATATATCACTGCAGGAGGATCTTAGATTGCTTAATTTAAAAATAGGTAGGTAAATATAAAATTTAAAATATTTGAGTTTATATTCATCTTAATGATCTCGTGGAAAAAAAAAAAATCCTGTTTACATTCTAGAAAATTAGAAATCAGAGGCAAGAATGCGCCGGGGCTTCCAGTCCCTATTAATTATTGATGAAAAGTACTGAGCAAATACCAAAGCAAAAAAAAAAATAAATTTAATGTCTTTATCCCTAACCTGCAGCTGAACCTCCTGTGGTTGCAATTACCTGATTCTTACAGACAAACTTGGTTGGGGCAGTGCTTGGTTTGGGCATCTCCCGTGAAGACTTGAGCATCTGTTTCTTGTTGCTGAAGTGATTTTATCCAGACACAGGTGCTCAGTGAGGTCTGAGGTTTTATAACCCGGATTTTAGCTTTCTGCATCGGTTATTTCTCGTCTGTTTTTGAGAGCAGGGTTACCTGCTCTGCGTTCCAGCCAAGGACTTATTTTGGTTTATTGAAGGTACCCTGTGATTTTTTTTTTTAACCTGAATTTTCAACAGAAGTACTCACTCTTGATTTCAAAAACCAGAGTTCTTTATGTTATTGAAACCTTTTTAACATCTGTTTACTTCTGCTCCTTATAGACTGCGGCATTTGAGATAACAACTGGCTGGAAAAAGTGAGTTCTGGGCTACAGTCTGACAGGTAGAAGCAGCCTGTTCAGGACATGCTTTATGTTTGTTTGGGGAAGAATGGGACCATTCTTGATAGACTGTTTTGTTTTTTTTTTTATTGATTGAAAATACAGATATTTCGTGTCTATTTATATTGCAAATCTTTATTAATAAAGCACAGGTTCTCACGTGCCTGCCTACAGCTCTCGGGATTCGGTAACCTGTTAAAAATGATCTTTGTTCCATCTCCAAAGCAGTGCATTGACATGCAAGTGTGAGCTGAAGTGTGTGCACCAATGCTGTGTCTGCACCATTGTAATGAAGATGAAATGACTGTAATGATGACCTTTCTGTGCCTTTTTCTATACCATGCCCTTCTCTTTAACTGAACACCTTTCAAATGAACATGTTCTGAACTCTTGAACTGTTCATTCTGTTCACTGAGCTTATTGCTCAATCTGCAGTTTATCATTATGTGTCTCCAAAGACTTTGTGTTTCCTTATATTTGACATCTAGATGGAATTTTTCATAACCCTTTACTAGTCATAAATTGGATTGTTAGGGGATTAAGTTAATCTTGTTTCTTTATAGTAGCCTCAGATTTTTGAAGCCCTAATTTAGAGAGGTTTCTTTATTTGTTACTCTCTGCAAGAGAGTTTGTTACTAATCTGCAAGAATGGAAAAACCTTTATGCCATAAGATTCTGTACTGCTGGAATTATTTATTTCTGCTCATTTTGAAGTGAATCGTACCTAAGAGGTACACTTGAAAAGTTGTTTTGTCATGTTTTTCTCATATTACTATTTCTTCCCTTCTGTCTAAATAGCAGCTTCTGAAAATGACCCAAAGCAGTGCATCATCAGATAAGCAGCGTGTCAGTGCACAGACTGTAGAAGAATGTGTATTTTTCTTGTTCCACTGGGAAGGGAAATAGGAAAAAATGACTTAACCACTTGCAGAAAATTGTTATGGTGTGTTAGTCATACCTTAGCTTCTGCTTTCTCTATTAGAAGATACTCCAAGCAATTTATGGACTTTTTATTAACCAATTAACAGCTCCTATTAAAAATGAAATTAGGGCGACAAATCCCTGCATATTTTTTTTTAAGAGTGTTTTGGAGCTTTTTGTTGTCTAGTAGTAACGTAGCAGGTAATATATTTTTATGTAATTACTTTGAATAACTTTTTTTAAGACGTTTTTAAAATATTCTGTAATATCAAATCTATGATAAATTCAAACAATAGAAAATAATTTCTGGTTTCCTGAGAACGTTAGTATTAGAGAATACTACTCTATATTAAGATAGTGGTGTCAAAATCCTCAAAACAGTAAGATGATGCATATCACTAAGAGCAGTCATTAAAGCTAGTTTATAATATGCAGAAAGCATAATACTTGAGGCATAGGTTAAGTCTAAAACTTAAATATTACTTATATATAACACTTGTATTTAAGCAACACACATTTATTTCTTTAACAAATAAACCTTTTTAGCCTTCTTTATCCAAAAAGGCTGAGAATTGTCAGGCTGGTTGTAGAAGATGAAAAATCTTGAGTTGTTCCTTGACCTCTTTTATGATCCCTCCATCCCTAAACTCCATCAGTGACTTGAACTCTGACATGGAGAATGGCGAGATGTAATTCTTCATCTCAATGTCATAACCCCCCCCATTCTACTCTGGGCATTTCAAACTTTTATTTTTTTCATTCAAATGTAGTTCATGTCAGCTAGTATCATCCAGAAAGGGTGTGAGGCTCTCAGAAGCCCTTAGGTTTTTCTTATTCCACCTCTGGCGAAACCCTTGGAAAAACTTTAATGCTATTTGGCTATTTTTCTGCTTATTTTCTGCTGGTTTATTCTTTTTATTTATCGAGTGATTGTTTCAATGCCACCCAAACCACCCCCAAGACTTTTTCAATGTAATTTTCAAAACTTCACATGATGAAGATTATAATTGTCACCATCCACTTATGCAGATGCACCTCTGCAGAGTTATTAGAGGCAATGGCAAGGCACGGGATTGCTTTAGGAAATCAGTACTGGCAGCTGTGAGGGGAGGGACACGAGGCAGAGAACAAATGAGTCTGACCAGGTGAGGATGAGAAAGTGTCCCGTGTTTATTAGGAGCCATTTCAGCCTTTGTTCCAGGCCAGCAGAGGAAGGGTGTGGGCTGAAGACTATGGCACTTTGTGCTTTGTCTCCATGCCTATTTGATGCTCTGTTAAGGTAGAGAAAGATATTACTCGCTGATATGTTAGATACTTCATTTTTAAATGATCATAAATTTTTGCTGGCACTTAATAAGAATAGGTTTACAGTGCAGAGGAAAAGTGAATATACCGAATCAGTAGAACACTTAGGGAGCAGGAGACATTATTTTACAAAGAAAGTCTGAAAAGAGTAGGATTGCTTATCTGGGAAGTAGCTCATAGGTTGGGGCATTAGACTGCTTTTCAAAACAGTGTTGGAAAGACTGTAATTTGAAATGTTTCGCCTCTATTTCTATCCCTAACAGAAACTGAGAAATGCAGATTTAAAACTGTTAAAAGGGAAAAAAAAGCTCAGAAGGATTTATCTGCTTGTGGTACTTGTGGCCATATATAAGGCCAAGCATTTAGTAAATTAATAAATAAATAAATATAGTGATAACAAAACTAATGCAAAATATCTAAAAATAATCCTTTTGGAAAAAAGTCCTTTAGCTGAGTACTGCTTCCAGAACTAGCCATTTTCAGAGAAAATCTTTATTTCACAGTAGAGCACTGACTGGTTAAATCCTTATGAGTCCTGTCCGTCTCTGGTTTTGCCTGTTTACACCAGGGCCAAATGACATGTTTATTTTGGAAATGCAAACTTGTTAATTGTCTTACTGCACTTTTCCATCAGCCCAGCTGATGATAGCGTTTTATGACTGTACTTCTCAAAATTTAGGTTTCGAAGACACTCGTGTTTCAGTTCTAAATCCTGCAGAGACTTCTCATATTACTAATATGAAACTAACTGGCATTCACTGTTTCCAAAGCAGTTTACCACTGTGACATTAATTTACAGTACTGAGCACTGTGGAAACTTTCATCAGACTGAGAAGTTAGTTTTGATTTGTTACAGCACACAGTGGGTGTTCATGGCATATGTTTTTATTTAATCCTTCAAAGAGTTTTCAGGAAATAGCAGCTAGCATGCGATGAAATAATATCAAGAGACATTACCAGCATTTTAACATTATACGGATCATTATGCTTCGTACACTTTGGAATTATGCTACATTGTATTTGTGGTTTCACTTTGTTCTTCCAAGCCACATTCTGCTTGGTCTTGTGAAACAACACACGGCTGGAACGGAGCACAGTGGAGCTCCTAAGAGTCCTGTCTTAACTTGCAAATGATGAAGCAACTCCCTCAAAGATATTTTGGGTTTAGAGCAAAGGGGGAGTTCGAAGAAGTTGGAAAGAACGTGAAGGAAGTGGCTCTCCTTTAGTCAGGAATGCATCGGTGCTGCCATGCACGTTCTGCCTTGTAGCACAGAGCTGCTCCTTGGTGTTTTGGGATTTCATTTGTGACTTCTCATTAAAGTGTGATGTGTCTTGTTAATGTCTCGTAAAAAAGGAAGGAAATATGATGCATAAAGACCGGTAATTACTGATGTGACAATTACATGGACCCTCACTTCAGATTCCCTGAACAGTTTTGAAGGTTTTTTTTCCTGTATTCTACTGCAAACCCCTTTGATAATGCCACCCCATAGCTTGCTCTCAAAGCTCTTCTGAGTGAGAGAATTACTGGTGCCCACTGTGGGATCTGTGATAATGATTTATTCCATGTATTTTTAGAAATTTAACTGAGGTGCCTCGGTAAAGGTCTTCCTCTGTGGTTATTTAGTCGTAAAGACAATTGAGCACATCTGAGATTCGTATGCTTTAGTTAAGTGGGTGAAAGAAAGTGAACTGAATATGGACCACTTCCTATAGACTATAGAGTACCAGAGATTTGGGTTAGGGGATGTGATTTCTTTACCCTCTCCCTGATCACTTGTCGTTCCTTCATTTTCTTCATTACTGGGGATGGCTGGTGACGAACTTGGTTTCTTGGTTTCAGTGGCAAAAAAAAAAAAAAATAAATCATTACATACATGGAGTTCTTTCCTCCAAAACAAGAGTTTCAAACATCTAGTGCAGCTTCTGTGGTTTTGTGCTTTGTTTTTTTTTTTTTGATCAAATATCTCGTATGTTCCCCACATGACTTGGGTGAGTGGGCAGGCTCGTCTACATACCCAGTAGAAATATTCACAGACTTTATCAACAGCTCAGTGAACAAAGGCAGACTTTCCTTGGAGCAATATATGGGCAATTAGTAACCTGGAAAATGCACCTCTGGATGACTGTACTAAGAGACTGAGTGTCTGGAGTTGTTACAGGTGTAGGAAGCTCTTAGAGCTCAGGTGGCACTAGACCGAAAATTACTTCAAGGTAATCTGTAAAATAAATTGTATTTTAGTGTTTCATGCCTTACACACAGTGAGATGCTTAAAGTGTGCTTTGGATCATATAATCTCTATTACTTTTACCCAGTGTATGACATTGATTTGCTAACAAGATGGGCAACAGGGTAAATGCATGTGCTGTGTCCTTTCAAGATTTATTTTGATTTTAGAAAGAAAAGTACTTTTTTTTTTTTTGTAATGGTGAACTGGTAGCTGGGGTGTTTGAATCTTCCTTGTATTTAAAAAAACAAACAGACAAAACAGAAAAAAAAAAGACTGACAGAAAGATGTAGAGAGGGGTAAAAGGTACAGTGTGAATAGGAGTAGCTGCCTGAAATTCTATGGTCTGAGTTAAGCAGCAGGTCAGATTAGATGGTCGCAGAGAGCCTCTTTTGGCCTTAACAACAATAAATTCTTGAAGCACTGCAGGCTTCCCAGCACTGCAATTTCAGTGTGAGCCAAAGAGGTGAAAGGGTAAAGCCTCCATGCCCATTCCCTGCCTCCCCAAAAGCCTGAGCCCGCCTGGCTGCTGTGATGTTGAAATGGTGCCTGCTTCGAGCTGAACTGAGACTGGAACTCAAGGCACAGCAGCAAAATTACATCTGCTGTGGGGTGATCACTTCTGGTCGCTGGCCACTCATGGTGTAATCAAGCTAATAATAAGGAAGGGACTTCTGCGTCCCAGGGCTGGTTCCATGAGCTCTTTCCTTCATGATGATGATGGTGAATAATGTATTTAGGCAGACTTTGCAGCATTTTACTTCTCCTTACAGTGGTCCATTGTGTTTCCAGTTACTGAAGAACTCGTCCTGCTACAGGTGGATTCTTACCACCTCTGTTGTTTCTTTCTGTTTTCCTGGCCATGCCAGAAATCAGACATCACCTTAGTCCTGTGCCATTACTCCTTTCGAGGAAAAGATCTTGAGTTTCACTCCTGTGTATCCTGGCAGTCGTTCTGTCACATTTTCTGGTTTGCTGATATTTAGCCTGTGCTTAAAACAGTTTGGGCAGAAGGACTTTTTCAGAGGGAAGAGTTTTGCTCTTTTAAACATCTCACTCCTATATGTGAAACTGTATATAGCAGCAAGATCATATCTTGACAGTCTGAAATATTAACTGGCTGGCAGCTGTAGGAATGATGTTTTTAATGCCATCCGGAGATGCTGCTCCAAAAGAGGAATCCCTCACTCGAATTTTAACAGTTTTCTGCCACTTGGTGCCGTAGAAATTGGGGAAAAATAAGCAGAGGTTAGAACTTGGGACCCCATTAACAGTTTCTGATGTGTTTAAGCAGTGATGAGGCTGCTGGCTTGACCTTAGTACTGACAATAGCAAATAAAAGTAAAGATTAAAGACATTGTGCAGGAGAAAACAGGTGTTTGGTTGGTTCTAGGTTTATAGTTCTTTCTCCAAGTGGAAAACAAAACCTGTTTGGTTTGTCTTTCATGGGACAGGTGAGGTTAGTCTGACGGTCTGTCAGCTTGGTCTATTACATTTTTTTTTTTTTCAACCAAATTATTTTGTGCAATAACTATAATGTTAATGGAACTATATGTTCTGGTTGAGTTAAGATTTGTCAGTTTGAAAATAAACGTCTTGGTTTCATTTCGACATTTGCCTCTCAGCATCAGTCCGTTAACCTGTCACACACTATAATTTCATTAAAACCATCATTTAATTGTAAGTTAATGTACAGCTATCTTTTATAGAAGAGCTTTACATACTGCCTGAATAATTTCAATACAAATTTTCAACTGATATGATTGAAATAATAGGAAACATTAAATGCCCTCCAAACCCCTGTTTTATGAATTCAATACTGAGAAATAAGACACAACAGCCACATTACTGTGTCACTATAACAAAGAGACAGTTTTTCAAATTATAATATAAGGAGAGAATAATGATTTAGGTGTATATGTGTTATATCTTTGTCTATGTGTGTCATAACTGCAGTGTTAAGATTTGCTTTATATGTAATTCAGAAAAGTTTCCATTATTAAAAGGACAATGCAGACAGTATAAGCTCTATAAAACTAAAGAAAGAATTAAAATCTACATGCTAATAACCTCAGTGCCAGTCACAAATAGACTTGTACTTCACATATGAGATATCTAGAGCTTGTTTCAAAATAAATTCTGGGTAACATTCAACCTGATTAAAACTTTGGAAGCTGTGTTAATGTATTTGTTCAACTGGCACTCGAAAGCTTTTAAACAGAATATCACTTTTTTTATATTATTCATGATAATGTAATTCCTGCCTTTAATCTCTTCAGGGTTTCACATTAAGTCATGATATGCGGTTCAGGGAAATTTGGATCATCCATTAATCATAGTATCTGTACTTTTGTGTGCCTACTTTTGTCTATCTCTTAAATCAGTCACTTGGCGGCAGCAGCAGAAATTTGGGGATAGTCCAAGATGTTTGACTGAAGAGGCCTTATTTGTTAAACTTGTTTCTTACTACAGTATGTATGGATTTGTGTCATGTGTGGCATGCTGAAAAGAAAGTGATAGAAATATTGTCATAATTATTAAATATGATCCTCTTAGCGTTTCCACTGGAAACATAGGGATGGATAAATATATTAAATGATGACATACGTTTCACAGAATAATTAGCCACAAGCACCTGGGCTAATAGAAAAAGAACGTGAGACAAAATGAGGTAGTCAAGTATTCCCTTGTAATTAAAAATTTTCTATCAGTCTGCATACACCAAGGGACTGAATTAAGGTTACATAAACAATCTAAATTTTGGTATTTTCTACAATTTAAGGATTTTGTTTTATTCTTGTATTATTTTAATATTCAGTGGATGGTAGGAAAATGGGGGGAAGGATTGAAAACCTTAAAGAGTTATTAGTTGGTGTTGGATTCTTTCCTTCGAAGTACTGACACTGTCCTTTGAACTCAAGTAATCACTTCTAACTGTAACAATGGGTTGCTTTTTTTTTTCTCAACGAGTCACCAAAGAGTGATTAGTGACATATTGAAATTAATCTTTAAAATATTTGTGAGATGGCAACAGTGTGGAAACCTAATAGTGTATTCTATTCAGTATTTTAAACAGTAATGTTCCCTAGCCCATTTTGCTCCTTCTTCCCAAAAAGTCTGATTTCTCTTTTTCCTACACTCACTCTGACCTTTCCTTCTTTTGTCCTGTCTTCTCTCAGCTCCCTCTTTCTGTCTTTCCCATCCCAAGTCACCTTCTTTCATCTTCTGTCTTCTACAAGTTTTGTTCCACTCTTCTTTCTCTTAAAACTTTTTATTCTGATTTTCTTTTACTCTATTTTTTTTTTCTTTTTTTTTCTTTTCTTTTTGGCTTAGCCACAGCTCTGATTTCCTGCATTTAATATTAGAGTAGTGGGAGCAAGCTCCTGGTTTTCCCACACTGGCTGTGCAGTCCCTTCGGCAAACTGCGTGGTCTGGTCCTGCAACGCTGGGATGGAATTGGTGACTTATGAGGTCCTTTTCAGCCTTAGGGGCTTGGAGATTTCTCAGCAAACACTTGAAAGAATTTTTGAGACTTCTGAAAATAGTGCATTTTTCCCTTGTTGGCTTTTTGGAAATTGTGAAAGCACATTTGCTGGACTTTCCCATGTAAGTTGTGCCCCACACGGACATCTGCAACAGGAAACCTCAGTGAGAACAATTAGAGCTTGCAGAAGTTATGAGCAAATGTACCGAAGCCTTGAAATGGGAAGTGCCAGACGCCCTGAACTAGAGACTGTGTCACACCATCATCGCCATAACTAACAAGTTTTAATTTCAAGAGATGGATAAAAATTATACTTTTGAGCCTTGGGTCCTGGAAATCCATTTATGACTGTTCTGGGTGACCAACTGTGAAAACACTTGTGCACATACCATGTTATTTTTCTGAGAGAATAGTTGGAGCTAAAGATATATTTTTAAAAGCTGAAGAGAAATAATCAGTTTTCATTTCTGTGTTCAGGCTTATAACTAAAACAATATGTGGTGTTTTAGCAGTCAGGTTTCTAATTGAATCAAGTTTCTAATGTTTGGGCTCAGTATATGCTGTTGAGAACAAAAAAATTATTTGAAGTATAAGCATCTATTATAGTCCATGATCTTTATGCACTGAAACAGACCTAATGGCTGAATTGTTCCATTCTCTCTGATATCAAAAGAAAAATGTGCTTTTAAACCATGATTTTAGTGAAAGCAGATGAAGCTGTGGAGGCACAACAGGAACTATGAAAGAGACTAAGACCCCTGTTTATTGAGGTAACAAAGCTGTATGTAAATTTTGCTTTTCATTAAAGCAGAATTAGTTTAACCCCAGTTGTACAAAGGTTACTGTTTTCTACTATTTAGACAAACAGCCTCCTACTGGAAACTGTGTTATGATTTATTTGAATATACCCACTGCCATAAAGGTTCCCCTTCAGAAAACATATCTTCCACTCAATCATAATAGATAAGAACTTCTAAAGCAGTTGTAAATACTTTTCTATAATTATACTTAGATTTTGATAAAGCCTATTATTTCAGAAATTCACACCAAATATTCACTAGTAGTCAAACAAGGAAACTAACTCGTCTGCTTGGTTTTCATACCTCTAATAAGTAACCACAAGAGCAACTGGTAGGTCTTGTGTTCCAGGCACACAGTGACACAGTGCACCTGCTGGTGGTGGGTGAGGAGTGTAATTTATAATGACAGCACATGCAATTATCGCACTTGTGTTGGCATTTACATACTGAACACACACAGTCACATTTTGCTGTTTGCCCAAGCCCGGTAACTCTGAGCCCTGGGTGTTTCGGAGCATAGGTCTCAGGGTCAGAAGCAAGTTCATCCCAAATGTGCATGTGAAGTCTCTCCATTTATTTTGCGTTAGTGACTACTGCTCTTAAACAAGTGAATTGGACGATTGTGTGTGAATAAATTGTTGGGACGTGAGGAGGCCATATATATATGTACCTTTTGCTTGTGCTTAGGTTTCTACCGGTGAATTTAAGCTGTAAAAAATCTGATGGCGTTATCAAAGAAGACAGAACTGATCTTCTCAGTAGTGTCTAACGATAGGACAAAAAGAAATGGATGCAAAATGAAACACAGAATTTCACTCCGACATTAAAACCAACTTTTTCCTCTGAGGGTGATAAAGAATTTGAACATGTTGTCTGGGCAGGTTGTGGTTCTCTACCCTTTGAGTTATTCAGAAGCAAACTGGACATAATCCTGAGCAACCTGCTCCAGTGAGCCTGCTGTGAGCACTGTGGCCTAGATGATTTCCAGAGATCTCTTCCAACCTCAGCTCTTCTGTGACTCTCTGAAATTCAGAAAGTTGTGTGTGTATATATATATATATGTATACACACTCTTTTGTGTGTATATATATATATACACAGCTCTTCTGTGACTCTCTGAAATTCAGAAGGTGTATATATATATATATATATACACACTGAAAACTGGTTTACGTACCTACAATACACGCAATGGTGCTGCCTATTGCGACACCAATAATAAGTTGACTTAAATTGTTTCTTGAGATTGTTTTCATAAGGATGCTGCACCTACATCAAATCAATGAAATTATGAAATATTCTTGCTCCTCAGCCACTTACCATAGTTATTGCCTATTTGCAGGCAGTTTAGTACAGTCATCATTAAACCCACCCAACTCGTGCAATCTTTCTAAAAGCATTCACATTTTTATTGGGGGCAACTGTCAGTGAATCAGCAATGAGACACATCTCCAGGGAGGGCAGGGTAAGTGCCTGTAAGAAACTCAGCTTCACTAAAGAGAAGGGCCGATTTCAACAAGCAAAGATTTGTTTTTATTATTAAATACGTATTGTATTCATCTGAGCCTTAAAAGAACATTTCTTGTGTTTCAATTTGGTCACGATTAATTGAGGTATCTACTGCAAAAACTGTTGCTATTGGATTTAAAATACCTATCTATTTTAGATAATCTAGGGTTAGCTAAAGGCTAAATTTACAGATATTCTTTGTGACCTTGGTCAAGTCAGTTTTCCCATGATAAAATTATGGTGGTATTTACTCAAGTTCTCTGGGTGTTGTTAAGAACAGTTCAAAGCTGCTTAATGAACCGCAGGTCCTACATTTATCTTGAGTGTTCCAGAAGGTTCATAAACAGGCCAACAAGTCCCAGCTTGTATCTGAGAGAATTTAGGACGTGGAAAACTAGATAAATGTGATTTGTTTCTTCCCTGAGATGCTTCTCTTTCTTCGAGATCTTGTCGAACTTTCCTAGCTGGTTGTTTTTGAAAGGTTGAACTTCAACTACTTCATCAGGACTTGCCATCTAACTGAACTTCCACACTCCGAGCTCGTGTTTTTTTCACGTTTAAAGGGGAATGCTCATCTTTGTTGTATTACTTGAATCTGGGAAAGCGAGTTTGTTGGAGCCTCCTGTTTTCTAGTTAACCCCCATTGCAAGAATGTGTTGATTTGTCCTTTATTTTCTCAACGCAATCATTATGAAATGCTGAAGTTTAGAAAGTGGTTTTCGATGGCATCACCAAATGTCGTTGTGCTGTAGGAAAGATGACGTATGTGAACATTTGCTGCTGCATGTGATTTCTTAGACTGGCATTGAGCCAGTTGTTTTACTAAGTTGTAAATATTATTTTCAAGAAACAGCAAGATTTCTTTGTGGCATTTCAGAGTAATGGTGCAGCTTAACATATTTGTGTTTATAATTTGACAAGCCTGAAAACATTAAGCATTGGAGTTATTAAATAAGAGAGGAGACATTTGGAGATGTTTTCATAATATTTTCTGACAGCATTATAATGAAGCCAAATCTAGAAGTATCTCAGTATCATAGATTTTTACTGCAATGAAGAGTCAAGAGAAAGAAATATGACATTGTTATTATTGACTACAATGCATAATAAAGAAATAAATTATGCTAAACTTTTTTTCTTTCTAAATGAAGCATATGTTACGATGACACGTTACTGAAACGTGAAAAAAGGTAGTGATGGAAATAATGCCAATAATTCTATTCTTCACTCCATTATATGAAGTAGCATTTAATTTTATTTAACTTTTCATGTTATTTACAACAGGATATTTATTACCTTGAAGCAGTTTGTTTATGAAGTACAGAGAACTGCAATGGTAAAAACCAAACAAAAAAAACCAAAAAATTGTTCAGTAACACAACTCCATGAGCCAGAGGTCCAGCCAAACCATGGCTATTAATCATCACTGTCCATTATTTACAGAGGATTCATTCATTGTTCCATAAAGGTATCTAGAGGGTCAATTAGAGACAACATGCAGGATTTTTCAAAGACACAAGAGGGTCAATTAGGCCCTTCTTGTAATTTTCTGCTTTAACAGCAAATGCCAGCCTATCCTGCAACAGATACAGTGGAGGTTAGAATTAAATAGTGAGGATTTTTTTTTTAAAGCTGTTACTTTGCAGCTGGTATGAATTTGAGCCTTGTCAGTCCTCGATCAAAACAAAAGAAAAAAATTCTCTCTGCAGTTGATGAGAAGCACAGATTTGGTTTTGAGTCACAGTACGGCAAGTACCCAGGAAATCTCTGAGATAAAATGATCTGTACTTATCATAGAAGCGAATAATTTCTCTGAAAGTACAACCGGACAAAAATAATATTGCTAAATATTACTGTTTGAAATTTAAAAGCATTTGATGCAGAATACTGTTTGTAATTATTTTGGCATCAACTTCTCTCTTAAAGCTCAAAATAAATAATAGATATGAGATGTTAATATAAGCACCTGCAGTGGCATTCATTAGTGCATAGGCAGTTCTTTCAGAATAGAAAGGAAATTATACTAATATGCATATACAGATGTTTAAATACACAGACATATAGATGTACACACTCCTCAAAATTCCAAACTAGCAGGAATTTTGGTAAAATCACTTCACTAGCTTGTTCTTTAGCTGAGGATAAAGCATTTTCTTCAGCCAGTTTAAGGCCTCTATGAACATATGCACCACATTGAAGTTATTTGTCTTTCAGTTTCTCTTTTCCTGAGAAATGGTTGCTAGTAGTTGGGATGCTCTTCTACATAGGTCTGAAAATCTGGGGATATTTTTCCCCTCTAAATTTTCATAAAATGTGTTGCTATCGCCCCTGTTTTTAATGCTGCTTAAATCTGTTTTAACTGAAAGCAACTCTACGACTATGGTGTGTTAGTCTTGTAAAGATTTTTATCTTCACAAATGGGGTTTTTTGGAATGTCTGGGTATTTGATGGGCTCCTGTGAGAGTAAATCTCTGAGTGTGCTACATCAGTTTGATCCTCATCGTCCTCTGAAACCCCGTATTCTCTGTAGGGTTTCAGCAGAGAGTTCTAACTAATGACTCAGGGCCAAATTCTGCCCTTAGATGCAGGCGTGTAATTCTCACTGATTCCAGAGGGAGTTCCATGAGCATATCAGAGAGCACAGTTTCCTTCTTAGTGTGTGAAATTATAGCACAAATGGACAAAAGCATCTCGTGCACATTCATCTTAGTGACCCCGAGCACGCAGGAACGTGATACCAATCCACCTGCTTTTCTCTCTGCTGAGTTTGTGCTGGTTCCTGTAGAACACCCTAATTCTTCAGCTGTCACTCGAGCCCACACTTTTTTATATTGTTCTGTCTTCAGAAGTTTGTTGTTATGGTGCTTCAGTGAAATTAGTGACATTGAAACGAGTGTTTCTTTAAGTAGCATTAGTAACAGACACTTGCAAAGGCTGTTTTTTTCTTTCCCTGGGAAATGATGGTACACGAGCAGTCGTGTTCATATTCCACAGGGCATTGGTTTGCAAAGACAGAAGACAAAGATATATGTGTGAGTGCATGTCTGTGAAGTGGTTTAATACATACAGATACACAGAGGGAAGAGAGGTGGGCTTGCATCACACTTTTCCTCTGTGAAAATATGAGGTGATGAAGCATTTTTGCCTGCGTGTGAACAGAACAGGTACCTCCTCCTCGTATCAGCCTGTCTCTGGTTCTGCTCTCAAACTTTACTTTCAGCACTGTCCCTCTCAGATTCTTTATGGTGCAAGAAACCAGTTATTAATTCATTTGTAACAGGTTTATTTCCTGCTTCTTATTTTTTAACTAAACCCTTCCACACTGAAGGTTGTGACTACTTTACTATTCTATTTTCAGGAGTAGAGCTAGTATTGTTCTGCAGACATAAAGTATTGGAACTAACTCTGCTTTAGTGGGCCTTTACACATGTTGGTTACTGAAATACAGTGTGAGATCTTAGATGGGCACCACATCTGCTTGTCACCCACTGTTTATACTCAGGATCGTGTAAGGAAAATCTTCCTTTTTTTTGCATTTTTATGGTGGATATTTGGGTCATGTCTGAAAACTGTGGACTGGAGGTTTTGTATTTCTTGAACTGATTGCTTATTAGGCCTTTGTGTATTTGTTTTGGATTTGTGGTGTATCTGACTGCTTACCCCTCCTGTCTCAGTCCTTGGCAGATAGATTTATCTTCTAGAGCAGTGTTATAGAGGACAACATTCCCAAAACATGTGGTTTAGGCACTTGGTGTTTGCTTCCTGACAACTCTTATCTGGTGGACCTGGGTATTTTTTGTGCTCTGATTAATCCTATCCTTCATCAAATTGGTTTAAGTGTATCTGAGGAATCCCAGACATCTTTGGTGTTACACTGAATTGACCATCTCTAGTGTATGCCATATTTTTAATTTAGTAATTTTAATTTCCTGGCATGCTGCCCTTCATGTTCTGGGTTTCAAGCACCTGACTTAGTCAAATCTTTGAAGTTCTGCTTCCATCTTAGCTTTTCGAAAGTCATCTCAGTGCTGCAGCAAAAAGCCCGTCATTTATATCTCCCACACTGATTTTAGTATCCACTTCAGTTTTGGATTCTGCTCAAGACAGAACAGAATTTATATTGCAACTCATGCAGCAGTCCTTGTATAATGAATCGTGTTGTTTATAAAATTCCTGTTTTCAAATTGTGTGGTAAGTCTCCAGAAAGCTCATTGCTTACCCAGAGTTATTTCTGAAGCTATTTGTGGAATCACCATGATTGTCTGGGGAAATCTAATTTATAATTTTGAACATATAATTTATACATCCCTCTGCCAAAGCTTTCTTTAAAATCTGTTTTGTGATCTGAATTGGAATGATTGGTGATATTAATTTTGCTTTTTTAACCTGAACTGTAGTTGAACACATAATCCACAGTGATTTATTTTTACATAATCTTCCATTTGCCTATTTGTGTAATATCTGCAGGCAGATAGTCATTTTCTCAAGCTGGTTCATTAATTATATTTATTGGATGGATGTCCTTTGTTATTGTTTTGTAACTTATGTGTTGATCTCTATTATATGAAATTCTCAGTCCTTGCTGTTCACTTACAGTTGGATAGAAAAGTCACATGAATGTCTGAATTGAAACATGAGGGTTTGCACATCCCAGCTGCCCTCAAGGAGCACTTGGACATCTCTTCTCACTTGCAGAATTATGAAGTTTTTTTGACTTCTGTATGACTGCAACATCCCTGTCCCCAGTGTATTCTTTTTAAGGATTGTATTGGTATTTTTCTTTATTAGTTGGCAAATTAAAAAACAAAGAATGAGTGTGTTGTGATCTTAGAAGCAGGGAGATTGGTGCAGGAAGATGAGTGGCAGCTCATCACAGTCAGTATAAACTTCAGGTGAGTTGGGGGTAGAACCCGTGTCATATTTTGTGCCTATTTGGACTATTTGTAAAACAAGGATCATAATGTTTATTCATATTTCATTCACGAAGGAAAACACGTTGAGTAAAAGGAAAGAATTGTCATTCATTAGAGTAACTTCGAGTGAAAATAGGGAAGGTGCACAGAAATGGGTCATTCCTGGTTCCTTGCTGTGGCATCCGTGGTTGTGTTCAGCACTGCTGTCTGTTTTCTGATTCAGTATGTCATAACTCAGTTCTGAAGGAGGGGTAATGCAAACCACGACTGTGTTCTCTAACTACACTAACAAACAAAACTCTGAATGCATGATTAAGAAAAAAATATTAAACTGTCTTGAGTTGAATTGATTTTGTCTCTCCCAGGGCTTTTCACATGATGTGCCGTATCCTCAGGGAGGTGTTGGACACATTTTGGCTGCCTGTGTTGTTGTTCCTATTCCCCACAGTGTCCCTGTTTCAAGGTATTTTATTTGCTTGCTTTGAGGAGGTAACATTGCAAAACTGAGCTAGAAATATGTAGATAAAAATAAAGAGGATAAAGACGTACCACTCAGCTGTTGACCCTGCTGGAAAGCTGAGTTTTTAACTGCTGCGTTAAACCTTTGTATCCACTAAAGTGCCCTTCACCAACTATCTGCACGTTGCTAAAATCCTTCACCAACACTTTTTTATGGTCAGATTCAGTCGCTCTGATGTGAGCTGAGAAGCACCATATGCTTCAGGTAACCTCTCTGAAGCGGTTGCCAGTGGGACTACTTTTGTAACTGCTCACCAATGTGAGCAGAGGTTACACAATCTCACCCATGGTGAATAATAATGTCAAAGAGCCATTAACAGTGCGGAGTGACAAAGTGTGGAGAGATCCATCAGCTCATCCTGTGTTTAATGAAACAGAAATGAACATCGTATTGCCCTTGTTTTCTGTCAGATTTTCCAGGTCTCCACGAGGCTTATTAATCTTAAGGTGTAATGGAAAATGTGTTGCTATGTTACGTACTACAGCAGCCTTTGTGCTTGCAGGATTGAAGGCATTATTAGTCTTTGTCTTATTTACATACTGTACTTGGGTGCGTGCTGCCGTGGCAGTGGAGAGGAGAGTTATAAAATGTTTGTGGATTTCTGAAGTGTGTACTAATGCACAGGGCCAGATGGCTCCATGGTAAGTCATTTTAACCTGAAGTAATGATCAGAAACCCTCTTTGGAGAAACACTGTCAACAAACGCTGCAGACCTTGGAAATTTACTGCTATGAAAATTTTAGGACACCCCCCCAGAAATGAATGTTTCCACGTTTCTGAAGGAGAACTTTCAGGCTCTCAGAAACAAGGGACAGGAAACAAATGGGCAAATGGTATTATTGTCAGATAGTGATTTCAATAAGTATATAATAAACTTTCAGTAATACTTCTGATTTTTAAATATAAGAACCAGTTTCAAGTAAGCTCTGGCAAAAACAATCCTGTGTTTGCATTTGAGGTCTAGTTATTGTTATTTTTTACTAGCTAGGATGAAAAATAGGCAAGATGTTATTCCTGTTAGGAAAAATCTTAAATTCCAGAGGCAGAAAAATAAGTCAAGATGATAGAATCACACAATATCCTGAGCTGGGAGGGACCCATGGGAATCACTGAGTACAGCTCCTGGCCCTCCACAGGACACCCCAACAATCCCACCACGTGCCTGAGAGTGTTGTGCAAACCCTCCTTGAGCTCTGTAAGGCTTGGTGCTGTGACCACTTCCTGGGGAACCTGTTCAGTGCCCAACCACACTCAGGGGGAAGAACCTTTTCCTAATTTCCGACCAAGCTGGACCAGATGATGATACTATCATTGAGGAGATGCCACTAAAGTGGGATTCTTGTGCCTTATTTTCAGCACGTGTCGCTCACCAGGATCTTTGTACAGATTCAGCCTCACTAGGGGTGAGAAAGCAATGCAAGATGATGCTTCTGATAGTCAGAAGATGTATCACATCTCTGAATAGGAAGCATCTTCTAATTTTGTTTGAAGAATTGGCAGCCCCGTGACATTGCAGCTTTTTTGACTCGTGCAGCTTTGGAAATTTGCAGGATCGAACAGAAATATCATGTGCTTATTCGAAGCAGTAGAAATATTTGCCTTTGGCATATCCATTACGTAAGCAACGATTTTTCTCTTTTTTTTT
>VZRE01015039.1:1202176-1222590 GCA_013396775.1 Cephalopterus ornatus | reverse complement strand
CCCCCCCTTTTTTTTTTGCCTTTTATTTTACACCAGACCGTGTTTATCAGCAAGGTGTGTGTCGATACAAGTTTCATAAGGAACGAACTGTGCGCAGACGTCGCAGCAGCTCTTCCCAAATGTTTCCAAAGGCGTTTAGGTTTGGTTGGAGCCTGTTCTAGGCCTCCCAGCAGTGCACTCTGCAACCCCCTCTTCTTCCATCGCGGCGATGGGTTACAGAGGAGGGCTCTGGCTGAGGTGAGACTTGCAAAGTACTGGGCTTGCTTGCTCCTGCTGATCTGGGGTTGGGATGGGAGAGGAGCAGTTGGGAACAGCAGAGATTAGCACAGTGTCAATGGTAACAGTGACAGGCTTTTAAGTGCCACAGAGCGAGGGCAGAGGCAAAGTTTTGGTGTCCTCAGCTGGCTGCTGCCACGTGCAGCTGTGTTTTTTCCCCTGTGCCTGGCATTGGCCAGGATGCCGCTTCTCCTGCAGGACAGCTCGTTTTGTTCTGCCTGGAGTTCTGCACCTTTCCTTTAGCAGGCAGTACAGTTATGAATAATTTGCGTGACTTGTGCACTTTGCCAAATTTCGAAAATTGCCATGTTTGAAAAGGAGCTGCTGCCGTTCACCGTGCCGCGCTGATTAATCACAATTAGGGGCAAAATACGGCACTTTTATTAAGCTTCCAGCGAGCAGGAAAATTAGGACTTCCTGAAGTGATGGGAGTAATTCCATTAGTGAGAATTACCATTGAAAATGTGGTGTATCTGTGCCATTTTGGAAATAATTCTCACACTTTTGAGAATGTTCTTATAGCTGTATGCAAGTTGCCTACAAGAACATCGCTGCTCCCTTTGCATACTGGCAGCATCCTGTTAGGAGCTAAGTACATTTTTTTTACTATTATTCTTTTCATATTACTTTCCTGATGTGGTTCCAGGTTAGATGAATGCTGATGTCATACAATCACAGTATAAAAGATATACAAACCTGTCTTAGTGAAAGTCATTTACAGGGTTAAATCTCAGACTAGAAAATTGTCACTGTAGAATTTCTGAGTTCGCGGACCTCTTTGCAGATTCCTCACCCTGTACTTACTCTGACTGAGGAGTGTTAATGTAAGTCTACAGGACACTGCAATGCTTTCCTTTGCCAGTGGTAGGAGGAACTGATGGCAAGTGAATGAATATATTTTTACAGCAAATGAATATATTTAAAGAAAGATAGTACCTTATTCTGGGATGGAAGGGACCACCATATTTTCAGTGACCCCAGAACTGTTCACACATCAGACGTAGGTTGTCAGATGAATATTCCCAGGTTACTGCCAGGACAGGGAATCGCTTTCATTCTCAGTCACACTGACTGCTCAGTTATTCCCTACAAAGCAAATACAAAATGACATCCTAGCTGCTACCTCAAGTCCACAATTTCTCTCTAAAAGTCACTAAATGGCTCTGCCAAAATAGTGGTTTAGCAATAGGACTGTGTTTTGCCCTCTTTTATCTTATACGGAGTAACTACTAATTGAGAAATAAAGTGAGAGTGACCCTTTTGGCTGGTGACTGTGGCTTTTACCTGGGAAGTGGGTCACTGGGGTTCAGTACCTGCTTCAGTGAGACTTTAATTACTTACAGAAAGTGGAATTATGTGGAGGAGAGGAGTGAGCAGCCCTCAGCCACTGCACAGCTATCACCAACGTGTTCCAATTCCCCCAGGCTGGGAAGGGAATTAAACCAGGTTACTCCCACATCACTAGTAAGACACAATTGTGAATCTAACCTTGTTTTCTAGAAAAGAGCCAAACCCAGAACGTTTTGTTGTGAATTACGTAGTATTTTTTTTTCCTGAAAAATTAAACATCATCAGGGAAATTTATTTTGTCTTTCTAAAAAAAAGAAAAGTTCAGGGTTTTAAAGTGTTTTATTAGAACCAACATTGTATTTGGTTTTCTTGTGTCAGCTCAAAGAAGCTCAGTATACTTCGAATCTTGCTAAAGAATTTAGGTATAGGTAGTTTTTACTACAAAATCTATATTCTGTGCATCACTAACACATGACATTACTTAAAATGTAAATTTATTTACAAATATGCACACATGCATAGTACACGTTTGTTATTTTAGATTTATGAAAAATATATTGAAGTCTTGTTACAATAAATTCTATAAAATTACTGACAGATTTCTGTTGAACTGTGGCCAGATGTAGCAACCTCTGAGGAGTTTCCCTTTTCTTCATCATTATCTCTTTGCTGCTTAAGGTTAAAAAACTTGGTTTTCTCCCTTCTCTTAAAAAACCCCTGGACATTATCATAATTTGTTTGAAATAATATGTGTAAGCTATCAATATGTGATATATTTCAGTACTCATAAAAGTAAGATTTCTAGATAAACACAGATAGAAATATTTTTAACCATGTAAAAAAAAAATCAATTTTCATAAGGGTTACATCTTTTTACTTCTCTGTACATACAAAAACTATATTAAAAGAGATTAAATTTTACTCTGCAGACTAAAATGCAAACAGAAAATTATTTTTCATTTTTCAGTGCAAGCAGTGGATTATCATTTATTTATGAGACTTTTTTTTAATCTGGAATATATGGAAATCTTTTCTTGAAGCACAATGTAATATTGAATTGGGAATGTTGTCTGACAGTTTTGCTCTTACGGTTGCACACAATGATTCTCCTGTATGAATTTTTTAAACAGGCTTCAATATACTCTGATTTTTAGAGGGAGGAAGTAATCAGAGTAATCTTGAAGAATCTTATAAATGTGTCTCGTCTATCCCTTTGTTCTTCAAACAAAGTTGTGCAGGAAGGAACAGGCTCCAGCAACTTTTGCCATCAAGGGAACTGCCCAGGTATTTTGCACTGTCCCAGTATGTATCCGAGTGCAGGAGTTCACTGCTGTGACCCAAACCTGCACTGACTCACTCATTTCTGATGCTTTTTATGCCCCTAAAGGCACTCCTGTAACATCATCAGTGCAGAGGGGTGGATTTTAATCAGTTTGAATATGGTGGTAAACGGGTCCGGCGTTTAAAGGGTTTTATTACTTTTTGTTGGAGAATGTATGGCAGAAGTCAAATTAAAAGGCTGTTTTATCCCCCAGAAGTTTCTATCCCTCAGGACAGCACTATCTTTTTTTTTTTGAGGGATTTTATATGGCTTCCCTTGTTGTCAGAGGAAATTATCTACAGAGCTCCTGAGGTAGCTTTGCTCCTGTGGAGGTGTGTAACTGGGGGGATCCTTAATGAGTCTTGGTGTGCTATGAAACTAGTTTTTGTCAGAGACCAGAAATCAGCCAGTTGCATTTGTTTTCCTGAAAACCCCAATGTAAAACAGGCCCTGTGAAACGTGGACAAGTAGTCAAAACAAAGGACAGAACAAAAGATGCAGAAATAACGTCTTTATTATGAATATAATGATCTACAACAGTATGCCTTATAATTCCATGGTTTTGGTATTCATAAATTGTAGTGACAGAAGGATGTAATGCTAACCTATTCGTTTAGGTTGATATGAATTTTACATTAAAATGCTTACAGTTTTTATACATTAAAAGAGTCCTTAGAGAGAGATGAAGCCAATTAAGGAGAAATAAAGACCTGTGTGTCTTTCTGTATGTATACCTTCATCTAAACACAGTCGTAAAACAATAGAAATTCAAGGTATTTATGCGCCAATTGCTTTTTCCTTTCCCTTCTTTAACAATTACCTGTATACTAATGATTATAATTTGAGTTTTATACAGAGAAAATAACGTCTGCTTTTCTGCAGAGAAATACTGTGACAGAAAATAGTTTTCTGTGAATTTGTTTAATGCTTAATACCGTGGTGTCCAGATAGTCAAGTATTTTGTATTAATTTCAAGCAGGCATTCTGCTTTCATCTTCAGCTTCCTACTGTATTCCATTGTACTGAACTCAGGAATCAGTTCTGGCAGTCTCTGTTTTTGTTGGTATTTTTATATTGTTTGCATCAGAGCAACTAGAAGTTGTATTTGGGACCGAATACTGAATCAGGGGGTGTATAGAGCACTTCTTACTGGAAGGAAAAGGAATATGGGAATACTCCTTATGCAAGGAATAAATGGCTTTTTCCACGTTCAATCTAAACTTTCTAGGGAAGCTCATTTCCGCATAGGTTCCATGTAAGCCAGTTTCTTCCCTCCAGCCATGGCCAATGCCATATGCTTCAAAAAAGGAGACTGTAACGTAATCTACATCCCTGACTTCATTTCTTCCCAGAGTGTAACTTAAGCTGTAAAGCACGAGATAACACTAAGTACGAGAGCCGGGTCTGCTGAGCTCAGGCATGTTCGATAAGCATAATGGCTTTACAGGAAGGAGACGGGGTGTCTCTCAAGGTTCCTCCGTGCTGGGGAGATCCTGCCCCTGTCTCCTGCATCCTGCTGTGGGTCGATGAAGGGACGTGGTGCCCTGGCTTTGCCTCGGCTCATTGCCCTCCTGGAGCTGACCTGGCACCGAGAGGCAGCACTGGCCCTGAGCGGAGCCGGGAGCGCGCCAGGGTTGTGTTGTTGTGCGGCTGCAAAGCCTGGAGGTGCCATTCCTGCACCCTTCCCGCAGCCACAGTGACTAATTCCAGGAGTGAGTCGGTAGAGCTCCGTAAGGAACGTGGGCGTGGAGGTTGTGCAGTGCCTGCTCACGCGTTATGGCGGGCTGGCTTTGAAATTTTGTCTGGAGAAACGACCAAAATTGAACCGAGCTGGTTTTTAACAGCTCTGCTTAGAGCTCTTCACAACCGCGTTTCACCGTCACAAAAGTTTGGAATGGAGGTTCAAAAGAACAAGTCCCCAAAAATCAGCCTAACTTAAGAAACTGGAACAGTTTTAGGCGCAGTCTGACAGCGAAAGTCCCAGTGTATTAAACACAGGTGATTCTGGAAGCCCTTTGGCTGTTCATGTTGGGCATTTAATAAAAACACGCTGTGGTACATTTGGCGTTCTGGTCATAGAAATAAAGAACTATTTGTAAAAAGTTACATATGGTCATCTGAACTAATTGCTAAAACGACACTACATTAATTGGATAATTAAAGATTGCGAACATGTGGCTATTGTATTCGTTGGGCATGATGCCAGGAGTTTCTGTGGCTGGGAAAAAGGTCTGTTAACATGCTGTATCCTTTTTCATAAAAATAAATAAGCAACAAGGGCCTTAAATTTAGATTAGAAAAACTTCATATTCTTAAATTGAGTTTTAAAGCACATTTATGATTTCCATTGTGTTTATGTTTTAACACTTTTCAACGGTGGCAGCTTTGATTTTTTTAGCATCCATCTCACAAATTAATAGTATTGATTTTTGGTTTAGATTTATTGTTAGCATTTTGGAAAGTGTTCTGTAATTGTGGATACTTTGTAACATGAGACCTAGTGCTCCCTGGTTTATTTTGAAGAGGATGAGTGTTGGCACTCAGTTTGAAGAACTTTGTAATAGCAGTAAATTGTCTGTGTGCTTTACCTTTACCTATCAAGGTTATTTGTCAGAAAAATTATGTCTGGTAAGTGGAATTTGTTTCACACAAACTCCACAAATCCCTGTACCAACTATTCACTTTTTCTTTTTCTTTTCTTTTTTTTTTTTTTTTTGTTGTTTTTTTTTAATTTTTTGTTTTTACTTTTTTTTTTTTTTTTTGGTGTGTTTTTGTAAAGTTTTGGTTATTACTTTTCTTGTTCTTAATTTGAAAGTAAAATCTGGGGTCTCACAATGACCTTAAAGTGACTGACCCTTGAATCCAATCACTCCAGACTCCTTTGAAAATTGACAAATATGTCAAGTTTACCTTGGACTATCAAAACATTTAAAAAATATTTCATTTTCTAGAAGCAGTAGTATTTATTGTTTCAGTGTGATTTGTTCCCACTGCTTTGTGGATATCCATACTGTGAGTTTATAGCAGTATAATCTTCTTCTCATCTTCTTCTGAATTATCAGTTTTATAAGAGTGAAAAAAATCAGTTTTACATTCTGGATGAGCAATTTATTGATTGGTTTAGTCTGAGCAAAAGTGGCCACAAATGGTCAATATGTAGTCAAAAGGGTGTCAGAGGCATATAAAAAATAGATTCATAATTCTTGTTTGTATGTTTTGTGACTTGCATATGCTTGCTTTCTTTTTGCTTTTATATTACTTCTTCTAAGTCAGTTGTAACAATTGTTTTAATGACAGGAATGCAAAGGCACTTAGGTGAAACAAATATACTTCTCACCCAAACAAATAATCACAATTACATTGGTTTTAGCCAGAAAAAAATGTATCATGCTTCCAGATTTTCACTAAGTTCAGATAAAAATTGTCATTAGGAGGTATGGTTGCCTTATTTTCCCTGAACTGGACTTTTTTTCCCTACAAAACTTCTGCAGCAATTTACACTGTACAACTGTGTCCGTGTTTATACCTAAACCGATATGAGGGATAGTCTCATGTTTGTGTCAAAGCCACTTCCACTCCACTCGTTATCTGTTGTATCACCGCAGTCATGTCAAAATAACTAATGAAGATAAACTTGTCCAGGCGAAAGCATGAGAGACACTCTGAATTACCTGAAAATGCAAATTGCAACCTAAGAGCTCAAGGAAAAAGAAAGTATTTCTGTGGCTGAAATTCCATCCAAACTCTGTTGGGTGATGCTTCCTGAGTACAGTGTGTTTGGAATGAGAAATTGAGTTGAATCATTTGTCTAAGATCAGTTCACTGACATATAGAGTGTACTTTACTCTTCCCTATGAAAACTATGAAGGCATTTCACGAAAGAAAAACATGCAAGGTGATTTTATGGGTGTACCTGAAGAACCGATGACAGGTATAATGTACTTCGCAAAAAAAAAAAAAAAAAAAAGATTTACTGTGATATTTAAATTTTATTAAAGTAAAAAAGCCTGTAGAGTTGGCAAACAGTTGCAGTACCTAATTCAATGAAAGAGCCCAAAATGCTCTTTGCAGGTGGCCTGAACAAAATATCACAGAATGATGGAATCAGATATGTTGTGGCATTTCTAGTAAGTGAGCAAGGACTGGTTATGCTTTTGAGTAAAGCTGTTACGAGATTTTGAGACTCATTCATCACCATTTTGAATAACTGTCTATTCACTGACGACTTTCAGAGTGGGAAGAATAAGGAAGAGAAGTGAGGATTCCCTGTGATAATCCAGGAAGTCTGTGGAAGCTTAGAAGGCAGAGGGAGATGGGTTCACGCTCTTGTTTTTTGGCCAACTTGTCTCTTCAGATTCAGCACTGAAGAGTGGTCTGAAATTTGTCTTGCCCTGGTGAAGCTCCATCTCTGAGCAACGTGTACAGTGCAGAGGCTGCTTGTGCTCAACAACACGGGGGTGTGATGCCCATTTTGTGAGTCTAAATGTTTCACATGTATTATTTGTTTGCCACTGCTTGAATGCAGTTCAGCAGCTGACCCAGCAAGGGGAGCTGTAGATTAGTGTGGACAGTTCTGTGGCTTCGTGCACCAGAAATTCTCAAATAAGAACATTTTCTTGGGGGTCTATCTATTTCACTAAATTTCTCAGTTTTCACAGTACTTTTGAGGGAGGGTTCCATAAAATATTTGACTGCAGGTTGTTTGAGACAGCTGTTTATTCTCTCTCAGCCCACCTCACCTCCCCCCCACCAAATTAAAATGTTGATAAAGCTGTGCTGGTTCTGTCTAATAATAAAACAGCATCAATATCTCTGTGTGTGATATCAGTTCATCTGGTCCTGGATAATCTGGTACAGGAGTCAATGAACTTAATGCAGTATTGGTAATCCAAAGGGGTTTGAGTTAAGTGTTTTTGACATGCAGAATCAAGAGTCAAGGGCAAAGCAGACTTTAAATATTCCTTCAGCACAGTCTGGTATGGATGTAATTGAATACCTCAGGTAAAGCATCTTATCAGAACTAAAGCTGGTTACTGTCTCATCACCAAACAGGGAGGTGCTGTGTGTCTTCTCCACACAAGTGCTCCTTTGACATTGTTGAAAAAGTCCTTTGAGGTCTTAGTTCACACTGGAAATTCTGCCAGGAATGCATTTGCACATTATAGGATAAATTCTACTTCGTCCAAATTGCTCCATTTCATGGTCCTTGTTCTAGCATTTTAGTAGTTAAAGCCAAAGCAGCTAAAAGATTACAAGAAGTTTGTACGAAAAGGAATCAAGAAAGAAATAAGTATTGCATGTTTGTGTTGTTAATGTGATATAAATTTTCATAGTAAAATACAGAAATGTTTCCTCTCAGGCTAGAATTATAGATCATATGTTCCTTTAAGAGGCATATGGAGAGAATTTAGTGAAAAGACATGTATCAGGAGACTAAACTGCCAGAAATTTTCTATCACAATCTATCTCTGGGGTTGCGAGGAATTGTGCGGAGGAAGAAGCCTGAGCATAAACAATGCGTTCAAATATCTGTGAACAGATGAAGTTTTATGACTCTGATTTTGCCATAACTTAAAGCTGCATTTACGGGTATTTTGATATTTGATATTTTCAGTAAACAACAGCTTCCACGGCCGTGGAGTTCAGGGTAATTTTCATTGCAAGTAAAGGTTCTCCCACCTGCAAATGTGGGGAGTGTCTAAATAAGGTCGAGGGCTCAGGCACAGCACTCAAAGGAAAGAGTTCACAAGAGATACAGAGGTTTTATTCTCTCATTTGTATTTTTTGGGGTTTATTACTAACCATATTGGCAAATGAAGGCATTGTAATTTGGTCCTTTAATTTGCGTTTTTCCCTTCCTTGATGATGATCCTTAAGACTTCAGCATGCATTTTGTTAAAGCAGAATTTGCTAGGGTGTTACTTACTTTTACTATCTATGAAATATGTTATTATTTTTGGGGAGACACAAAACAATTATAAACTTGAATCAAAATGGTGCTCCTAAATCATGATGAACAGGGCACATCTGGATTTGTTTTAACTCCTCATTTGAACATGAAATGGAAGACTTATTAGAGGAGGAAGGGATTTTGATATCACATTGATCTAAATCTATGTGGATTGTCAGGGATACTGTTAAAATTTAAAATGTAGTGGCAGACCAAGGACCAGCTTGTTTTCATAGGAATGCTAACTGTAATCCACAATATGTTGTTAGTTGTGCTTTAATGATGGAACTACTTCACTGCTGTTGTCTGCATCAATGGAGACGTTGGTTTGTGAGAAAAATTTATCCACAAAAACGTGCGGAATAAGGTTTTTGTTGTTTTGAGTTTCAGTTTTCATCTCTTTCAGTATTTTCCTGTTGCCTATTTGTGTATGCTAAATCTTTAAGTGATACATTTTTCAGGACCGTAAAATAAAAGGAGAGAAGTTACTTGTGGCAAGAGCTGTATTTCACAGTAATATAGTATATATTATATTAAAAATAATATCCTTAACATCTAGTATTCACAGAAAACATGGTAGATGTGTTCTAGAAAAAATATGCTCCTATTACCAGATGCCTGAGGAAGGAATAATTCTGTAGAAACATTTGCTGCAGAGCTCACCCATACTGCATCACTTTCAGGAGTCTGGCAAGGTGGAAAAAATACAACTGTCAAATGAACAAATATCAAGCCAGTAACATTCACCTTTTTTTCATTTTCATTTCATAATTGATTTTAAACTTATATGAATCTTCAAAATAACTGTCTCATTGATTGGAAACAAGCTGTAAAATGTCATTATAAGAGTCATTCTCTTTTTCTCTCTGATGACTGTAAACAGACACTGATCAGGCAAAATGCTATTTTTTCTCTTCCTATATTGTGTGATTTGTACCTATTATATGTGGAAAACAGCATAAGAAAAAAGTCACAGATAGAGAAAGGCATTTATCACAAGTGATATCTCATGTTTATATAGTGTAAGATGAAGGATTTTACATTTATGCAAAAGACAGGGCACTTCTTGGTCTATGCTGTGTTACAAACTTCTGCCAAAGCCTTTCCTATACAATCGTAAAATGTTCTAAAATATAGAACTCACTGCTGTCAGGAGCCACTCAAGTCATCTTATATGCGTATTTACATGCATTATCTTAAATAAGATGCAATTCCTGCCTAGAAATTACTATTTCCAAAATATAGGAACCATTTTTTTTTTTTATAGGGGAGCGGTGCACGCGCACCGCTAATAAAAATATACCTCAAGAAGTGTTACAGCAGCTTCCATTTTTCACTTCTTTGGTAATTAAGGGTCCATTCATTTTCAGCGCTTCAACCTTTGCACGCTTGGAGAGGAGCTCTTTGATATGCCTCTGAATGATGGATGTTCGGAATGAGGAGACGTGAAGTTTGTGCCCTATATCACTGTGGGAATGGAACCAGTAAATTTAGAAGATAGAGTAAGAAAGTTTGTGTTTTTGCAAACTGTTGGCAAACTGTTACTCTGACTAAATCATTGCTGTGAGCTGTGTGTAGGTGTATTTGAAAATTCCCAGAGGTAATATTGAAGAATTATTAAAAGGGTCGTTTTTCAATAAATTACCCAGTGCAGTTGTGTGCATTCCTGGCACACTGCAGAGATGCTTGAATTCCTTTGGGCATTGTGAGTGTTTGGAAAGTACTCAGAAAGACGTGGTACTGTGCCTGCAGTAAGCCAAAAGAGAGATGGTTTCCTGGAAGTAGCAACAGTTGTTGCCTTTACTCTGAATTTCTGTTGTTTTTTTTTGTCATGAGACTTGCCCCTTCTAACTTTTTAGCAGGTACATTAATTCTAGCACTAAGGACTCTTCTGTGGCAAGGTGCTTTGGAGCAGTAAAAGTTGCTGGCTTATACGTTTCCTTTCTATAAATTGCCTGGGTGTGAAGAACAGTGTCAAATCTCTTAACTTATTTGTAAACCTGTTGTTTTTACTCCTCTTTAATTACAATAATAACCTGTAGGCCCCCCATCTTGCACTTGGTTCCTTTTGCACCACCACCAGTATCAGAACTGCTTTTTATTAAAGATACTCTTTATGGAATCAACCGGGAAAGCCAAATAAAAAAAAATAAATGGAAAGTATAAACTGAAAGCAAATAGCGGAGAATTTTCGGTGTTAGTTATTGATTTCCTTGATTGTGAGCACACAGGAACGCTGACACTCGGTGTACCTAATCGTGATTTTATTGACTATCATTTTTGCCTTGTTTATACTGCCAGGGTCTGTTGGTCACTGTGACTGATGGTTTTCACTCATTCCAAGTCTTGCAGCTCTGACCAAATCATCCTTTGTTCTTTTCCTTTGTTTTGTTTTTTTTTTTTTTCCCCTGATATAACATCCCCTCCTGTTCAAGTTTTCTGTGTACCATGACCACAGATGACTGCTGTGAACCTATGTACTGATAATTGTAGTGTTTTCTCAGTTTATACTTCTTATTTTTGGTTTATGGGTATTATATGACCTATTTTTTGTACTTTTTGCCTAGTCTGATTACCTGTGCAATGAGCAGCCACATGTTACAGAACATGGCACCAAAGATCCTTTTCTAAGTTCTTCTACTACCCACAGATCCTGCTGTGGGGGAATTAGAACCCCTGACATACATCACTCCTTCTTTAGTCTAGATATGTTGTAACAAAAAACCCCCAACTACACAGAAAAAAAAAAAAAAGGAGTGGGGAGCAATTTACCTTTTAAATAACACAAGCATCATGAGTAAAAAAAAATATTCATGTTTCTCCTCTAGCAATTTTAATCTTCACATTTTTCTGGTGTATTGTATGGCAAGATGTCATTAAGAGTTTTATGGTTATGATTACGTTGGCCTTGCAGACTATTTTTACTACCCTCTTTTACTGTCACATTTGCTACATAAGCCTAATTTTATGTTATTGCAATGATGTTTCGTGGTGTGTTCAAATAATCGATAGCAGTACAAGGGTTGTTCCATTGGGATCACGTTATATGAGTTTATAATATACAATATATGCTTTGATGTATACATGTAGTGTTTGCTGTTTTCCTCCCTCTCCTTAAATACAGAAATTTCCAGTTGTGTTTATTCCCCTCGTCAGCATACTTTATCATATCAAAGCCTTTACAGACAGTGTAGAACTACTGAGTTATGTTTGGGTCATGTTTTGCAGTGTGCCCTTTAATACTGTAGCTTTAGAAATGCAATTTTCAGCCTCTGCTTATTAGAATATGATAAAGTATTCCTGGTCTATGTCCAGCTCCACTAATCTCCAGACTACACTTCATGAATTAGGCATGAAGATTTTAGTCAATGTGCTTTCAAAGACCAATGTTTAGGGAATCATGGATTTTCTACAAGCTGAGGGAGAAATCTATAATAGGAAGAACTGATTTTCAAACATCATATTCTGTAGGAAAAAAAAAAAAATGACCAGTTCTGGCTTGGAAACCAAAAACATTTCCTTTTAGAATACTCAAGAACTGGTTAAAAATGTATTGTAGGTTTTAACTTCTAAAAGGAGTAGCTTTTTAAAATGCGCTGTAAGAGCTGTGTAGCGTACAGAGGCTCATACATATTAGATACCACGTAGAAACCCCCTGAATTGTGGGTTAAAAAACAAGTCACACCAAAGTTGACTCAGTTTAGTGGATTAACCTACTTGCTGATGGACACTCTTCTGCTTTACCTTTCATACTGTTCATACCTTGGTGAGGTCTGACAAAGGGGGGCAAGTAAAAGTGCTCCAAGTTGGAACATATAAGCAGAGTTTAAATTCTGTCCTGCTGCCTTAGCTTTCACTACAGTCCAAATTAAAAAAAAACACACAGAAAAATACACAAGTACATGTTCATAATGCCACCCAATCTGACCCCCAGGTGTCCACTTGTGACCGTAATTATCTTTTGTTTCTGGGTAAGACTCATCATCCTGATTTTTGTGGAATATAGGCTCAAAGATGATTCATGATCTAGTCGTCTTGAGGAAGATCTGCAAGGAATCAGTCAGACTTGAGAGAACTATAAACAACACTCAGCTCACTGGGAAATGTCACCTGTTGGTATACTGCACAGCTAAATTTTAATAATGATATTTTGTTTTTTAAGATAGAGGAGGGTATCCAGGCAGTATTAGAGCAGCTTTTTTAGTGCAAAAGACTAGTATAACTATGTAAGTCGAACTTTGCAGTGTCTCCATAGTTCTCTCCCAGGGTGAAAAGTGTCACCCTTGGCTTAAGGAGCTGCAGCACTGTTGGACAGTTCGAGTGTGGATACATTTCTGGCAAAACACAGGTAGCTATGGAGTAAATGGGAAGGTACCCTCTCAGTTTTTTTTGGCATTGGTCTATACTGATGAGTGTTGATAACGTATGGCACTTTGTAGTTACCTCTGTAATTACACTAAGAATTAATACACAGCGATGTTTAGTCATTGAGGAATTAAAGGATGGTTGTAACTTGTCTGGATGCAAATGGGAACCTTTTGCCTGAAGGAGACAGCCAGGTGTAATGAATCCCATCACCCCTGCCCCCTTCTCCCCAGACATGTTGAGATGGAGGTGGGAGGGGATGTCTGTGTGTTCACATGAATCTTTTTAATAGTCCTTTCCCCATCTCTCTTCTATAGTATGGAATCATTCTTCCAAACCCAAGATTTTTCCCACTTTTGGTAGATCATAAATAACACGAGACGCTGACACTGCTTTTGTTTGCTTGTGTTTGGTTAAGTATTTGTTGTGTTTCTTGGAAGGGAAGACTTTTTCCCTCCTGTGAGGCAGATGTGTGTGTACATGCACACGTGTGTATGCAAACGTCCATATATCCACTCCCCATGTGATATGCTTATCTAGGAAAAAAAAAAAAAAAGATTAAATGCTGGCTTTTATGTTGTTCTTTTCCAAAATATTTGATACATTTTCTCATGTAAAAATGATTCTTAACCACACATTATGTAGTTGAGGGAGATTGCAGGAAGCATAGAAATCTGTGTCTCAGGTTTGCAGGCTGTTGGCTACACTGGTTATTGTTTAGATTGGAGTAATAGCATCAGACAAGAGCCCCGTGCTCTTTTTCAGTGCTTTGACAGCATCCCTAAATGAGACCTATAGCTGAACATAAATTGTGCCAAACATTGAATACCAACTTGCATCCCTCTGTGTTCCCTATAAAGTCAAGCAGAACGAGAAGCAGGACAGTAGTGTTAGTTCTGGCCAGTGATTGTCAGAAACGTGTAGGAAGCTGCCAGCCAGCCCCAGGCTGTGGAAATGTGTCTCTGAAGCTGTCAGCTGTCATGATCCGTGCTGGACACAGGCACCCCTGAAATCTGCTTTGGCAATGATGCATCCACGTGGAACGGGGTGTCTGGAAAAAGTTTGCCGTTGGTAGAAGGAGTTGCAGCGTTGCATCCAGCCTGCATGTACACCCTGCATGAATGAGAAACCAAATCCCATCCTTTTGTTCTACCATTTCGCTGTGCACTGCAGACAGACATCAGCCAGCCCAAAGGCCCTCCTTGACATCTGTGTAACTGGGGGAAAGTAAATAGAAATCTTCGATTAATTACACAGACTTCATGATGCAAAAGTGTCTCATGGTTCAGTGTAAAGCAAAGGGATGCATTTAATAATACACACCAATAAGAACAGGATGAAAAAATTGTAAGGAAAATTGCAAACTGGAATAGTGACCAGCACCAGTTCTTTCTTTGGAATGAACAAAAAATGGAGGTAGGTATAGAATCATAGTTTAATTAATTGTTGGTTTAAATTATTTTCTCTGTGGAGAAGTAGAGACAGGTGACATCAATACCAGGAGTTTTGGACTATGCAGATCTCAGCTCTTGAGTACACTGCTCTGTTAAAGTGCCCTGCTGTGCTTTGCTATGTCATTCAGTTGTTTTGCTAGAAAAAACATCCCATGTTTCACTTTGCTAGATAAATTTGCAGCATCAGCCAAACACTGGTTGAGACAGAGGGAGCCAGTTAGGAGGCTTTCTTTCAGACATGGGGAAATCTAGAATTTTAGCTTTACATTCTACCAGGAAACTTGGTGCTGTTCTGTAAAACTTGCTATTAACTTGATAACCCCTTTCTAAAACTTGCACAAATAACATGTTAGCATAGGTGGAAGGGTTATGACAGTCTATTTGATAGTTTCTTCAACTACAATAAAAGCCTCAGAAAACAGTCATCTGCTAGTCTTTGCCTTCCTTATGGTGCTTTCGGTGTTCTTTGGGAAATAGAGAGAGCAGATATACCTAAATTATTAGGTATTATGTTATCAAATAAATGGCTTAGGCACTTGGAGCTGCAGAGGAGCATCTCATGATTTTCAAAACAGAATTCAGGTAGCCCAGGAAGGTCGACCACTGCACTGCACACATGCCTTTGAAATACAAGTAGGCCCATAGCTTCCCTTTTGAGTTTCTAAAATCCTTTGAAAATGCAGTCAGTGACGCCTAAAACTTAAGTCTGTTAAGAGCCTAATTCCTAATTTAAAAGTTCCCAAATCTTACCGAATTTCAGTGGTATGTACACTTCCAACTGCCTCAGTCACTTTTGAAAATGAGAGATGTGGGGTTTTAAGTGGCACATTTTTCCAACAGCACTTTTTTAGCCTGGGCTTGCATCTGCCCCGAGGGGAATGGCAGAGCGACAACAGGGGCTCCTTGTTCTAGATTTCCAAAATTGAAATATCGTCTATTCATCTAAATTGTGCATACAATTTATCCAGCCTAATGTTGAAACCTGATTCATGGATGTGTAACTGGAGTAAGCATTCTGGCCCGAGACTGCCTTGACGGGGGGTTTTGAATGATGCACTGTGTGTGTTGAGGTTCCTCATTGAGTTTTACGATATGGTCTGAAATGATTGCCTGAACTATCTCTGTGTAACGTTTTTAGCCCTTCAAGGGTCATTGTTTCCTATCCATTTTTAAATCTTTTTGGGCACACAGTAGATGCTGTTACTAAAACTGCATTTTTCAATGGGTTTATAGAGATTAGAATCTCCAATTACTGCCATTTTTCTCTATACATTACAGGAAGTTTCTGTGGTATATGGTTGGCAAATGTTGACGTTGTATTGTTTTTTCCTGCATTTGTGGGCAATAATGGATTGAAGAGCATCTTATGGTTTTTTATTTTGCCAAAATCCATACTGGTTAGTCATATGCCTATAATTCGCATTTTTCTATCTATCATTAGAGGTCCTGCTGATGATTAATTGGCTGAAACTTCTAGGACTGGGTCTTGAAGGATTTTTTATCTAGAAATCCTTATGAAAGGACAAATAATAAATTACTTAATAACATGTATATTTATAGCAAATATTTAATGTCCTCACCTGTTTTCTGACTGAAATGGGATAGTAATTGTGAGACTACAGGAAGAATACAGAGGGGAAAAAAACTCTTAACTCTCCTCAAGGGGAGTGAGAGCTGGTCACTGCTGAGCAATCAGCCCTGGGTGTTTGGAGACAGAGAACTAGTCCCAGTGCTCTCATCATGTCAAATTTTCAGCAGCAGTTGAGCATCCCATCCTTGCCTTCAAAGGGGGGGGACTCAGAATACCTGTAGATCAAGGTAGTTATTTTTATCATTAGTACAACATTTATTTTTAAACATTACCTGAATTACCGTATGTATTTTTACTTCTTTGTTTGTTTTCCACTTGGTCCTATTGGTTGTTAAGAAGCTTTGTTACATTCTCCCATCTTCTTCTTAACATTTCCCTGGATAAGCCTGAGATTCCTCCACCCTGCTGTCGTGCTGCCATGATATGCTGCTTTCAGGATCTTAGCCCAAACCAGCACATCTTATGCTAGGTCTGGAACCAATGTGAAATGACTTTTTTTACACCAGCATTTTGGGTTTTCTTAAATTTAAATTAATTGTTTTCTTTGGCTTGAAAATACAAAATGACCGTCAGACAACAGCCAAGTACAGTTCAGTGGGAGAAGAAGCTGAAGCAAGCAAATTTGTGACAGAAAGAATATTGAAGCTGGATTGGCAACCCTGGTTTTCCCTTGTGGCAATTATTCAAATTGTTTTCAGAATCCACCCTAGTTACAGAATATGTTCTTATATTTATCTTTTAAAACTCAGATGCACAATAATGTGAAGGAGTCATCTGATACCCAAAACGTTTTTTTGAGAGCTAATTCTTTGCTAGCATGTACATATCAATCTTGGCCCTGAAATATTCATTATATTTAATATTGTTTGCCAAACTAATGGCATGCTCGTTGTCTGGTCAGGTCCTTTATAATGGGGAAATTATGATCCAGTTAACATTATGTATTGACTGCACAGGGATAATATTTTTATATATTAAAATCAGTATAAATACAATGCTTCTGTGGTTGTATCTGTATGATATTGAATTTTACCTTTTTATCGCCGATAAGTGCTGTTGATCACAATTATCTTGGATTGCCACTCCAAAAACTCTGTTGTGCTTTATTTTAGGAGTTTATCCTAAATGAACAAAGCTCATTAGGTCTTAAAAGACCCACACACGTGCACAGACACACTTTCCCATCCCTCCACAGGCACAGAGCTGTGAAGGAACAGCTGGCACTGTAGGAAAGGACTTGAAAATACAGGAATTTTTAACACAGTGTAAAAGGTCACCATTTTGAAAGTGATAATTATATACAGAGGTAGTTTATTTTTGTTTGTATGTTACCTGACTTTAGTATTGTTACAGTTATTTGTGCTGAACTGGTCATGTTAGAGCTTTTTTTCTTCTTTTTGTCCTGTCTGTCCCTCACCAAGACTCCAACTCCCCGTTGTCACAAGAAAAACTTCCTTCTTTTTTAAAGCAGGTATTTTTGTCATCAATCCTGTTTGATTCAGTCCTGCAGAAGTTTGATCAAGCCACATATCCTCTCACTAGGATCAATTTTTAACCATGAAGTATAGATTGAAATACCTGTGTGTGTCAATTTGACAAAGAGAACAGAGGAGATATCTTTACTGGAACTGTATTACACTTGACAGATTCCTGCCCCCACCTTCAGGTATTGACGGAGCGGGGGGTGATCAGGCACTGCTCCAGCTCCAGCCTGCCTTGGCTGTAGCATTACTGCTGTGTGAGTGTCATCTTCTCCCACGGAGCAGCTGGGAATATGCACCTTAAACTTCGTGGGGTTTATTTGGGACATGTGCGTTTTAAGAGGCCGCGGAAGCAGATCTGAGCTCACGAGCTTGCAAGGTAGGAAGAAACACGCCCCATGGGCAAGCGAAGAGCCTGTTCTCTTTGAATCCCCCTTCCCACTGCAGAAGCCTCCAAATACATGGACGGGGGACAGTGCTGGGGTCAGCCCATGTGGTGTATGGACTTCTGCAGTGGCAGGATCCCTGCGTGGTGCTGGCAGAGCTCCTGCAGGTCAGACCTTTCTAAAGCTGTCACTGTCATCGTCCTTGTGAACCAAAGTGCAGCACCATCCCTCTCTGCTAAGACATGAGAAGAGGGGAAATGTTTTGTTTGTGTTTTTTTTTTTTTTCCCCTAGTTGCAATTTAGAAGCAAAAAGAATGTGAAATTCCAAACTGGGAGACTGGCAGCACCTAGCTAGAAATAAAAAACGTTGCTGACCATGTGTGGCAACCACGGAAGCCGTGAGACTCTGGCTCTGTGACTCTGAAAGGACACGGGCAGCACAATTAGCAAATGACTCCCAGCAACTGGACAATTTCTCTTGATGGAAGAAAAAATGATCTGCAATATTTTCAGGCCAGAAATAAGTAGAATGCAGTTTATGATATCGAGTTATATAGAAGAGAGGAGTGAACTGGGGTTGTGAAAGTTTGCTAAACCATGGCTATGCTGAATGTACTGACAGAACTAAGCAAACAGAAGTCACTCTAATTACTGATGAGCAAAGGGATATTTTCCACTGAGTTTCCTCCTTTTTTTTCTTTCTTTTTTTTTTTTTTTTTAAATGCAGGATGCTATTGTTGTAGTTTAGAAAGCCCTGGGCAGCTTAGAAATCAGGCAAAAAATCAATAGCCCACTTGTTGAAGATAAGTGAATTAGCTTGTGTTGAATGTAACTGAGTACCTGAACACTCCAGTGAGCAGCCTTTGTTTTGTGAGAAAGGAGATTTGTGGAGGTTTCTCTTCTGAGGGCTGTGGTGATGCACATCTCAAATTAATCACACTGAGTATGAGGGAGCTTCCCCACTTACACAGAGAAATAATTTGTGAATTTTCTTCCTTTCTGTCTTGCTCCTGTCTGCTCACCGTGCTGAACAGGTTTCCACATATTTCAAAGCTGATGATGAATCTCACAGAAGAATTTTAGTGAACAGTAACAAACAACAACTATCAGAATAAGTAATATTATACACCAATTTGCCATGGGCCAAATTCAGGTTTTCTTTCTGACTCTGTGCAGGCCTGGGATCTATTTCCTTTCACAGCTGTTACAGCTCTGGGAAGCTCATCTCACGTGTCTGTGTTCTGAGAGAAGAAATGCTTCTGTCCAGTGTGGTCAGCGTTTGGTATACAGGCCACTTCTAATTCCCATATCCAAGGACAGCAGCCCTTTTCCCTGCTCCTGACACAGAGGATGGGCAGTGCCTCGTTGCTCTGCTCTCTCTCAACAGCCTGAGAAACAGCTCGGAGCTCTTCCCACTGAAACCACTTTGCCACTGACCTCAGTGTTAATCATACCTGCCACTAAGATGACGTTGTCCTAGTCCAGCTGTTTCTGAGTCTCTGATCTGCTTCCAGAAGTGGAAGAGAAATGTAAAGAGGTTCTTACCCCAGCTTTACAACTCTCTGATCCTTGAGTGAGTTGCCAGCTCAGTGTGGACAAGATAGAGTGGGAGGACTTCTTGAAGTGCCCCCTGGACATCGGTAGTCCCGGAGGCAGGCGTTGACCTCACCTCTTGTTGACAACTCATGATTTCTTTGCGAATAATCAGAGAGATCTAAAGGCAGCTACATGGGATGTGTCCTTGCTAGGACATTGGTTCTCCTGTGAGCTGCAGACCCAGCGCTGAGGAGGAGGCCCAGCCAGTCACAGCTATTTCTGGCCAGTGTGTTCCCATCTCATCCTGTACCCTCTGAGCAGGTCAAAATCATCCCGCTCGACTTGACAGAGTTAATAGCATAATTGTAGCCTGGACACTTTAAGCATGAGGTTAGAGGAGTTTAGGTCTCATACCAGTTGACTTTCATTCATTATTATGTTGTGTATTTGGTGTCAATCTCATGAGCTTTTAAGATACCCCTTTTAGCCGCAGGGGTGGCGGGGCAGACTTGCTGTTCTGGCAACTGGTTATTTTTTAAAGCAGTTACCTAATCAGCTTTGCTGATTTGGGCAGTGATCTACCTCATCCAAACATCCTGAAGTGCAGCAGCTTTTTTCTACCTACACTGGACAACCATGTAAGCAGAGGATCCAGTGCTCAAATTACTATGAACTCCTGTTGGCAGGTCTGGCAACTCTGGTGATAGATCACCTTGGCCCATTTCCCTCAGTCAGTCATGCCATCAGGGCTGGGAAGATAAACT
>VZRE01015039.1:1042176-1197176 GCA_013396775.1 Cephalopterus ornatus | reverse complement strand
CAGTGGATTTTTTATTTTCTTTTTTTTGACCAGTGAATTTGCAAAAGTGCTTTATAAGCTGTTCTTTCTTTGATAGCACTTTGAATTTGCTTGTTAACGTTCGCCTAGAGGTTCTACCATAACAACAATAACAATAATTAACAGTTGTAATTGCTCATTGCCCACTGAAAGACAATGCATCTAAGTTGTCGTATTTAGCCTCTGAAGGATAGGGAAAAGGGTCTTTCACTTGGAGCATCTTCATGGAGACACTTCATAAAGTCCTGCTTTGGATAGAAATATTCGTGTTACACCATCTGTTGTTATCTGCCTCTTTTAAAACTCAGATATACTTATTTGGGAACATTTAGAATTCATGTTGGGTACTGTTTTGTCAAGAAAATAGTTTGGTTTTTTTGTGTACTGGTTAAATTAGGGATGTTCTAGTTCTAAATAACAAGAATCTGCTTAGAAACTGTGAACATTGGATCATGTCAGTAATTATAAGAAGTTTGAAGATGACGGGTTCCTGTTTTTCTAGGTGCCTTTTCAAGAATTATTTTTGCATTTTAACCTGGAGTTTTAAGAAGTGTTTTGGGGTTGTTTGTCAATAAGAAAGTTTATCCAGTGCTGGCTATGTTTTATTTAGTTTAGATTTTTTCAAATATACTTCTGTAGCAGCAAACAGTACCTTTCAAGAGAAAAGAAATGAGAGTTTTGTAGAAGTCGTTGAACTGGATTATTATTATTTTGGAGATCAAAATAGTTTCTCCCTGAAATATTATCAAGCACAAAATTAGCTGCTGTAAAAATAACATATAATTTGTAGTATATTACCGTTAGAAGAGTAAAATCTCTTTTAAGAGAAGTTCAGGCTAGAAATGGCCCAGGAGTGAACTGTATTTAATTCTTGGAATATGAGGTGGCAGGGGAGAGAGAGAGAAAGACTGTTCCAAGTATTTTGAAATTGAAGCAGCTAATGGGGTATTATTAGAAGTAAAAATGCTTTGTGGATGTCTAGAATTTATGTGCAGATCTGTATCTAAAAGGCACTCCTATAACCTTTGGAATCACTGAGTAACCTCTTAGTTTCTTTCTGCTATCTTCTTACTTGCTGGCATTCACAGGCTATTGAAAAGAAACCACAGAGTTACAAGAAAATGAGCGCTGTATGTTCAGGGAAAACGCTTGAGCTTTACCACTTGGGAAGGAAATTAAGTGGTTAGTGATTTGCATAATGTGGGCAGCACCTTCTACAACATCCTTTATCAGAACCAAAATGACTAATATCAGACCACAGAGTCCTTTTGAAACCGTGGGGCTGTTTCATGTTCTCTCTGAACCTCTCCATACTGCACGGTACTACTGTGTCCTGTTATAAGTTTTCATTTTGCACAATGTAGACCTTTTTAATATTTATCAGCATGCTGCCTCTAACTTGATACATTTGTAGTGCACAGAAATTGATTTTCAAGAAATGTGTTTTGGATTTTTCGCACGCTTATGGGGTTTGAGAAATGCATATTTGCATAGAAATAATCTTTAGTGAGCTAAATTTTAGAGTATGTCAAATTTATAAATATCACTACTGTAAAGACATATTTTTAGAAATAGATTTCTGGCACAGTTTATTTCAATTCCATTTTTCACATTTGTGTCACCAGTATAGCTTTGGCTTGGTATTTTCTATTTCATTTGTTTTCAGCATTCATGTTTTAGAGATTAAACTTTTCCGTTGTCTTCTTCAGGCAGCACAGTCTGAAAATGAAACGAAGCGAGCGAGGTGCTTTTGTTTAAAAGACATCCATTTGGTTTGAGACGTGTGGCCAGCAAAACTCACCTAGCTCCTTTTTCTTCTTTCAGTTCCAAGCAGAAACATATTACTTGCTTTTTCTGTTAATTTGTCCCTTCACTGAAAAAGGAAGTTCTCTATTTTTTATAACCTCCTATACATCTTTAAGGCACATTACATTTCCTGTGGCTGTTGTTTCATTTCAGAGTAGCTGCCATGGCTCTGCAGTTTGCTTATGCCATTGAAAAAATACAGATGCCTTTTGCACAGTCACAAACAAGCAATAAACTGCATTTGTTTGTTTGTAGAGATTCCAGTGTTCTATCTAAACAAGAGCGATATTTTCGTTAAACAGGTGTAGTAATATATATACAGAACAGCACTATATGCTCTAAACTCTTCAGGTTTGGAGTTATGTTACCACAGCACTGAAAAGATCCTCCAAATTTATTCTCCAGATCAAGATTCCCATTTGGCAGGGGGGCTGTGGGTTCACAAATGAAACTATCGAGGAAGGAAAATGCCATGCATCCCTTCAATTTTGAAAGGTCCTCTGCAGTAAGGCAACAATATTGTGCTTATCTGTTTGGTGTCAGGGGACATGTAACTCATTTTTCCCATTGCCCCAAGTAAGGAATTAGGCTCAAGAAATAATAAACAAGCCTGGTTTCTGTGGAGTTGAATGGAAAGATTTACTTATCCCACAGATAAATTTCAACTAAGGCCTCAAAATTACTAACAGTCTCTAGGCTTGTTGATGTAAAGCTTGACTTGGTTTGGAGCAGATGTGTTCCAGGGAGAAGCCTTACCAAGATCTGGCTGCGAGTTATGGCAGAGTTCTTAAATTTTGCTGTAAATATCGTTATACCACCTGCACTTTTTAGTCTCTGCAATGTAAACACGTTTGTGGTACCTTGACAGAATTTCTGCAGCTGCTTCCTCTTCCAAATACTGTGCCTAATCTTTGTATATACATAACATGGACAGAATGACTTGAGGCCAGTTTTCCACTCCCTCTGGAAACGGGCCACGGGTGTAGAATTCATGAGGCTCCTGCTAATCAAATGTCTCTGTGTACTTGCAAAATTATTTTTTTCTGCATTCACTGGTGTAAGTTTCCATGTGGACTTTAAGGTGCTCCTCATCTCACGTCCTAAAAAGTGATCTAACATCAGGGAAGGTGCTTGGCTTGGCTTGACTTGACTTAGGGCATTCTCACCATAAAACCAGAAGGTACTGCAGAGGAGCATTTCTCAGTAGGAGAGTCATTTAGCTTTGGACTTGTTCTTCTTCACTAGTCAAATGTGTTGGCCCTCAAGGAATGGCATGTGTGGACTTTGAAGTGTGTTAGTGCAGAAAAAAAATATGTTACATCTTTTATTTACATATATATGTATATATATGCATAATAAATGCAATACAATAGCCCATTCCTTTGTTTACTTATGTTAGAACTTTTAAGGCATTGCAGTACTTGTAGAATTAGGCTTGTCAATATGTAGAAAAGGAGGGAAAAGGAGGTCAGGGCATCAGGATTGTGTGTGGCTGAGTTTAGGAATGAATGCTCAGTGTCACACATGGGACAGGCAAATTTCTCTTTGCTGGCTCACTCTTTAAAAAGCCAGTAACATGAAATATTGCTACTGCTCTGCTTAAAAATAAAACAAAATACTGTACAGTGTACTCAAGGTATTTCTATTTTTCTTTAGACTATATCAAAAGTGAGAAGAATTTAGGAAACCCACTTTAAAATGGTGAAGGCAAGGGAATTTTTCTATGAAATTCTCTTTGACCGGTTGAAATAGCTTAAACACTATTGACCATTCTCCCACTAGCTCAGTGATGCATGGCATTTTGAATCATCCATTTTCTATGAAGACTACCTGGGGTTAGCATATCATTACTTGATAACAGAGTTTCAATTCTAACCCACTGGCAGCGCTGAGCTTTAAGCTGGATACACTTACTTGCAGGCTCATCCAACCCTACATAATTGTCTGTACATTTATTTTATTGTCAACCCAGAAACAAGCCGAAGAAACTAACTGTTTGCTTTAGAACACATTAACTTCTTTATCACATTAATACTGACTCATATCTTATTTCCCAGTTGCAGTAACAAAACTGTTCAAATATTTCCCTCACAGGACAATATCTTTAATAGCTTCTGTGTGTTTCCTATTTTTGGCTGTTTCTGTATAAACAGACTAATCTAATAGCATGCTGAACCATCTATACTTGGCAGAAATTCAGCAACTCACTCATTTCTATGGCAAGCTGGGATGCCAAGGGAAAAAAAACCCTCACTTTTATTGCAGTAAGATCTTTCTTAAAGTTGTCTTTTATAAGTGTAATATGACTATCATTTGGGTTACTGCAGTACCTTGACTGAAGAAACCCCCACTTTTATTGCAGTGAAGGATGAGCAAATAGGAGGGGCATTATTCCCTTCACAATGTCCACAGGAATTCATTTACCTAATGTATTCAGTCTCTCTTATGTGCAGTGCTTTAAATGGTGGTAAAGTACACACTTAAAAATATTGTTGAGAGCCAATTAGGAAGGCTGGCTGATAAGGCTGGAGAAACAATCTGGAAGTCACTGGAAAATGCTTTCGTGTGGAGTCGTCTTGCTGGGGGTATTTAACCGTCCTCGGCAAATTAAATTTTGTTGTCCCTCCATGGCCATTAGAAGCTGTGCTGCGAAGGCACTCAAGATGTGTCCCCCATCCACTTTGTGGCTCTCATCCCAGTATACCCCCACGGCTTACACTGATAAATCGGCGAAATCCATGGTTCTGCTCCTAGTGGCTGCTCTGAGCCTCGGGATACGCAGTCTGGCGTACATTTATTTTGGGACAGTGCTATCTTAAGCGGTCTCGGGCTCCTGCTTCCCTGAGCTGCCCTCTTCATTAAAGTCAGCACTTTTCCGTGGTTTATATTTCAGTCAGATTAGTTTCCTGATCCAGTTCATTGCGTGCTCAGATAAATTCTTGCACCAGCAAAAACAAGGCAGAAAGAAGTACGCAAAGACAATGGCCATTTAAACCAGTTTTAGAAGCTTTTGTTGTAGCCAAGTGTCCAGCCATGGTTCAGTGTCTTTGCAGTGAAAGCAGGAAAATACCAACATACAGCTCCTACCTATGGTGGGCTGGTGTTTGTGATAAATATTTGAGCTATCGATGAATGTAGCTATAAAAATGCAAATTATGATGGTTTTCTTATTGTTTTACAACCGTATCAGCTGCAAAGCCTCTTAGAGTGAAGTGGGTTTATTTAATTTTGGGCATTTATCAATACTTACAGATTTATTTATGTAACTGACATTTTTATGTCCCTGTCCTGGTCACATTGCTTATTGAAACCATCTGGATCTGAAATCAATGCATCTCTAATACAAAGAGGCTTGTTACCTGCACTGGTGTAACTGTACAAAAATAGCCCATTATTGGACTGTACTCCAACGCGCACTGGTAGTGCCTTACTTTAAACCAGAGAAATATTGAGGTCTCTTAGGCTTTCCATTTCCTTGCTTGTTTTACAAACTGTATTTTTAACATTATTTTTTGCTATAGTAGGCCAAGTTCATCCCTAATATAACAGTATTGAAATCAGTGGGGAGACTTGTAGTTTTAAGAATAAGACGCACTAAAGTGCTTTGCTGGATCAGGGCCTAAAAGGATTAGTCCTGTGGAATGCTTATGGTGGCCATAGAGGTAACTGTATGGATAAAAGTAATTTTAATTGCACTGGAGCAGTTTGGGAATTTTATTGCACCTCTCAATGAAAGAAATAAAAAATAGAATAAACTCTCACTGACACTGAGAGAATCCTGTGGAACATTTCACATTGTTTTGCAAATATTGAAACAGTAGAAAACATTTAGAAGTCTGAAGTATAAACTCCCTAGCTTTTGTTTTGAGGCTTGTGCAGATTTTAAAGCAGATATTTGGTACACAAATTATAAGACCAATAGGGAGTATTGATTTTTAAGTATAACTATAGTGGCTTTCACCTATTCTATGTTTTTCATTAAGGCAACAATTGGGGATTTTTTTTCCCAGAGAACTGAAGCTAGCTGATAATTTCTTGTTGTGTTCTGCGAAGGAAAATGATGATCAGACAAATCTGATTTCTGGATTCAGATTGTTCCCGATTCCTCAGGAAAATTTGGCATCAGGTGAAACATTTGGTAGAATGCAGGCTCTTCTCTTCCAGGTGCACCAAAGGTGGACTTGGGATTAAAACTTTTTCCACTAGAATGGATGTGAATTTGTGTCTCCATGTGTGTAAGGCCTCAATAGCCAGTGTTCAGCACAGGTGCCTTTTAGCCAGAGTGAAGGGAGAGGAAAAACAAAGATCATCACAGAGGCTCAGGACATCTTAGAAGGGCCCAGGTGCAGGGAGGGCTTCACTGGTCTTGGCCTGGAAAACAGCAATCTGAAGCAGAGCTTCACGTAATGGAACGTTCCTTCCGTCAGTTTGTGCAACTGTTGAGTTTTGAGACATCTGAAATGCAAGAATACTTGTTATGGGTTTGGGTTTTTTTCCATCTAATTGCCAAGTGTTCCAGTTACGTGCTTGAACTGAAGAAGTGACTCTACAGATCTGGCAATCTACTCCAGGGTGTGAACTCCTCAGGTCAGGTTGCACTTGTGGGGGGTTGTGAGTACTTCATTAGGGAATATAACTGGCACAATGGCTTGCTGATGCAAGAAGACTTGCTCTGGTTTTGGATCCTGCTAAAAGCCAATGTCCTTGGGCAGGTGGCAGGAAGGAACAGTGCCCTCTGAGATGAGGTATAAATATCATGAGGGTGATGGTGGGCTGGAGCTGTTCCTGATTCTGCAATGCATCCTTTGTGTGACAAGGGTTTAGCTCAGGTGCTTTAGTTAAATTCAAACAAATAATTGAGTTTTGCTGTCTAAAATTCCCCATGTGGTTTCAAGCAGAATGACTCAACTGTAATCAACCATTGTCCCGGCTTGTAGTTAATGCTGAGGTTCACTGACACAGGAAAACAGTCTCACTGTCCAAAGGGAAGTTATTTGTTAATCCTCTGCTTTTGGTTCCATCCAGTAATTCATTAGACGAAAGATGTGTCTGTGCTCATTTCTAGGAAAAACATTTCATGCGAATAGATGTTCAGAGCAGGTACTAGAAATGAGGATTACACTGGAAGTGCAGGGCACTCGCCTGTGGGTGTGAGCTGCAAAGAGCTGGGAACTGACACACGCGGTTTTCTGATGTGTCAGCAACGCTAAGATGTTGCATTTTGCCCGCAATAACAACTTTGAAGGTGATCATCAAGCATTCGGTTGAATTTGTAGTCTTCTTTCTAACGTCATTTTGCTTGATGATAAAAATCAGAGTTTATATTCACACAGAGATTTGGGCACTTCTTCAAGTTGTTTCTGAGCCTTTCACATGACTGTTTTCTGTGTGGCCCTGAGGTCAGACAGTACTTCCCCCTCTTTTTTTTTTTTTATTTTCTTCCTTTTTTTTTTTTGCCTGTGAGTTGAGGTCTGAACACTGCTGATTTTTGAGCCTCGGATAAGATCAATTTTCCAATTGTGTAATACAGTACCTGGCTTTTCTGAATGGCACTGTTAATTGTCATTGACCATAATAGAATATGAATAGCACAGCCACTTGACACCAACTTAATGGTTCTGACTTTTCAATGGTGCCAGGAGTGTAAGGCTAGAGGGGAAAAAGGGTCAGAGGAGAGATAAGAGCTCTTCTGATTCCACTGAAAAAGATTAAAGCCTCTGTGTCTTTCAAGTGGTACTTACAAGCGTCGCCATTTCTATGAAGTCACCTTAAAACTGGAAGTGTTTGAAAAATTTCTGACACAAAATGTCCCTTAGAACAGCTCCAGCCCCCTCCTCCAGAAGTTTTTTTTTCGGGTTAATAGGCAAACAGAAAGAGGCAGGTCTGGGATGGCTCAAGGAGAAATGTGGACAGTCATATTGTGGGTGACACAACCTGCTCCGAGCGCAGCACCGCTAACCCTGTTAGCCCCGAGGAAGAATCACTCTTGTTTACTGCTGTTTTGTCCAGCTGGGAGCTCTGGGAAATTTTGTGATTCACTTTAGTACCTCTTTTAAGAAAAGCTTACTGTCCTTAAATGCACAGCTATCGCTGCCTGTTGGGAATCCGATCATACACAAGATTACCTGCCTAATCTGATCACAGCAGTTCTCACCGTGCTTGGCTGTCAGGGACAGAGGCCAGGAGGAAGAAGATGTTTTACTTCTCTACCTCTCTTGAACGTCAGTGCAGGGAACAGTCATTTTCAATGCATTAAATACCTGCCATTATTTGTAGCGGATGCTAGATTATAATTTCAGTATTTTAACACAGTTTCCCAGGCATTTCTAAGCAGCTGGTAGCTAAGTGAGAGGAGTAACTGCTCTGTGAAAATCTGGGAGGAGGTACCTGGTGCGCAGATGGAGGTGTGCTTTGAGTTGTGTGCAGGATGTTTTCGATGTGGGGCAGGCAGGTTGATTCAAACTCACAGAGGGCAGGTTTACTTCAGATATTAGGAAGAAATTCTTCCCTGTGAGGATGGGGAGGCCCTGGCACAGGTTGCCCAGAGAAGCTGTAGCTGCCCCATCCCTGGAAGTGTCCAAGGCCAGGATGGATGTGTCTTGGGTCAACCTGGTCTAGTGGAAGCTGTCCCTGCCCATGGCAGGGGAGTTGAAGCAGAATAATTCGTAAGGTGCCTTCCAACCCGAACCATTCTGTGATTATATGATCTTTGTACTGACTGAGTCCATAGCACTTAATCCACAGGTGCTGTGGAGTCAGTCCGTGCATGCAAAATTTGGGTTATCCATCATATGTTACACTTGTGTTGCATTCATTTGTTTGGATGAATTGCACAGTACAAACCCAAGGTGTTCGACAGAAACAGGAGCCATTTATTTGTCTGTTTGTGTTCTGATGTTGAAAGTACACCATTAATGTGCAAAGGGCTGGCAATGTTATGGTTTCAGGTGTTTCTGAAGGAGGAATTAAAAAAATCAGACTAGATAAGATGCAGAAGGAAACTCTATGAGGTTGTTTGTATAAATACCTGACATGAAAAAAGTGAGTCGAGAATTTAGATACTAAGTAAAAAGATATTAGAAGGAGGGAAGAGTCTAATTATCTTAATACATCCAAAAGGACTGGTATCAAAAATCTTCAGTTTTCTTGAATCTGATGTTGGACAAACCCTACCAATTTAACAAGTTAAAATTCACAGGGTTGCCTTCGGAGCAGTATGTGTCAGTGGATATTTCACTGTTGTAACGATTTGGGGCGGGCGGGGTTGTTTTTGATGTTTTATCACTAAGACTGTTGTTTGGGAACAAAGCTTCCAGAAATGGTTGTCAGGGAAAGTTTCTTTATTCTGCCTGATATAAGTTTTCCCAGTAGATTTCTGTTTAAAAAGAATAAACAAAGAAAAAAAAAAAAAGGCAAAACAGTAGAAGTGAGAATTAGATATAAATATGACACTAAACTATATCTTTTAATACAAAAGAACTCTTTTTTAATTAGAAGCTTGGAAGGACATATCCTTTAATTGCTGCACTTGTAGTTTCTGGGCCATCAATATCCTTGCTTCTTTCATTAATAAACTGGCAAGTCAAGTAGGAAAGCTGCAGGAGTATAATTTTTTCCCTTAAGCTCTACTTAATCAACAGCAGACTTGATCAAACAGAAAAAAAGAAAATGTAAATCAGTTGCATTAATTCTGCTGGCAGTAAATAGTAGGAAAAGAGCTAAACATGAAAGAATGCTCATTTTGCAGCTGATATCTGGGGTAGGATTGAATGGGAGAAATAGGTGGTTAAACAGCTCTTTAGATGGTGAGTGACTAGGGGAATACTGGGGTTTATGTATGGATTAGCACAGTGATAGACCCTGAGTAGCAAAAGACGATGACTAATTACCTGACAGAGCAGCACTGCATTCGACTTGGTCATTGAAATTAATTTCTGTTTTCAGGACTGGCAGAAAGCAGCTGCAGAATTTCAGTTCAATACTCAAATTAACTAGGAGTCTAAATTATTTCTTTGCACATACAGTATTAGAGGAGTGGGTTACTAAATTGATCTTGATTTTACAGACCGAGGCAAGAATTATTCCACCTTTTTCATCAGAAGTCCATGTCCCTTGAAATCGGGGAATAAAACCTGTGCTGTAATAAACTACTTGTCACTGATGTGAACTCTGTCAGATAGTTAACATCTTAACATTTCCTGGAATTCTAGATGAAGGAATTGTAAAATAAAGTCTTCTGGGTTGAAAGAAAATTTTACTACCTACTCCACTGAGTAAAAGTGGAGTTGAAAAAAAGTTGAACTTAGATGAATTTAATTCATTGTTTGGATAGGATTATGCCCAGGAATTAGTTTGTTTTATGATGTATATGTGCTTGACAATCTGGTATATTTGTAACTTCATTGATTTCAATAAAAGAGGTGGGAAAGCTGTCAGTAGGTTATTTCTGATTAACTTGTAACAGTGAGATATGGCAATAGAGAAAACTAAAACCAGCTGCAAAGACCCCACAGAATCAACTTGGTAAGAAAAACCTGCCTACACTAAATTGAATTCATCTATCCCATGATTCTAAAATGCAGAAATTCTGCCAGATTTCCAAGTTGGTAGTTGACTCATTATATCCATAAGCAGTAATTTCTCCTTTTGCCAGTAGCAAAACTCCCCAAAGCCTTTTGTCTGTTTAAAGGTTTCTCGTATTTTCATTTATTTATTCAGCTAAAAAGAAATTTCAAATGTTTATAAAGTAAATAAATAGGAGAGGAAGGAAAAGGCAAGAGTATGAAAAATGGAATAAATATTTAAGGTTATATTTTATTTCAATGCAAAAGTAGGCAGGAGGGGTGTGTTAAAGCCTTTCTTCAGCACTTGTGCCCCATAGTGTTTCTTGCTGAATAAATTATGTTACTTCCTGCTCTTTCCTGCATGCTGCCTCTCAGTAGACACTTCTAGGCACAAGGATTACCACATAAAACCGGGAGCTTTAATCTTACTGTATCTTAGTCCTGTGTGGGATCACTGCTGTAACCGGTCACCTTAGTAACTAAAATGCGGTTTGTTTCCTTTGGTGGTGCTAAGCCAACACAGCTATGGAAGAATGGATAGGATTTTATTCTAGTTCCATAATGGATTTGTAGAGCTGGCAGTTATTTAGCAAAGCAAAAACAAAACCAAAGAACATTCTTTTGGTCAGACACTGAGCAAACTTGATCTGGAGGTCAGCGAGACACAATACATTGAGAAATCTGCCCTGGCATTTTAGAGTCACATTTCACAGTATAGCACGTTGGTAATGATTATCAGGTTATAGATAATTGTTTATTTGTATTGTCAAAAATGAGAAATCCACAAAATCAATTTTGTTAAACTGAAAGTGAAAACTTATTTTACTCTCCAGTACAGATATTAATAAGATTAGAATATCGTAATCATATTAAATGGGTTTATTCCCTCCCTATTAATTTCTTTCATTGTCCTTTTGGTCTTCAACTCTATTATCCAGGTATTATTTTATCACTTTGCAGACTATCTGTGTTTTATATTTTCATTCATTAGAAGACCTAATTTTTTTTGCATACTAAAAAGATCCAAAAGAATCACTAGAGCATGACACGTGATCTTAGAAATACTCTTTTCTTGTGCATCTTGTTGATTTTACAGAGCTCTGTCTCTACGTTGGTATACCAAGAACCTTGAATTAAATTGCATTTAGGCAATTGGTTTGCACTGGCCTTGCGCAGAGATGTAGGTGCCATTTATGCTTTTATGTTCTGGAAAATTAATATTCCTCACATTAATGCCAAGAATCTACCATGATTACTATTAAGCAACCATTAATATGAATTCTTTTGCGTTGCCATTATGGAGAATGATACTAATGATGTGCTTGTTGTCTTTGATGTGGATAACACGTAGTCTTGGGAGTGTGCTAGACTGAGAACTACAGTATCTTAGGTGTTGGTGATATAAGTTGTTTTTTTTCCTATTTCAGCCTATAGCAGAAGGTGTCCATAATGAAAGACCAGATATTGGCCTTTGAAGGCCACATCTACAAGTCTGTTGCCTAAAAATGTGAAAATAGGGCCAACTCTGAGAATGTCTTTGGGAGAGAAAACACAACTGCATTGAGTGTCTCTCAAGTGGAACTCATTTTGGGCAGTCTGCTTTCAGAATAATTTCTACCAAAAGCAGGACTTGAAAGGCTCGATTTATCTTTGTCGTTCACCTAAACCATCCATTCTTCAAGTCTTATCACTTTCCATTAAAGGACTTATACCTAACTTACATAAAACTTCTGCGTTGCAGATGATAATCTAAGATTTATAGATTCAGGATATAAATTTGCTTACAGGAGTTGTGGGGAAAAAAAAAAAGTTTACAGAAAATGGGAGAATTGTAAGAAACCATGAGAAAATGGAAAAGATAAATATTAACTTCTTGGCTCCTAAGAAAAAAATGATTAAAGGATGCCCTGTACTTGTAGACACTTATCCTGCATGGAGTCTCTTAATTTTCCTCTGGGCTAAATCAGCATCTCAAGGATCTGGTGGAAATTTTTTTTGTTCGTGAAATATTTTCTTCTCAGCACGAGGCCATTGCCACGGTGAGGAACCTCTCCAGCGGGCTTGCTGGGCTGGGCAAGCTAAAATGCCGCTGCTCATCGTGGCAGCTGACACAACAGAGTAGCACTGGTGAGCAATTATAGTCTCATGACCATATACTGTAAGTTGGTTAATTGTCTTTTGCTTGGAGTTAAACAAACTGGAAACTTCAGACGGCAGGGCACTGCCATTTTTCAAGTGAAATTGCAGAAACAGGAAATCTATAAAGAGGGCACGTATTTCACACGTTTTCTCCACTTGCTGCTTAGACCATTATTAATGCTGCAATTTAAAAATAAAAGATACAGAACATTGGAGTTCTGAAGGAAGTCTCGTTTCCATGAGTTAGATTAATTCTTCTCATGGGTAAAGTCTTGAATACTGTAGAAAATTACAGAGGAATTTTCAGTCTCGAACCCAAACCTGCTTTACTCTTTGCCGCAGCAGTAGTAGTGTTTGGGGTAGAGAAACTGGGATGGCTGGCATGTATTTAACTTAAATAACATAACTTAAACCTGCTAAATAAGAACACTTTCTTTGAGCCAGATCCTGGCCTGGATCAAATTTTGTATGCAAATGTACAGTGCCGGTAGGAACAGGGGGATAAACCAAGCAGAATATGACAGAAAAAAAGTCCTGATAGAAATCTGGCTCCCCTTATATTTTAACATAGTTCATTCATTTTTCAGGTCTGTTGTTGTTAGAATTGCATTTATGGTAAGCTTGACTGCTCTTTGCGAAGTTAAAGAGAATATTTTGATTTCTATGAAGCAGATACACTAAAGTTGGCTTGATAAACCCCCATTGGTATCTTCAGAGAACAAGTAGATTAAACAAGTAATTATACCATAAGGCTTTTAGAAGTTAGTAGATTTAAATACGTTGTATGAATCTCATCTTAATGTAGCCTTTTGTCTATAGTGCTTCCTGCCAAAAAAACCTCCTGACAGGAAATAAACATTAAAATAATCTTTAATCCCTTGTCTGGTCTATTACCATTAACAATTGATGCACTTTAATTTTGTGGGATTTTAACTACAAAATGGAATGGCTAAGTAGTGATAATTGGGTTTGGAATTATACGGTCATTTATATCAACAGAAATGCAAGTGGCTGGGAGGGTGATTAATTATTTAACATTTCCTGGCTGTAGTTCCTATTATAGAATTTTCTGATATATTCTGCTGTGAACAATTATCACCAAATGAGGATAAACAAATCTGTGATGTGAAGTCTTATTTATAAATAAACTATATTTAGAAAATGTCTATTTCATTTGCATTTTCCCTTTCTTCTTGTCAGTACTGTCACAATCAGCTTGTTTTCAAGGTTTTCTGCCCTCTTGCTAATTCTTCAGGTTCACACCCCAGATTTTGTGCAAGAAAAACAGAGCTTCAGAACATCCTTAAAATAATTCCTATTCTGAGTAAAGATACAGTTTATCCAGTCATGGTAATGTTTGCATTTTCTGTCCCCCTTTCGTTCCCTAATAATGGAATTAGGGCATGCCAATGTATTAGAATTTAATCCAAGTGCTGGCAGCAGATGAGATAATTTAATGTGTCCAACTCATGAAGATTTGGGAGACGAATGCTGGTGTTTCTCCATTTAAATGGAGTTCTCTGGCATTTGAGCTCTCATCTTTGGTAGCTTTGTCTAAGGGAGTTCACATTTCACATTCTCTCTCCTGTGGAGTCTGACTGTCGCTTTGGTGCATTGTTTTTATGTGTCCTGGTTGATACAAACACAAGCACAATTTGCAATTCGTTTTTCTTTTATTTTCTTACAATATGTTTACTAAAAAAAAATAAAAAATCATGTGTATTCTGCTTATCTGACAACATAACACAAAGTAATTCTAATTATGACTTTCCAAACCATTTTTTTACTGACAGTTACCTGAAAATTTTCCCATCCTTAATTTCCATTAAAAAACCCCAAATGACTACAACCTGTAGTTTGAAAGAGATTACAGAAAGTGCCTGAGTTTCTTCTTCAAGCAGAACTCCTAAGAACCATCCCAGGCAGTCTTCCCCAGAAAACAAAATCCAGTTTACATGCTTATATATCAACAAAGAAGGAACAACAAGATGATGATAATTATCGTTAGTGCAGTGCCTAGATTGTTAGTCACAGATAAGGACCCAGCCATATTAATAAATATGCAAAATCAACCAAAAAGATTGTTCCGAGTCCGTACTGCTTAAAATTTAAGTGTTAATCAAAAGTCAGGGATGCAGATAGATAAAAAGAACAAGCGTATAATGAGATAATATTAATCAATATGGTAGGCCCTGTTTTGGGGCATGATATTTTTCTGATGCCAAAGAAAAGATTAGATACCAAAGAAAAGGAGATTTTTAATGTGGATTATGAAAAAAGATAATGAGATAATATTGCAAATGCTTCTGGGCAGATCTGTAAGCAGAATAAAAGAAAGCATGAAAATGCTTGTTTGAAAATTTAGGAAGTCATCAATGAAAACGACTATCTTGAAGTCGATCTAGGGTGAGCGTTGACATATTGATAGTGAATCAGGATAAACTGGATTAAACTGAAGATTTCTCAGACAGACTGGAGTATTAGAGGAAGAAAGGAAGATTTAGTAGTGAAAAAGCAAGTTTTCTGCCCAAGATGCTAAGCATAATGAGTGCAGAAGCAAAGTGGTGAGATATTTGTGGGTTGGACTGTCTTGTGGGTGTGTGGGGTAAAAGTGTTACAGTTAAAAGAAAGAACTGGCAGCAAACCAGACAGAAGGAGATGGAGAACAGAAATGTGTGCACAGATGAGAGGTGAGTTCTGGTGAGATGACAATGATGGCAACTCCAGAGGTTTGGTGAGTAACACTGGAGGAGTTTACAGAAGGGGAGTTGACCAACCACATTGTTAGAGAGACAGGTCACGTCAAGAAGGCGAAAAAATTAATTGCAAGAGGAAAGAAACAGGCTAGAATATCTTCAAAAGCAAGGTGCAGTAATCTCTTCCTTGTTCTTTACATGGCATTTGTGCAGCCTGTGTTCATGCTCGCTATCTCGTAGTGCTCAGTGGCCTTGAAAGTGGGAGAAAGCAGTTTGGAAGAGGCTGTCCTGGCTGGGCCAGCTCGTAATTCAGTGTGGGGAACTATATGGTCAGTAATGCTGAACAGCAAGGGAGCTGATGTGGGATGGGACGGGCAACTGATTGCCTTAAGGATGAATCATTAATGATCAAAATTCTCAATCAGTTCATCCCTCTCTACCCCAGCTGCAGGGCCAAACACAGTTGTGTGGGTTAACCCGCCTCCTCTCTTTAATTCAGGAAAGATTTGTGCGTGATCCCAGTAAGCCCCCAGTAGCCTGCCGTGTGTGTGATGTCCTGGAGAGGCAGTGCAGGCAGGGAATGTAACACAAGTTGAGGTGTGTAGTGCGTTAGTGGAGCTGGATTGAGATGGGCAGCAGCCCTGGGCAAGAGCCCAGTGCAGATGAAACAATATGCACAGTTCAGCTGAAAGATGAGGTACGGGGCTTAGTGAGGGTGTTGGAGCCGGTGACTCAATGTACAGTGCAGGACTATGAGAGAGCCACAGTATTAACACGTCCTTTGTTCGTGCCAGAAATAGATGTGCTCGTCAGCCTTTAGAAATTGAATCTGACTCAATAGCACTGTTATGCACTCACAAACATTGAATTTTATTTTATTTTAACACACTGGTTAGGTTTCACACTCAGCCTTCCCATATTTTATGTTATAGTGCAGGCCTTGAGCTACACTTAAGTTTGTCTCATAAACTAAAGACGGAAGGTCTGTCAGGAGAAGCTGTGTAAAACCATAGGCTTCATTTTTCTTTGGGCACACAGCACAAGAACAGTGCAATGGTACATCAGCACTGCTGGTTTTGTGTCATTGTCAAAATCGTGGTGTGAGTCAGTGGAGACAATTTGAGACTTTATTCATCTGCACCCATCCAGTATTTATCAGGTGATGGTCCATTAGTTAATGTGTCAAACTCAGCAGTATGTGAGGAAGTGGCAGTGTGTATAGCACATTAACATGTTTTTTTAGTTCACACTGATCTAAATGACCTGAAATCTAATTGTATGGATTGCTTATATCTTTTAGCACTTACTGCCATTTAGCAACTGCTGTACTTGCTGGAGATATATCCAGGTATGCATAAATACAGTACAGGGGAAACTTTTACTTCAGAAGATTAAAGTATGTTAACACTGCATGTAACTAATTAGAACATATAGCCAGTGAAGTGTATTTTACATTTTCAAATTAAATTTCTTTCAGCAGATGCTAATACATATTAGGACATCTGTTTATATTTTCCTTCAGTCTTTTTTATAACTGCATCTTATTTAAAATACTGTTGTCAGCTGAAATAGTATAGCCTTAAACAATACTACTTGTATATGTAGTTGTGAACTCATATGGCTGCTTTGGAGATGTCTTTCTGCATAAGCAGATTTTTGTTTTGTTATGTGTAAGTGAAAGATGTATGAAAAGTTGTTTCGCTTCATTTAAATTGGAGCAGGGATGAAAAAAGGCAGAAAGAAGTCAGTAGGATAAAATGTAATGCTATCCCCACTAGGTAAAGTTGTCCAATTACGCCTGGTGTCACAACTTTTCAACATTTGAATGGCTGGGAGGGGATACTAATTTCAACCTTAATGATCGCTGCTTTAGGAGTCAACATCACAACACTTCACTTATAATTTTAGCACATCTGTCAGCCTGTGCTAAAAAGGAGCCCTGGGCTAGTGGGTGACTGAAGATCCTTTTATCCCTAGAGAGGATTATGTATTCCCTTCAAGAGTTGGAAAATAAAAAGGTTATAAATACTCACCTACTTCACTGCTGCCCACATTTGCCCTGTTGACAAATAGTGACTTTCACGTGCCGCTTTTGCATTCATAAGCACAAAAATAAATAAAAACTATGCAACTTCTCATTGTATAACACTTATGCAAGTGGCCCATTTATAATGTCACATATTCTATAACACCATATAGTCCCTAAGATGGACTTTTTTTTCATTTCAATAGATCACATTGATTTCCTGTATGACTTTATCTACCTAATACAAAGTGGGATTGAACAGTTATTTGTCTGGATTTAGCCATTCCTTATCAAACATTTATGATTTAGCTGTTGCTACAACGTCTTCTTGTAAGGCCTTTCTTATTTTTATCTTTTCAGGAAGGGTATGAACGTGATAACGGGGCTGTAATAAATCTATCTCTTGAAAATGAACCGTATTTTGGGAAGCTGTGTGCTATCTGCTGCCAGGGCAGGGGAAGTTGAAGGGGCGGGACAGTCGTGTGAGTGGATTGTTTCTGGGACACTGTGGGCACCCATTAATAAGAATGATTGACTCTTCTGGTGGAGGGTATCAGTGCATTGAGATTGCAGTCTCCTGGCTGCATGGTAGGCTGGTGTTCTTGAGATGAAAGACCCAGTAGAAAAGAGAGTTTTGCCTGAGCAGGCCAAATTCGTACAGCCATTGTGAGGCTTTAGGTTGAAGAAAAATAGCACAAGGTCAGTAGGTTTGTGTCTTCTCTGTTTGTAGAACTAAAAAAGTAAGATCTCAGTTTTATTGTTTCTGTTCCTCTTTCAATTTCTCTATTCTTTATCTAGAGGGGAAAACAAAATATGTGAATACCTATAATAATACTGGCTGCGAGTTAATTAAATGTAGAGTAGGAAAGTGGATGTCAATAGGAACTTTTCTGGTTACAGCTTATTTTAAAATTTAGTTTGAAAGAAAAAAACATAGTAAACCTATCCGTTGTGTATCCCAGGTGTTTTAATATTCCTAGCCAGAGCATTTTACCTGAACATTTTCCAAACAACCTCATCATACCCAAGTAATTTATTTTTCATTACATAATGCTTTTCATTCAATGATTTGAAAATGCTCTCCTAAGTGTGTTTTTTGAAGTGCCAAACTAAGTGTCATATAACCCTGGGGACATGTCTGCTGGTTTTATTGTACCTATTTTGCAGACAGGTAAATTCAAACACAGACAGATTAGCAGACACTCTGTGAATGAGTAAAGGAGGGAAGACCAAACCCCTAATTCCTGCCCTGCTGAGTGCCAGCCCTAAGCACATGCCCCTTTGTTCAATACTCAAAAAGTGCTCATGCTGTGTGTAGGGAAAGAAGAGGAAAAAAAAACTTTGCAGAAACTATAAAAGTTAATAATTACATTGTAAAGGCTGCTTAACTGATAATGAACATATAATACAGAACTATAAATTTGCATGACACTTACAAAGAAAATGTTCTTTTGTTTTTGTCTTCACTTCCCGAGTCTGTTTATGGTTAATTTTTTAACCTGCTTAACCGAGGCTGTATTCTGTCCTGTCTCCTTTTTTGTGTCTCTTCACTAGTGCTTTCAATGACCTCTCTGTAGGTTTCTTTATATAGAAACCTGCTATGCTGTCTTGAATGCACAAGGTCAATAATGATTACCCTCTAACTTTGAAGGGCATCCCCCTTCTCAGCTTGCAAGGAGTATCAAGCCACGAAGTCCCTGCATCCCATAATTGTAATTTCTCTTATGAAATGCAGTATTAAGAAAGGTATTTTTATTTCCCAAACACTAGAGCTTTACTCCATAAGCATGTTAAGCCTGGTAAAGTCAAGATATAATAATTTTTTTTGTTTTCATTGCAGAAAAATAGACTTGATAATTTATATTTAATTTAAAACAAATCCATATTAATGGAAACATTTTTGTAATATGTCTCAAAAGAAGGAAGCAGCCTGTTCTTTTTGAATACATGGATGGAAAGCTGGATTCCCGATGTTCAATATCCAAATGATGCAATTTTTTATTTCTGAAGAACTGTATCATGATCTCAGCACACTGTAAAGGCTTCAGAAAAGCTGTTACTACTGTGGACCATAGAGGTTCTGTATAATGAAATTATGCCTATCTTTTGGAACCAATGGTCCTCTAATAACTATCAATAAACAAAGTGTCAGTTAAAAGAAACTACAGAAAGGCATCTGGTGATAACAAAAAGATGCTTAAATGGAATTGATACTACAGCAGGCATTGACTGTGGCATCGTAGAACTTAGTAGCTGGAGTCCTGGTTCAATATGATGAACTTGGGAAGGTTTTCTTAATGAAAGAACTGATGTTTTCTGTTCAGCAGCAAGCAGTAGCTTAACTTTTTTAAATACCCGCTTTAAAGTTTATGTGCCACTAATTGTGGTACCGTATAAAAGGAGGTACTGTATTGGCTGATGTCACAAAATGGGTTCTCAGACATAAATGTGAAATAACGAGTCATTTTAAAAATAAATTAGTGCAGCTATTTTATTTCACGTTAGTAAATGCATACACTGCAGTTCTTTTTACCTATAAGTAATTCAGGGTTCTATGCAAGTATATTCTCAAAATGCTGCTTATTTGGTTTTCAGGGTCTTTTCCATCAGCTATGCATTTTCAGGATCTGCTGGGAAATATTATCCTCTCCCCCTCTTTCCATTACTACACTAACAGCTCAGAAAAAGGCATATAAGTTGGAAGAAATGTGCATTCAGGTAAATATCTAAACATATATAAATTAGCTTTAAAAATTGAATTCACTGAACATGAATAGTCACTTAAAGTGTAACTGGAATTGACTGTGTCATGTATCAGCCTAATAGCTGGAGCACTGGTTCAATACAATGAACTTGGGAAGGTTTTCTTAATGAAAGAACTGACGTTTTCTGTGCAGTGGTTGCATTCATCAGACCACATAGTGTTCATTACACTACAAAGGACTGCCAATGTGAATTGTTAGGATCATCTATTAGGTAAACCGGATGGGGACAAAAGATAGCAGTGGAATGAGAGGCTTCAGTACCTCTGCAGGGTGTGGAAGTCCGACTGCTTTGATGACCTTTCACCACGGCATTAGCATCTATTCACTGAGAGATCCCAAGTTCATACCCTAATTCTGCTAACCAAAACTGGCAAGGAGCCAGCGGGTAGGTGCGTTCATCTCACTGGCTGATGTTACAAACTAACCCTGTGCTCCCCAGGGCCACGTTCCTTAATTTGCTTTGTTTAAATACCTTGGAAGTTATCGAACAATGGCAAAATTCTCTGGCAATGCTAATTAGGCACTAAAACCCACCCTGGTTTGTGGTGCTAATTTGGAGAGGTGCCACATACTGGGGTTGATTTCTTCGGAGAGAAGATGAGCCCTGTGCCACTGGGAAATGGGAAAAACCAGACATGCTGATTGGCAAGGTTGAGGCTGGAAGGCCCATCGCTGACTCAGGAGCAGGCACGTTAATTCCGTGGGGATTTGCATCCACTCTGTCCCTTGCTTACCTAATAGGAGCATTGTTATGCCGTTTCATGGGGAGCTTAGTGACTGAAAAGAGAGATTTAATAGCAAAGATAAAAGTTTTGCTTCAATTCTCCCAACATCCAGTTATTAAGAAGCTTGTCTGCTCTATGAGGCAGCACACCACAAAGGCATTCCCAGTTCACAGACAGGGGCTGTGTTAAAGCACATAACAGCTTAAATTCTTTCCCGTGGATGTTTATAGTAGATGTGTTGGTATCATGCTCTGTTTTTACTCTCACTTTCAGTGTTCAAGTTGAAGTTATGTGAGGGTTACTAGCCTAAAAGTCCATACCTCAAGGTCACTCCCCTAACCTTATTTCCCACGTGTTTAAATGTATTTATATAGATAGGTAAAATGTGGTAGCTGCTGCCACATAACCTTGTTTCCTTTGCTGACATCTCCGGTGGATGAAATTGGATATAAAGCTGTTATTTGGGATGGGGACATGTGATGTCAGTCCCACTTTGAGCACAGGGGAGTCCACCGCACTCCCTGCCCGGGCAGAAGTGTCAGCTTTTTACCTCACCTGCTGCAGCCACCACCACGGATACCTTGAGAGACACATGGGGCGTAGCAAAGGAAAAGCACAGAAGAGATGCTGGAAGATGCAATGAATTTTGTGTCCAGCAAAAAATTGCAAAAGAAGGACTTTTTTGTTCTTTCATTTTATTTTAAGCTTGTTGAAAATGCTCTGGGTGTTTTCATTCCAGTGTCTGTGCTCTGCCTTTTATTCCTGTTTCTCTATGGACTGTAGTGCATCAGTGACAAGTGTTACAAAGTTCTGTGGTCAGGACTTCAGAGCCCTTTCTATCATGATTTTCTGAGCACATATCAGGATTTTCAGAGCACATCAGTCAATTCAGATTCACAGTCTAAAAGAGCAATATGATGAAAATGTATCTTTATTGATATAAAATGGAAACAAAAGACTTTCAGTTAGTCTTGCTTGCTTTTTTTTTTATTTTTCTTCTCTTGTCTTTTTAATGAACTAATTAGAGAGAGGTTTCAGTTGTACTCAAACTGAATTGTCAGGATTTGGGCCCCTATGCTATTTGCCAGAAAGATTCAGATTCTTGGCAAGTTTGGCTTTGTGGGACAAAAGAAATAGGATTGGGATAGGCTCTTGTGCTTTGGGAAACTGTGTGACATTGAAACTTTGGGAAGTCAGGCCTTGCTGTGCTGCAGTGGGACCTCTGAAGCACATACCCGAACCGAGTGTATTCATTTCTTGGCTCTGTGCAGCGGGAGATGGGAATGTTCAAAGGAATTAAAGGCCCATGTGAAATAGTGCCTCCCACTGCTGCTCGCTCTCCCAAAACAACAGCAGAAGACACAGGGTTGCCGGGAATGGTGAAGATACTTCCCTTGTGTGGAAGGATAAGCTGCATTAAAAGATTGGGTAAGGAGAAAGAGGTTTAAAGAATAAAACTCTTAAGTGCCTGGTTTGTACAACATCTCTTCTGCAAACAGCCCAGTACCGAGAGAGCTGACAAAAAGAGATAGAAAAGAGCTAGAAGGCTCATTTGCAAAAACAGGTGACATCAGAAATTTTGCTGAGGACAAATTAGTCCTTGCTGGTGTAGTTGAACAACATATATCCAACTCTTCAGCTGTCCCCTGTGCAATACCAGGGTTCAAATGAAGGGAATAAAGAGGAAACCATCCTGCATAACTGTGATCCTTCAAGGAGTCCCCTGGCTCAGTCCTTGCTCCGTCATTGGCCCGGCCCCAAATGTGGGAGCAAGGGGTAGCAAGGGGACTAATGTCTTTTGATTTATCCTGCAAATCAGTGAGCAATACAAAAGTTTTTCAGTATATGCATTTTAAGCCTATTTTTAAGCTGTTACATCTTTTCAGTTATCCACTGCAATATAGGAGGAAATCAGTTCTTTGCCCAAGTTATTTCATTGCTGAAAATACATCATATCACAGCTTTTATTATGTTGTATTCCCTCCTCTGAGCATGCACTGTATGCACAGGTGACTACAGCTAAAAGTCTGTGAATTATTACTTGCTACGTTTAAAATATCCACAAAAATGATCATCATTTTTTGTTAGACCGAAGGTTAAGATGTAGTTTTCTCATTAAAGAAGAATATACTATTTTAAACCTAGAGCTTCCCAAAATTGTATTTGTTTTAATGTTTATAAAAAGAGATTTGAAGATTTAACACCAGCCTATTTAAGATTTTCTGCTTCTTGAAGCACAGAGCACAGGGGTTGATCCTCCATTACACTAAGGCTTATTAATGTCACTCTGCAGGAGTTTTAAAGGGGCTCCTCAGGAGTTTGTGCACAGCCTTCACCATGCCCTGTTTCAGATCTGTGGAAGCAACGACAGGTGAAAACAGAGGAACTGCAGTACTGTGTTTCCTGTGGCTTTGCTTGGAAACTTTGTTCAGGCAAAATATGAAGTATTTGTTTATATTGGATATCCAGATGCACAGAGATCTCTGCTGTGTGATTCCCACTGCTGTGACTGATGGGTTTAGGGGACAGCAGAGTCACTGCATTACACTAAAGTGTGTTTTTCATAGTACTCTGACTACTCTAAGAAAGAGGAGAGCATGCCTTACGTCCATTTTCCTCTAGTTTATTTCTTGTTTTCAATTTTGCACTTCACTAGAAGCTGAAACCATACTAGAAGAGCCATGAAGCTGCCATGGCTGGAGAGGCCACGCTGGCCTCATGAAATGTGGCATCGTTTAAGATGACTTAAATCTGCCAGATTAACTGACAGGCTTTATCTATTCTCTTTATAAGGCGCCATGTGTACTTTAAAATAATACAGATAATAAATATGTACTCTTCTTCACTGTTTGGTGGAAATTACTTTCCTTGGTCCCTTTGCTACCTCCTGAAACCTTGTATGGTTTGAGGTACTTCTTGTTCAAAATGTGTTGTTCTAGTTTCATGGGAGGAGGTCAAAACCTAAGGTCTAAACGTAGTTTTAAACAACATAAAGCTCCACGTAGCTTAGGACATTCCTACATAACAATCGTGTCTTTGCTCTGCCATATTCTGTAGGTGTGGTGAGGGAGGGGGCGTTCATGGTGAGGGTTTGCTAGTACTTGTGAGGATGAATATATTTACTTGGAATAAGTTCTGTAAATCATCTGTCTGGGAGATGGGTTTGTGTGGGAAGTGAAGAGGGTTGGGTTGGTTTTTGTGCTTTCACAAGTTGGATGGCAATTATTTTATTATGGGATTTCAGTGGGAAAATAGCAGTTTTGTGGAATGGCTTGTTTATGGAGCAAAGTTGTCATCTGTTGCTGTTTTTCTCTTAATTAGAGAGGCATTTTTAATTATCTGTCAAGGTCCCCTAGAACCTGGGATAGCTGGTGTTTCTTATGTGATGAAATCGAAACAAGCAAGTGGAAGGCGAGTCTGTCGCAACCGATAGGAAGTAGAGTGAAGCCCAAGCAGGAGAATAATTAGCATGTTTGGACTGCAGGGAAGAAGATCTCTCTGTCAGGTGTGGTGGCTGTACTCTTTCCTTTGCACTCCCCTGTACTCTGTTTCTGATGCAATTCAAACACACTTTGTAGTTACACTGAGTAATATCCATTAATTTCCTATCTATGTAGTTTTGGGGCGCCTTTAATATGGTCAAGATCTCCAATTTTTTTACTAATATATAATACTCACTAAGCTCTTTGTGATTTGTGAAAAAGAAAGAGAAATGAAGTTTGGCTTGCCTTCCCCTTTCCCTGCAGGACACACAGCTCCTTCTCACAGGGGTAGGTCTAGATCAAGGAAGCTTTTCCAAAGCTCACTTACAAAATACGAAGCAATATTGCTGCAGAAATTCCTCTTAAAATTGCAGGGTGGTGTTTGCTATGACCAGTGGAAAGTTTATCACGAAAGATGACCAGAATTGGAATAGCTTTGAGGCAGATGATTGTGATGGTATGGGTGGTCTACACGAGTGTACTGGTGTGTGCACTGGGGGACAGGGCACACTGGTAGACAACATTTAATTGCACAATAGCTGTCAGATCATCTGTAATTGAAACAACTGTGCTCGTGCAACAGAATCATAGTGTTCTCAATTTGAAATCACTTAAGTAAAATGATTTTGTGGTGTTTAAAAAGCAACAGGAAAAAAATTCACTAAAGACCATTAAGCGGCCTCAAGCCCCACGTTTCAGTGTTCATTTGTACCGATTATGGTGTGACAGCTCTTGAGTTTCCAATGATAACAGCCATCTGACTTGATCTGAGTTCAATGGATTTTCACTAAAATAGAATCATCGCCTTTGTGATGGATAGAAAAAGTAAAGCAATACATCCTGATAAATGCTCCGGCTTTTTTTTTTTTCCCCTTCCCTTATTGTGACCTTGTACAATCTATAAGTGAGCAAAGCTGAGCCCTGGCCACTGCTGCAACGCATCAGGACTTTGAAATTTAAGTAGCTCTGAAACCCATCAATGGGGTGAAGGGAGAATGGCCTGAGAAAGCGATGGATCATGCTTAGAGGGCTCACAGGGAAACAGGGTAAGCTGAAGGTCAATACGCAGACATGTCCTGAAGGAACGGCTCAGACACTCATTCACATTCACATCTCAAAGCCGCTGCTGCTGTAGCACTGCGAGGGGAGATCAGGAGGAGAGTAAAATAAAACAAGAATTTCAGAGCATATAATTTCTCCGCAGAAGCAAATGGCACAAGGTGTAAAATACCTATAACCTACAGTGTGGGTGCAGTGCCCTAAATCATCCCGTCCCAGCAGCAAGGAGCGTAACACCACGGAAGTGCATTCTTCCCAGTACACTCCACTTGTTTTCAAAGTGTCTCAGTCCTGGTAATTGTGAAGAACATTTAACATTTTTAACAGGTCACTGATGGTTTGTAACACATTATTATTCAGCATGACATGAAAGTGAGCTAAACTAGAAGGGATGCAATCTGAATCCATACATGTGCAGACAAGTAATTAAGGGTCTTTGCACTTTGTGCTTTGTGTGCCTGGGTGGATGAGAACGTGTGCAAAACTTTTACACGAGAGTTTATATTTTGGTTTCTTTGGAGTTGTGTTTTGAAGAAGGTTTGGATCCAGGTGCGGACTGGCCTGGCTGTAGAAAGCTGAAAAAATAGGGGGAGAAAAGGGAAGAAAAAGAAAATAATAAAATAAAATTAGTATACAAATTTGAACCCGCAGTTACCATGCCTAAAGCAGAAATTGCCGAACAAGTCAAGAGGCTTATTAGCATTTTATGTAAATCAGTTATTACTGTTCTCCACTTCCTTAATTATCCATGTTATTTCAATACAACCCTTTCTTTGATGTCCCAATTCTATATTTAAATAGTGCAAGATTTCTATCATATCCTCCCGCTGAGGTTTGTTCCATGCAAAAAACATGCCAAGAGCAGCTATTTTAGAGACTACTGGGAAATGTTTAATTGGTTAATCCCATTTGAGTTATAGGGAGTATTGCCATGCACAGAAAACAGAAACATGTAAAGTACTGGCTTGGAGAAGTTTACTAAAACCTGCAAGACTTCCCCTGAAATTTAGCCCTGAAGATGTTTTGTTTCCTAGGTACCCAGTGGGAAATGATTCAAAGGAAAATCCTTCAGACTTCTTTGAAATACACTAAATGATTGATTCATGGTAGAAATATTTTTGAATTGAAACGCAAAGTCATTTTTTTTTTTTTTGTTCTTGCAGCGTAGAAGGGGTCTCTCTTAATATTTCATGTAGCACTGCAGGGGTAGAGAACGGTGTATTTCAGCCAAAATAAAGCCCCCAGGACTTTAAGAACTTGTTACCTACTATTGAAGCAAATGATTGCTCCTCAGATTTCCACGTTGCGAAGTTATCAGCATCTTCTGTGAGTATTAATTCCAATGGAGAAATGTACATTCTGTGGCACCCATTAGGATCAATTCTGCACGAAGGGATGCTTAAAAAAATTAACTTTTCTGTACAGCTTCCAATTTCCAACTTTGGACTGGAAAAACTTTGGAGCAAAGCATTGACAAATATTCCTTTCCCTATTTCCAACATTTGGTAGTTTTTAAACTCTTTAAAAACTTCTTTGGAAACAGCGTAAGAGTTTTAGCACAAGCAGTGAAATAAAAAAACCCGTGTGCATACCTCATTTGGCTATAAACACAAGAAGCTACAGCATGGTCAGATCTAGGAGTTCTTCCTAGATTTTAATGAAGTAATGAAGTGAAATTGCAGATTTTTTTTTTTTTTTTTTGCTTTAATTTATTTTAAGGCATGGCATTAATTTCCACATTTGCTGCAAATGTATCAGACAGTGCGGTGGCTGATAGAAGCACAGGTGAAGTATGTTAAGCTTGGTAAATAAGAGAGGAATTAGTTGATGAAGAAAGAAATCAACCGTTGTGGGGTTCTATAAATAACATGTCTCTTTTGGTACTGCTTCCCAAACTAAGGTTTGGGTTGTCCAGTTGAGAGGCTTTGGTGACAAGCTCCTCCATATTCACAGTTCTCGTAAACAGATGTCTCCCTTGTGCAGAAATAGGTTAACTTATTAAAAAATCCACGCTGGAACTGTGGATTGCTGAGTTTCCATCACTGGGAAGTACATTGTTCCAACTCTGAAATTATACAGTCTAAAATCATCATCATGTATTTTCATCAGGATGAAATATCGGGAGCTCTGCTTAGTGCAAGGTTTTATTAATGATGTGCTGTCAGAAGCTGGATGCTCTGCATATTTGCATATTAAACAGCTGAGTGAAGAAACATTCCTTTTATTGCTGCAGGGAATAAATCAGTTTAAAGCAAGTTCTCATCATTTATACTCCTTTCAGCTAAGTCTTCTTTTATTGAAATAAATTGTTGAAGTGCTTTGCTCATTCTTTGAATACTGATGAAATTTACCTTGATAGGGCCTCAGGAAAAATAACATTTTCTTAAAGGTGCAGTGTTGTTCTTTACCTAAATACAGCCTAAGTTTTAGAAATTATCTGTAAAGAAAATCTGTGCGTCTCCAGCCATGGTAAAAATCTTCTTTTAGTTGTAGGCTTCCTATAGGTATTTCAAGATGTTTGTGTAATTTTTTGCAGCGCTGCCCACCCAGAAATCTCCGCAGGAACTTTGCACGGCAGATGATGCTTACGTTAGTTTTATTCTGTATGCATTCATTAGATGTTTAGTGAAGGGGCCTTCCTGCTGCCTCACATTGTGCATTGCAGATGAGCATCACCTTCTCTTGTCTGTGTGCTGTCTGTTGGTGGCAGCCTGAGTTTAGAAGTGCGATGTCTGGGAGAACTAGAACAAAGTCGGTACCAAAGGAAAAAAGTTTGTTATTTTATTTTCTGCTCTTTCATCGTGCCTGAAGTGGAGCAGACAGACATGTCATGAGACCCTGGTTTTCCCAAATTTACGTAAATAAATAATTTTGAAACCCTACTTGGTTAAAAGATGAGTTTTATAGTCTGTCATTTTTTGCCAGGCGCGAACTAGAAGAGAGCAGTAAAAGTAAGATAATTTAAAATGAAGTGAATGTGTTTTACATACGGAAGTCAGGTGGAGTTCGGACATTTTATTTAATGCAGCTGTATTACATGGGCTAGCACTGAAATGTTGTCTGTTACAATAAGCAGCAGAATGGTTAAGGTATCAAAGGAAAAGTATATTGTGTGTATTCTTATATTTTATTTTAAAAGGCTACAGCAGGAAGCCGTTGTATGCCTTTCTTATGTCATACAAAGTATTTTAAAATATAAATAATTTGTGACAGGAGCTTCTTGTTTTTAAGTGGAAAATGTGCATTTAATAACATGAAAATAATGTCAAAACATCCTCTCCGAGATGGTTGCCAAGTGAACTGTTGCTTTTCATTTATGTTTTATTTTTGGAGGTTGGACTTTGCAGGAATATTTTCAGATACTTAGAAAAATAGTGATCCATTGCAGCTGTAGTTTATTTTAATTGGACAGCACTAAGTGAGCTGACTTTATGATAAACAGTGCAGCCAGTGGCTAGTGACTGCACTTTCACTTTAAAGATTATACAGAAAATAAAATCCTTCAAGCTAAAGTCATAAAGAACCAAGCTGGAATTACTTTTGGAACATATGTCTATGTTTGTCTCAGTGTGTGTTGTAAGGGATACCTGATCCTAAAGACTTAACAGTCTATAAAAGTATATTTGCCTCACCACCGAACCCATCCAACTGTCAAAATCTTGATACTAATGAGATTTTGGTTTATTTTAATTATTTAGATTGTCAATATGAATTAATAGGTGTAATATTTTACATATAATGTCAGAGAATTCTCAAGTACACTCTATGATTCTGCAATTGGAAATCCTTATAATACTTCTTACCTCTTCAAAGATTTATCTACTAGTGTTCTGAGGTGTTATCCCTGTAAAAGGCTGTCATACCTTTGATTTCTTTATTACTATTCAAAAACATAAGAGAGAGCTTTGCTTAATGTAAAGAGCTTTTTCTTTTTTTTTTTTTTGAAGCTATATATGATTTTATTTTTTTTTCCTTGTGATTGAATAGTAAATCCGACATCAATTCACTTGCTGACATTTGGATGTTTATAAGGATGATTTGGTTTAGTGGTTAGACCTATTGTATTTCACAGGGCTGTTGTCAGGCTTAATTAATTGTGCTGCAGCAATATGCAGTGCAGATTTTTGTGCCAGTATCTCCACGGCGCTTCCCAGGGAACTTACAGTACAGGAGGGTCATTACCAGACTGGCTCTTGCACTGCGCACATCTTTAACCAGTCAAGATGTATCTGTTTGCAGGAGGATACGGGTCATTTTGTAGCTCAGAGGAAGGGGAACCAAACAACCACTACTGACTCAATCGCTGCTGAAAAAAACACAAACAACCACTGCAAGGAAAATCCCGTCCCAGTTTGCCTGCCATCTGCTGCTCTCGCTTTTGAGGATGGTTCAGGTGGAAAATTCATGATGACTGGTCATATTTTCTGTTTTCTTCTGGTTGTGGTAGGCATCGTGGGTGGAAAAGTCGTACAGATCATTTTGCCTGACTAACTGCCCCTTGTGAGGTTAAGATAACTTCCGAGAGTATGTTGTTATGTATCTTCTGTTTGTTTGTTCCTGGAGAAGTTATAAATGACTCACGCTCTGGGGCATTTACTACCACCATAAGGAAACTGTCCGACAGTGTAAGAGGCTTCAGTGCTTGGATTTTTTTTCCAGATCTTCAGCCTGAGGCAGGATGTAAAGTGTAGTTAAAAAAAAAAAAGAGAGTTGAGCTGTTTTTAGTGATGAGTCCACACTGAGATGTTTTCGTAGTATTGAACTACAAACCATAAATCATCTGTTTGAGGATGAGTTAAATATAGGGAAAACACTGAATCATGTATTCATAATTTCCAAAGAGTAAATAAAGATGAAAAATAAGAAGGACAAACTTGTAAAAATGTGTTTAAATCAGCATCTTTCAAATTTGTTCCTATTTTTGTAAGACAGGAAAAATAACACCTGGTTTTAGAAAGAATTCCTAGAAAGATTATTAAAAATTACTTTGAGAATCAGGTTGCTTTATAAGGAATGCCAGCAGTTTTATTTCTTTTCCCAGTCACCAGGAAAGTTTCTGTAATCTTTCCTTGGGGACTTTTCAGGAATAACAGGAATGTTTGGGATCAAGTATACCAAGGGAATCATGTCTTCAATCTCTTGGCCTTTGCTGTTTGGACCTCTTTGTGACATTTTTTTATGAGCTACCAGGTTATTTCACGAATTTTTGTGCACTGAGGGTAGATGGCGTCTCTGTGCCAGCCCTCTACTTCCCAGTCACAATTCCAGGCGTGAAGCTTCCCTGAGAAACGTAGGGCTCAGAGGGATGGTGAACTAATGTCTCCTGCTAAAAGGTTTAGCTCTGTCTATATGAAAATTCAGCACTGTAACTCTTCTTTTTTTTTTGTTGTTGTTGTTCTTATCCTAGTCTGATTTACCCATCCCTTCCAAATGACTGAGAAGAAAAAAAATGCTCTTAGTAAGTAAGGAGTAAGGAGAGTAAATTGCTTTGCTGCTGAGAACTCTATAGGGAAGGGTGTAGGAGGGGAGGAATTTTGGCTGCAAAAAAACCTGGTATCTCTTGAGAAGCCCTGCCTATCTGTCTTGTAGTTTTTAAATGATGCATTTAGTCAGTTTTTGTGCCTTTTCGTGTTAGCTTTGGCCAGTTGTTCCTGTGTTTTTAGGTTACACAGGGAAGGTTTGTCATGCCTGCTGGGATGATGAAGACAACAGCTGAATTTTTTCATGTATCTTTGCTCTGTGATAATACTTGAAAACACTTGTAGTCTTCAAAGGGTGTGGCAGGAGGATCTAAAACAGGCAAATTCTGGAATGCTTCAGCCTGCAAAGTTTTCATTAGTTCTCACCAACGCGTAATATCCTTGAACTGCAGATTAGCAAAAATCCAGCTCTAAATCTGCTGTCAGAGCTTGGTGTCTGCCTTCATCATCCAGGTACATGCAAGTAGGACTCTGGGTGTCTGTGCCCATACAGAGCTTGTGCTAATCCGTGTTGGTACCTGCCACGGACCAGAGTCTCCCATCTCACAGTGGGGTTGGGTTTCTGAGACAGTGAACGTGAGCAGTCGGAGTCCATGCTTGCAGGAGCTGGAGTTCTGCTCCCTGCATCTGTTTTTGTTGTGCTGAACAATGAAACCCGATCGTGACTGAGCTCTTGCCGTGCTAATGCAATAGAAAACAATACTCCCGACCACACGTAACAAAACCAAAATAATATGGGAATGATTGGCCACAGGTTTGCAGTGCAGAAGCGTCAGTCTGCTGCTGGTACACAAACTAGCACTCTAGAAATCACTAGAGGCCTCTAAATCTCTGTAGTACCCTTGTTAGTAGATGCCTGGGGATTTGTTGTTATTTTAAGATTTTTCAATTTCAGCACTATAAAATAGGGCATAATTTAACTGAAGGTGAAAAACCCCATTATATATATTTTATTAATATCTACTTTGTTCTCCAGTTGTTGACGCTGTGTGTAAGGCGATCTCTTTTCCAAAAGGATATGCTTTACTTTGGCTTCTCTTGAAGACGAAGCACAACCACATATTGATTCTATATGAGAAAAGAGAAGTTGTGACTGCCATGAGTTACTCGTAACAAAAGTGTATATATCTCAATTTACCTTATGGTTCCTCTGGTTGATACATCATTTAAACTGACTGTTTTTATTTTCCTTGTTGGTCTTTGATTTCTTGTTTAAGTTCTTGAAGGAAGCAATTGAAATTTCAAACTGCAGAACACGTGGGCAATAAAGGAGACTTCCATCAAAAACCACCTAAAACTAAGGTTCTTAATTTTTTGGAAAGAGCTTGAGTAGCAGAGGATGGTAGCTGAGCAAACATAAAATGTTGGGACATACCGCCAATTAGCAGAGAAGGCAGTTCCCAGATGTAGAAGAGCAAAATCTGATGTAATTTTAAAGTCAAGGGAGCTTTCAGGGTAATTTATAATCCTCTTCTTCACTTATGAGAAAAATTCAGCATACATTTCTTTTTACTTCTTTCGCTGTGGTTGGAAAGACACACACAGGGGAAGGCCAAACTACCACTAGTGCTAAACTACTCTCCAAAACCAAACCAATCTTCATCTTCCCAGTGGAAAACACAAAAACAGGGGGCTATTTCTTCTTTTTTATGTGCTGTAGAACTGGGTTACTGCCATAAAGACAACTAGAAGGTGCTAGCTGGGATGAATGTACAGCTACCACATTAATAATATTTTCATAGAGATTGTTTCTGTTCAACATTATCAGTGCTTGGCTGAGGGAATACAAATAGTCTTTAGTCTGAACAGGTGAAATATATGTATTTGTAAAGTTTATTAGATTTTTTTAAAGAAAAAACGAAAGGTTCTGCATTTTCTCTGGGTTTCTTTTTTGTTGCTGTGCTCAGAGTTGCAAAAGAGAAATCAGGTTGGAAATCTGAGCTGCTGTGGCCTTCAACTCTCTTAAATAATGTTAAAGCACTCATTCAGTTGAGGTATTATAAACAATTAATGTAGCTGGAATTAAATGATCAAGCATTCAGAGGTTGGTGCATTTTTATGGGTTTGTAGTTGTATTTTTGTTTCTGCATTTTATTAGGAAATTTATATTTCACCTTTATGAGGTTGGATGATGGGAGACAATCCAATAAATGCCTCCTGGGTGGGTAACTGTTATCTGTGGATCAGCACTCCTGGTTTATGTGGTCTTTGTGGGTGATGGGGGAAGTGATTTAGAACTGCATGAGAGTACTATGTCTTGATTTGTGATATAGCATACTATATGATTTGATAATTAAGGCTCTCTTCCTTGTTTTTTTTTTTTTTTTAATCTAATTGTTAAATGAGAGCAGAATTTTATTTAAAGAAAGAAATGGCTGTGATACAATCTAATACAATCCCAGGTCAGCTGTGGCTCAGAGCACAGGGGTGAGGGGGAGAGGGAATATCCAACTGAACCCTTTAAAAACTGTGGTCTTGAAATACTTAGGGGATTTGCACAAGTGAAGTCATATGCATTACAGAAATAGGGATCTATTTGATATTACTGTAAAACTTCTTATTGACTTCCTTCACTTGTTCACTCTTGTCTGTGTCATACCTTGGAGAAGACTCTCCTTTTGTTCTCTATATCTGACATTAGATATCCCGAATTTTATCAGATCTCCTCGTGCCCTTCTCTCCTTAAAGCATACATTACAGAGCTCTTGCTGCTTGCAGATACAATGTGCACAGCATATGATCTTGTTTAGGAAATACACCTTTGAATATATTGCTCTGATATTAAATTAGCTGATTTTGATTCTGCTAATTTGAGTGTGGAGAAAATACAGTGAAAATTAACCTAACAAAATACCTTGGATTTGGCTTTGTAATTGAGTGTAGCTTTATTTCTGAAGTTGTGTATATCTAATTATTAGTAAAAACGTGATATTGTGAAAATGATAAAAAAGTCCCTGGAACAAAGATACTTCAAAATCCTGACAATTTCTTTCTTGGAGTTGCTCTTCTGGAACTGCTGCAAGAGCCACTGAACATTCTTTACTCTCTAAAAGTTTTGCTTGTTTATTGGGGTAATACCAAAGTTCAAGCAGCCGGAAAAAAGGGTTCAGAGCAGGCACAGGTTAAGCACACTCAATTCCTTGGCATTACAACTTTATTTGCACTTTTTGTTTTAATTGAAGATACACGAACTAGCAAGCTTTCCTGCCTCAACCTATTTACCTAGCTTAAATCTCAGCAAACATGAAACCAAACCTATGTAGGAGATTCCTTCTGCCTTCAAGGTGTGTTTTGCCCTGTGTTTGTTGTTAACAAACTCCTCCCGATGCTGGGGTGCAGTGCAGCCCCTGGCTGAGGGTCACAAAGAGGGTTTGATGGCTCGATCAGGGACAGTCCAGATCAATTCCACTGAGAAATGTTGTCATTCCATTATCCAAAGCATGTGAATGTACACACACCCACTTCTGTGTGTGTGTGTGTGTGTATATATATATATATGCCCCCACTCTCTTCTGGAGAGAGAGATATATATATATACACACACACTTATGTATATAGATAGAAGTAGTGTGTATATATACATTTTTATATACTATTTATATACTTCTATACTTCTATTCACTATGTATCGATGCTTCTCTCTGTATATACTTCTATCTACTATATATATATATATACACACACACACACATAATATGAGTAATGTGTTTGACAGGGCTTGTCCACATCGTGCAGGATGTGAGTAAATGTTCATATTGTCACATTTCTCAGACTCTGAAGGGACGCTCTCGATATTCCCCAGGTCTGGGAGGGTGAGGCTGTTACCTCTAAACAAATACATTTGCCTTACCCATAGGCAACAGTCCCCTCCACTGAGAGCAAGTTTTTATTCCACACGCTGTTACATCAGCTGTGCTTATTCGTGGATTAATAGCTACAGGAGATTGTTCTGTCATGGAATTATTATGTAAGTACAAATGATGGAGTTGGGTTTTAGGCTCTGGATAGTTGTATAGCTGCTCAACAATTGCATAGTTTCTGTTATCATAAGCAGTTTCTAGTATCTAGTTTTCAGACCAAACCTTAGTCTAGAAATTTGAAGTTGGTTCTTGGACTTAGCTGACTACCAGTGCAGGACACAGATATGAAGCCATTTTCTGATTGAGTCCCACTTCATAAAATATATTGATGTTAAAACATGTAAATGTTTTAGTCTTATTTTGGAAAGGAAGAAGACTCCCATCATTAATTTATTGCTCTGGAACATCCTTAAATCAAACCTAAAGGAACAATTATTTCGTAGACCTTTTTTTTGAGAAAGCAAAAAAATCTCCTAGACCTTCTTTTACCTCACTCTCCTTCAAGACCTCCCTTTCCCCTCCAAATCAGCAGTTAAACCACAAAGCTGATCAGTAAAACTTATTTTATCGTGCATTAGAAGAAGCAGACGTTATTAACTGATTATACCTATATCAGTTTTTATAAATATGGAAATGTAGATGGTGGTATAACTACTGTATAGTTACTCTTTTATGAGACTGAATGGTATTTAAGCAGATCATTTTCTCACTAGACTCAGCTTTCTTTGAGTATCAGTTCATTCTTTCAGACGTAAGAACTCCAAGAAACCATAAAATCTCTGTAAATTAATAAAACTGTGAACCTGATGCAAGTATATAACGCTTCTATAAAAGTTTTATAGTAAATTGGTTAGACTGTTATTGAATCCACTCAGCACAGATGCTGATGGAAGGCTTCCTTTGGTTGCCAATATATTTGACAATCTGTAGTGTATTTGTGAGCAGAGAACTCAAACAATATACCTCTAACATTCTGAGTTTGGTGGTAAATATTAATTGCACTGTATTAGTGAAAACACAGGACTGTAAGTTTGGTGGGATTTTTCTTCTCTTCCATGTGCCACTAAATCATCTTTCTTAAAATGATGTTCTCTTTGGAAGGCAAGCGTGACCTTACCACCTAATACACCTTGTGTTTGTGAGATAAGACCACATGAGAGCTCAAAAAATGCACAGGCATTTTAACAAAAATAAGTATCTACTTTCTAGGCCCACGTTATATTTGTCATGATAGCTTGCACTCTAAAAATGAATGTAGACAACATCAACAGTTTTTGTTGGATGAGCTTGAAGATAAATAGAGCTGTTGAAAAAGACACTTAGATGTTTAAGTGCAAGAAGCCACACTTGAGCTTTTAGCATACATGTATGTCTAAACTGTGAAAATGTGAAAGCAAAGGTTATGATTCATAGGGCAATGGATTTTTCTTCATACCAGTTTTTTATTAGCATATGAAGTACAGGAGCTTACTCCAGGTATTCCCCCTTGAACTTGATTTAAACCACTGGTAGCTCTCTAACACCAGGAGCTGTGGTATTTTGCCATGTATCATACACCTCTACTCGTTAGTACTAAATTGCTTGCTTATACCTTGTGATGGGTCCTTCAGTTTCTCATAAATTAATCAGGCATCTGTGAATATTTGCAAGCAGGTTTTAGAGCAGTTTGAATCTGCTCCAATACAGGGACCGTGAAAAAAAAAAATCTGAGAGAAGATGAAGCAAGGTTTCTTTTCCTTAGAATGCTCTTCCAGTATGAAGCAAAATATTATTAATCTAGACTGCCTGCTACTTTCATTTACCATGTAGCTGCTCATGGGATTACAGGCACAAAGGTTTCATAAATTTCAAATGAAATATGAACATTTGTTGTCAAAATACTGTTAAGCTATAAAAGCTCTGCTAGTAGTCGTCCTGCTCTTTTATTGTAACATTTATATCCGTGGGCGTTAGTGTGTTCTTGGGTCTGAAGGAGAATTTTTTTTCCCCCCCTTCTTTATTTTTTTTTTTCCCACATGATTTTCATCCAGGTGACAGATAACAAGGCAGGGGATTGGAAAAGACATACTTCTCATTTTTCAGACTACGGCAGATCCTTTCTGTAATTATGTGGCATTGCAAGGACCTTATCTAAGTAAGCATAGCACCTTAGATGCAGTTTAGCATAAAGATGCTTGGAGAAGCAGGCATAACCTTTTTTTTCCCCCAAAAAGTGTAGCAATGTGCCTGTCCTGTGTGCTTCCTTCCTTTCTTTGTGTACTCTTCAGCCCAGTGGTGCTATTTGACGTGGCACTTGTACAGCGTGGGAGAAATAAAAGATAGAAAGATAAGGGACACGTGTATCTCCCTGCTGCTTAATGTATGGGTGTTTGGAGTCATATAGCTGTGGCACTAAAGCTTTTACCTATGCGAGCAAAACCTGTCCAGCTTAATAGTCAATAAGATTTTTTTATGGGAATAATACTGTGCATAAATTGTGGTGTTCAACTCTCCCTGAAATTACAGGGAACTCGTTCAATGTATAGATATTTACGGAAATGTTAAATGAATCTCTTCAGAAATCCAAATAGTCTCTGCTTTTAGATATCAAAATTAGAAATTTTTTGTCCATAATGTAGCATTAAAAATAGGCTAAAGGCTTCAGATTCTACTTTAATAACACCACTTACAATAATATAGTCAATACAGTTTGCTTGGAATATATTAGAATATATGTATAGGGTGCTAAAATAGTCATTCATTCTTTGTCCAAGGTATAAGGAGGGTTTCTATACTGTGAAAAACGATTATGACATGTTAAAACTGTGTAATAGTAAGCAGACACTTTTCAGTGCTGATGGGTGAATTCTGGAAATGCTCTATTTATTTTCTCTCTATTGACTAGTTGCATTCAGGCAAGACTGCCAGTGCATTGACTTGGAAAACAACTGAGACTGAACAATTTCAAACCATTGACATTATACTGCTTCATTTGTGAACTGCATTGCTTCTGCATGCACCAGTTACTTTTTTATGGAGTGCTTGCATGTTTAGGAAGCTTTCAAAAAAGGAGAGACGTAAGGTAGCCTAGAAAGAAAGCTGTCCATTTTATCAATTTTATGTTTATAAGACCACGGAATAAAACAGACTGGCAATTTAAAAAATAAAGCCATGTAGCCATTCATAGATCTGCTCTCCATGCACTTTGATGCACTATTAAAAAAAAAATATTAGGAAAAGGAAAAGTTTATGGGTTTAAAATTTCTCCACAGAGAATATTTTCAGCTTTTGAACCAATATAACTTCCAGCTGCTACCTTCAGTGCAAGTTTTACAAAGTGTTTCGTAGCACTGGTGTAAAGAAAAATGAATGAGAAATTAATTTGCGTCTGAGATTCAATTTGTGTCTCTGACTGTCTGTCTCCATCACGCCGATCAAGCTTCTTTGTTACCAATTCACATCACTTCTTACTAGCATCATTTCTGCTACACCAGTGTTGGCTTTGTCTGAGAAAAGACTGTTGTTGTGAGGAGGACCAGTGTTTTCTTCCACTGAGATCTGAAATAGGACTGTTCGCCGGTGACTCGGAGTTTCCGTATGACAAGCAGAATGTCGAGGCTGTGTCCTGCACAAAAAAACGGAGCCAGGATGTGAGCAGTCCTGGTTACAGCTGTGCTGGGAGCCTAATCCCTTGTGTGGCTGTGTATAGACTCATCACGGGTTAGCCTAAGTGACCAGTCTCTAAGTGGCACTGCCTGATGTTTATTCATAATTTTTTTCCCACATCTGATCTGTTAATTAAGCAAGAAAAAGGGGGAAAAAAAATCCTCCTGCTGAGGATATACCTCAGGGAGCCTATGGCCTCTGAGATCTCTACTGAGGCCTACCCTTTCCTAGATGAAGTCAAGAGGAGCAATGCAATCAAAACACTTGTAAAAAGGACAGAAAAATACCTTTCCTTCTTTCTTCAGACAAAGACAAGGCAAAGTCACACCAGCCTCCTGCTCCTACAGCAGCAGCATTGACAAGAGCTGCTAAAAGCTCACATCCTTGTGCCCACACTGTGCCCACAGTGTCCCCTGCTCCCCTCAGTGATTTGGTACAGCTGTAGATATTTGTAATTTAGGAAATAATTCCGCTTATCTTGTTTATGATGATGCATAGGAGCCCTTCACACTCTCCTAGCTGCATCACTTGTCTCCTGCTAAGCAGAATAAAATGCAGTGCTGGGTGGAGAAGAAGACTGGAATATGCTTTTTGTAGCCCAGCAAGCAGCGTGATTCCTCACACACCTGAGGAAAACTCCTACTGTGTAAAAACCATCTTTTCTGCTCACCTTCTTGAGCGAGGACATGTTTTAACTGTAACATCGTTTTTACACCCTTAGGAGGTGATTGACTGCTTGCTTACACTGTGGGGACATTTTGCATTCTGTTGTATACCATGCATAATCTTAAAGCTTGTTTTCATAAGATTATGTGAACCATTAGGTTATCATCTAAATGAATAATTAGGAGCTTAGTTGCCAGTGCAGAGGTTGAATTTACTGCCTCTGTCCGGAAATGAGAATACTGCCAGCTTGATCAAAATGGAAGTCAGTGACACGATGGCTGCAGTTCCAGCTGCACAGACCTTTCACTTCATTATGAGACACAGAAATATTTAAACTCTGTAATACAGAAACTCCGAAATGGGTTATCTTTTCATTAATTTACCTGCCTGCGTGTGAATGATTTTCGTATCTGCTGGTGTCGGTTATTCTTTGTATAAGAAAGATGGAGCCCAAATATTTGTGTAGAGACTGATACTGCTTTTCACTTCAGCCGCAGCCTCTCCTTTCCTGCAGAAGGAGATGTGGGCACAGGAGCATAAAGGAGGCTGGGATGTGCTTTGCTAGGCCCTCAGCTCTGCAAAACTGGGGGCCCAGAACGTGAAGGGTCTGCTCCGCTACAGACCTGTGCCACAGGGGGGAGATCCAACCACCGTGTGCTTCAGATGCACATCATGCACCAAGGTTCATTCATACTTTGTTGAAGACATTGGCTTTTTGCAGTCAAAGGTTGTGGCTTTCTGTCAGGAAGCTTTCATGAGCTTATTGACTGCATTTCATGGGCAGCGTTTGATACATCGCCAGCGATCGGATGTTGCATCCTGTTTCCGAATTGTTGACATAACCCACCTCAGGAGCGACTCGGATCTACGTACTGAGAGAGCCACTGGAGAAATCTACGGCATTCAGAGATCAAATTTTGTTTACCTTTTAGCACTAGATGCTAAAATAACACGTAGTTTCATGGTTTTTTTCTGTATGGATGAGAATGCACAAGCCACACAGACTTGACGCAAGTCGGTGCAGTTCTGCTGCTGTTTGCAAATTTGAATTTGCCTGAGTGGGGTCAATGTGTAAGTCATTCTTGGCCATGAAGGGACTGTCCTGGTGGTCAAGGCACAACTGGATAGTCGTACTTACGCTTCTCCTATGTTAATCCCCCCCCCCGCCCAGGTGTACTTTTTAAGAATTAACATTATAGCGGGGGTTTTTCTTTTTAGCATCTTGTCAGGAAAAGGAAATGAAGAATCTCACTGCTGTCATTGAGAAAATACATTATCTTCAAAAAATGTGCTGTAGACTGTAGCTCTCACCATATGGCTCTTGTTTCATCAGTTGAAGAGAACTGTTTGTGAAATCATGGGCTTCTTTTTCAACTTCCTGTTTTCTGATGCTGCCCAGCTAGATTTCAGTGCTTCCAAATATTTATATTCTGATAGCCTCTCTTGTGAACTTCTCAAGCACATTATAATGGCTTAAGAAACAAAGGCCATTAGAGAAAGAAAGGGCAGGCATGAACTGAATGGCAAATAACATCTTAAAATATGTAGAGGTAGGCTGTAAATGAGATTGGTTCACCGGGAAGCTCTTTTGAAATATGAAGATAAACTGCCCCTTTGACCTCTGATGAAGTTACGTAATTATTTGGGAAGGTTTATCTCTGTGTCATTTCACAGTTTTCTCCTGTTAGTGCCACTCTCTTACTTCACATTAGGGGGAAAAAAAAAAAAGCAAAAAAAAAAAAAAAAAAAGCCAGCAAGCAGGCGAAAGCCTCTCTGGCTGGTTATCTGAATGTGGAATCCACTGCTGAAAAGACCCTGGCCCTCCTGTTAACACAATACTTTTATCCGGTAATCACAGCCTGCGGGAGACAAAATAACAATTCATCTGGAAAACGAGATTAACTCATTTAAGTTAGGCAGTGATCACAGAGAGAAACACGTTGGTGTTATCTGTCTGAACGAAAGCATACAGATTGGAGGGCCATTCCGGTTCAGAGGGTCCATGTAGCAGGCCCAGCTTGTTGAAAGTAATTGGACCCTGTCAGAGTATGCCTTTGTGAGATATGGATATTACAATGGAATTCTATTAATCTCTGACAAATCCCCTCTCATCTGATAAAGGCTGTATACCTCTGCTCTTCATTACAACAACTCGCCGGTCGCTGTTGTGTGCGGGCTGAACAGGCGCTGAGCCCCCGTGGCCGTGGCTCAGGGGGAAGGTGGCGTCGCCCCCTTTTTTGGGGGTCTTTTAATCCGTGTAGTGCCACGACTGCTGTGCTGCTGCCTAGTGATTCGGTCACGTTTTTGTGACGTTTTGGTTCGTTTTCAGGGGGAAAAGGGCTTATTTTTTTCTGCCTCAGGTATCCTAAATACTTTCGTCTTCTTGTGTTGTCAGAGTTTAGCGTTGGTAAACAGAGACTGAATTAACACACTTTTTACAGGCTTTGTTATCTAATCTGTTTCTGATGCAGAAAGTTACAGGGGTACTATAACTTTCATGAATACTTGTGTTTTAAATCTGTGTACATTCACATCATAGGAAGAACAGAAAATACCCTGGTAACAACTGCATTTAGGGATGTCCTGCAGCACTTGGTATTTTTTGTCAGTGTTTGTCAAGCTGGTAGCACACTGGGTCCCTTATTCATGGTTTAACCTCCTAAATTCTTCAGCAGTAGCAATAACAATATTAAGATGTGGAGCAAAAACTATAGGTAAGATGTATCAACTTAGTGTGAGAAAGAGAGAAAAGTTTCATTAGTCAGTGTTTCTTCATTTATGTCACTCTATTCCTAGGTACAATTCTTTAATTTTAGTTGTAATTGTCTCTGCTTCCTAATTTTGTTGGTGGCATCCTAGCTTAATTTTGCCTTATTTCTCCTGAATGTCACAACAAATTATGTGCAATATCTGTATTGTGAACATTTACACAATTCCAACAGGCTTTTTCGCAGGGCAAACCTGAGAAAGTCGTATATAAAGAAGGTAAAGCAGAATGCTCTTTCTTTTAGGCAATAAAATAAAGAAATGTGGCATTTGATCAGGAGGAACTGAAGAATCCAGGTCTGTTCCTTCCTCCATGGTGTGAACCATCATTAAAGGGAAACGCAGCTCCTGGCTGGAGGTGCCTTAAGGGAACTGGGAACCTGTGAATTGCAAGAATTTTCCTTTCTCAGATACACTTTTGTCTACAAGTTTTTGCCTTTGTCACTGGAAAAGATCAACAGTAAGGCCTCATTCCTGTTTGTAAATGCCTATGTCTTGACTGTGTTGAACTAAAGATACCTCTTTCCATAGAAATGGAGTTCTTTGCTTTCTTGTCCTTCACCAAGAAATTCCACAGCCACAGTCCAGCTGTATGTGCCTTGGCAAGAGTTACTTATAATGATGTTGGTAGGGAGATTTTGACAATATTATCTTAAAAAATCAAGCTAAGTGTTAACTCAGAGTTGTTTTATTAGCAAGCTGGACTGCATGTTTGCCTCTTATACACCCAAGTGAAATACATACAACCATGTACAAGAATGATGGAAAGTACTGAAAGTGCTTTTAGCATTGAAGTCTCCTGTCATTAGTTATATCATTTTACTCAGGGGGGAAAAATATTATTTTTTTAGATATAAACGCAGATGGATTTCTGGTGGGTTATGTTTCCTGAAATGTTAAGCAGTATTGCTTTTAATAAACGTTCAAAAATTCATAAGTCGTTTCTCGTGCTAAAAATATCCATCTGCTTTCACCAAAAGATACATTGGCGAAAAACCACATGGATTTCTGATTCCTTTTCTGAAGTAGAGTGAGAAAGATTTAAAAAGTCAAATGCAGCCATCCCATATCATCTTAAAATACAACCTTTGCAATATACCTAAGTCTCCTTCATGGTGTTGTACACACATTTAGCAATAGAGAGGAAGAAACAGCTCAAAAGTGTTCGGATAAGTTAGATGGAGTTCAGCATTAGTAGCTGAAATATCAGTTAGCCAGGGATATAATAACATTTTAGTTTCTGGCTTATAATTATAATAATACAATCTTTCAAAATTCTACTCATTCACTCACCCCAAGTGAGTACTTTTCTTTGGTAACAGAGGAGATATCACCAGATTGTTTTTTTGGTTTGGGCTTTTCATTATCGTCGATCTTTGTTGCAAATGCAGGCGAGGAGATCTCTCGCTAAGGGAACTGGACGTTGCACTTACAGTTTGCTTGCCCCCAAATTTAGTTTTAATGTCCGTTGTCTTAATCTTTTTAGTTAGAATTAGTTTTGCAAGCCTTATTCTAAGATGATGTGAGGAACATCACTATTCAGTTTACAAAGTCCAGCAGGATCAGTCTCTTTATTGGTTACTTCTTAAATTTGCCTGCTGTCCTCACAAACTCATATATTAAAGAACCAAGTTTTGCTACAGGACAAATATCTCCCTGGCTCTTACAGTAATTTTATGTTCAAATCCAAAGGGAGAATTAAACTACGAGCATCAGATTTCCATATTCATCCCGGAGGAAGCATACAATGAATAAGCAAATTCAAAATATTTTTACTGAGGGCTCAGCCTTACAAAGAGATTATTCTTTCACTACTATGGGATGAGAGTTAGCTCTTATTTTATTTAGCCATAGTCAGGTTCCTCAATGTGCCACCTCACCCCCTTTATCAACCAGTGAAGTGCCACAAGACGTTTTTGTTTGTACATGGCCCTGATAACAGCAGTTGAGTGAAACACAGACACAGAGAATCAAGTAGAAACATATGGATTACAACTAGTTTTGTCAAAGTAGTTAAACTACCAGGAAGTTATACCAGAAATAAAAATACGGGGCTGGCATTCCAATAACATGGTCTGTATCAATTGGCATTTCCAGGCAGGACATCAAAACCTGAAGATAAACACATTTGCAAACTGGTAAAAGCAGCAGATGTGGCAAATTGCTTCATATATAAGTTCTTTTAAAATCCAAGTGAACTTTTTAAACGTAGTTTCCAGCCTACAATCCCTTCATGGAGTATCCAGCACAATGGTTTGGTACGGAACAGCTGTTCAGGTTTGACCATCAGATATGATTGGATTATTTTAAGGGATGTTGGCAATTACAGTGATGAAATCATATCAATTTTAGTTCAGAAGCTGAGGGAAAAGTGGTGTAGTATGTTAGCAAAGGGGGCTATTAAATGTGACAATGTGATTATTTGTATAATGTAGTTCTATTTGCAGTGGTTTTAATCATTCATGTAACACAGTTATGAATTCGGGGGCAATACACATAGTTTAACAAATATGATCAGTTTCAATGAAAAAGGAAAAGTAAGTGCATGTATTAAGAAGCTATCGAAATATATTTGAAGCCAGTTTTTTATCCTTTTTTTGTTAGCAGTTCATCAATCAAATATTTATTTACAGGGATTCTTTTTTTCCCAGTGTGTGTGTGCCTTAGTTGTTCTTGATTTTGTTCATTTTGAGCACGTTTTCACCAAAGTGTTCTTCTTCAAGCTATTCTCAATTCAATTTGAAGTGAAAGGTTTCTGAGTTTGGGTAATTTACATATAAAAGCTTTACTGTACATTTTATAAAATGACTGTGTTCAGAAAACAACCATTTCTATTTAACAATATTGTTATTCCACAAGCTGAGGTGCTTTTCTCACTGTCTTTTGCTTTTACTAACAATATTTGTTCTTGTCTTAATTTTAAATTGTTAGTGCCTGAAAATGTAGAACTCCCCCTTTTCTCTCCTACTATACTGAAGTAACTAGAGACCTTCTGTGATAAGTGATGTAAGAAGATTAAAAATATGTTTCTTTTGTCAAGGTAGGAGTGACATGTGCACAATTCTTTTGAGACCCTCCTCTTTTGTTTTATTTAAATAAGTGATAATTGTTGATGGCAATTTTGAACTTAAAATCATTGCACTCTGTACTGAGTTTTGGAATGAGCCTTTGCATTTTATTGTTATCTGCAAATCCCTAGCAACCAGTTCTGAGCCTCTGACTAGTCTATCATCTCTTGTTTTAAAGGAATATAGGAACACATGCCATATTTATGAATAACATGCTGTAAAGAGAGGCAACTGAGGGTATTTCAGATTGGACCTTGAATCAAAATGAGATCTGACCATATAAAAGTACACAGAGTAGCTTAATGATATTAAAAGGTGGTGCTCTACCAGAAATCAGTGCATTTTAATTATTCAGGAAATAGTGTATAAAGTTTCTTCAGTTGCTAGTTTTTAATGGTTTTTCTCTTCAATGCAATAATTAATTCCTTTTGAGGACAATAAACATCTACTTTAAAGAAGATCCATAAAACAAGTTTAGATTTAATATTCTTTTCTCAGGAAATACTTGGTATAAAGCTTTATTTCTTAGATTAAGACTACTCATTGACGAATCTATTTTTTTCCTACAGCAATAAGCAAATGCCAAATAATGTTTGCTGACAAATGAAAGATTTTGTGCTTTGCAAAGTTTGGCTTATCACCACTGCATTTGTGCATAATCTAATGAAAAAAATTGAGCTGCAGGTTACTAGTGCTCAGGTAGTATTCAGCATGTTCCAATGCCATTTATACTGGGATTTATGATTATAAACACTGCTTTATGGTAGTGTATCACGAGTGGCAGTTGCTGTAAATGTTCGGTGGATCATACGCAGCTGCCAAAATGCTATTAAATATGAAGAGTTTTGAGCCTAATAGGTTTTGGACTGATCTTTTAGAGTCTTTAGAGTGATTTATTTGTTTGTTTTGGTTTGTAGAATTAAAAGTGTATGAGATCGATTTTGCACTTTTTTATCAAATCCAGGATTCTGTGTTTATATATTTGAAGATGAGCTGAGTGTAATTATCAGATGGAGTGAGGATGTTCCCCTTAAACAAGGAGCAGCAATTTTCTGCATTAAAATCTCTTTGCAGGTTTTCTCACAAAGTGGAAACTGCCTTTGCATGTTTTTAATCTATTCAGTTAGAATTGTTTATTTATTTACCTCCAGTTTTAAGGAGGGGAATGGGGTTTAGTATCAAGAGAAGTACGCTGAGAAGTGAAGGCAGATGATATCTTAGTATTCTGCAACTTTTATCAGTGCTTCCAAGCTCACCAACTATTCCTTCCTGTGTCATGATAACCCTCTGCCCCAAAGAATCACAAACGTTCTGCTCCCTGTAATTCTGTTTTCTTAGTTGCTGAAGCAGCATCTGTATATTTTATTTTTTTCAGAGATACTTGAGTGGAGTAACAGAGGGCCTCATTAAGGGCATCTGTTATCTTAGTTCATATTTTATTCTGAATTTTAAGAGTGCTTCAACAGAAGGGATTAAGTGAGAAAAGAACAGACCATCTTTTTTTACTGCTCTTCTGTACCGATTGCTCCCAGTGTCAGACCTACCCCTGATTACTGCTGTGCAAAGCTTTGCAGTGTGGTTGGTGCAACCACATTTGGCATTGATTCACAAGTCATTGCAAATACCATTTCACAGCAAATCCTAATGTAGCCCGAAGATAAAAAAACCATTGTAAACGCTGTGTGGATTGAGACCGCCTTTGTGCTGATAAATATTTCCTTAACATTTAGATGAAGATGCTGTACTCGCTTTGTTTAAATACAATTGTATCTCTAATGCCAGCAAAGAAACAGACCAGGGGTGAGAAGACTGCAAAGTTAAGGAGAAAAGAGCGAAAACTTGGAAGTTTTGGTATTGAGTGCTCTGGGAAACATTCTGCTTCTGTGAACCTACCTGAGGTCTGGCATGAGGATGAGTGCCTGGGACTTGGGGTACTCTGGCCTTGGGAGGCTCATGTGTTTGTGTTCTTTTTGTCATGATGCATGTGTCCTACCAGAATATTGCGAGCTAAACCCATGAATTTTATGGCAAAAACGTTCTCAGGGCAAGGAAGTGCTTTGCTTTTTAACACTGCATTGCTGCAAAGCAGTGTTCTTCCTTATTACCCCTGAAACAATTCTGCTGTATTTGCAGGATGGTTGTTGGGTTATTAACTTAAATAGTGCTGTGAATAGACTGACACTGTGCACCGAAATAAAACCAATTCTATGGAAGTTATGGCAGGAACCAAGTGTTAACTTGGCATTTTTGGCCACAGGGTTTCTCTCTCACAAGTACAATTTTTGGTGTGTCTCCGGAACTGAACAAACTGTAGGCCCTGCGACTCCTTGGAGGAGCTGATGAGTACAGCTATATTTGGAGCTCATGAGCTGCAGTGTTGCAGAGTGGCTTACCCTAAATACAGAGTTGTTGAGATTTTGGTGTTGTTTTTCTTTCCTCTCTCTCCTCCCGTTGCAGAAAAAGAAAGTTTTAAATCTGATTGAAAGATGGTGGGAGGGAATGAAGTGGAGGGAAGAGAGACAAATCACTATCTATAGCAGTAGAAAGATAAGTGAGTCATCTCTATTTTAGAACTAATTTAAGAAAATGTTGCAATTGTCTGGTATTATTGGTAACGAGTTGCTTTTTAATGAAACCCACTTGATTGGGATGTGCAAGCCTCAGGAGTGCTCTCTTATCGGGTAGTTAATGCTGCAGCTAATATTTTACTGTCAACATTAATTAGAGATTTGGGAGGGTAACTGGCACAGTGATCTGGTGCCCTCCCGTTCTTGAGGATAACAGATTACAGCAGTGAACAGCATAAGGGCAAAATGTCCCTCTCCTAGGGCCAACTCAAATACCTTAGATAGAGGCACAGAGAGAGAGGAACTCCAGCAAATCTTTGCATATTGAGAGTAATACAGTGCAAGCTTTCTCCAGCAGTGGGGTCTGGGTTGTATCTAGGTGGCTTATGTAAAAATGAGAATTTAAAATGTGCCTGTAGAATGAAAATTTGACAGATTCTACGGAATTTTCTTTCACATTTCCTATATATTGTTCCAACTGAGGCCACTTCTTTTTTTGTTTCCAGGATGCAATCCAAACTGCCTCAAAATACCCTCTGCCATGACCGTCAGAAACACCAGTGACCACAGTAGCATTGCCAAGGGCTCCTTATTGGTGCATCTTGGGAACAAAGAGTGGAGGGATGAAAATGAAATGCCATGTAGGTCCTCCTTAAATTTGGAAACTCTTAGGATCTGTTCAGGACATTACTGGGGATATTGGCTAACAGTCCCGAAGTTGGACTACTCTGTGCTTCCTTGCTAACACTAAGGAATAGGATAATTGTACTTTTTTCCTCAGATTTGCTACCAGTATACTGCTGAACTGAACAATCAGTTCCTCTCCACATCTATCTTTTTTCTTATTTATAGTATTGAACTCTTTCTGAAAGAACTCTACGTTAAAAGCTACACGTGTAATTAAAATTGTATTGTTAACGGTAATTCTAAGTATAGACGATAAATTTTTAACATTCATGTCAAATTCAATTTAGCATTCATGTCAAATTCTTCTGTAGTAACTGAAAGTATCCCATTCGTACTCTGAAGTCATTGCTGCAAAACAAAACTGGGCTGCAAACGGAGAAGGTGGTGGTGACAATTCCACGTGTGGGGCTACTCCGACTGGGTCACTGAGGAAGCGATGCCCAGGAGTGGGAGGGTGGACAGATATCAAGGCTTGAAATGTCTGCTGGGCTATGGGCTTCGCTCTCTCTGATGTTAACTTACAGCTGAATTTCAGGATAGGTAATTGGGGTTCCTTGTGCTCGGAGTTTGCCTTCCCCGGGCTGTGTCACAAGGGTTTCGGGGGAGAAACGGCTGAGAGGCTGTTCAGACTGAGAGCGCTTTGAAACAGTGAGACTTCTCCATGTCTGAGAGGGAAGCAGCAATGAAAGGAGTAAAAGAAATCCACATTGTCGTGAAAGCGTGTGAGTTTAGAACCTAATTATGCTCCCATTGAATCCAATAACAAGAATTCCTATTGATTTTAAAAGGAGTATGATTTGGCAACACTTCATCTCCTCACTCTGCACTAGCAAGCGCATAATGGTCTCTTTTAAACCTATTCATTTGTTTCAACCTTTATTGGGGGAGAGAGTACTTACAGCTGGCAGAAAAAGGAGAGAAGCTGTTTTATTTATAACACAATTCAAATAAAAAAGTAAACCAGACCATCACAAATACATTCAGAATTGCAGAAAAACCTATTATTAAGGAATTACAAGGTTTTTGCCTTCACATTCTAACCAGCTCTTTTTTGTGGCTTTGACATTGCTGAGGGTTTTGAGTTCTTTTTTGTACAGGAAGACATGAAAACTTAGGAAGTCTGCACAAAAGTCTTATTTGCCATTTTTTGTGTGTTAAAGCTGGCCTTCATGGGACTGTTATTGTTTGCTTTGGTTTTGCTTGTGTTTGGCATGTAGCTTTTAAAAGCCCTTCATGGCTGGAGAGTTTTTATTGTAAACATAAACCATTAATTTAAACATTAAAAATTTTACGGCTGCTTTTTAGTACATAAATTTTCACAGACACTCAAAGACAGTGACTTTTGTTTTAATATTGTCTTTTTCCTAACTGCTCTGGAGTTGCATAGAGAGGGGAGAAAAAGAGAATGCTGATAAAATACTTCATGTTTAGATCTTTGAGCTGTAAAACTGACATTCTTACCACAGGGGAGAATTCCTATTAAGTAAGGGATAAATGTTAGTGTTGCCAAAAAAAGCAAACATTCCCACAGTTGGGATTTTGGGGGAGATACTTGTTTTTTTCTCCCTTAGACTGTTTTTCAGTAAATCAAAAACATAAAAAAGGACTGAGGAGGAGGAAGAAAAGCAAGTCAATCTGCTCATGGACTACAGCAGCATAATTGCTACTCTTGATGTGTTACGTTCTTCACAACAGGGCCTTTAGAAAAGCTCATTTGAGGGCGGAAGGCAATAATAACAAAGAAATAAATAGAAATTGCATGGCAGTGTTAATGTTTGGAGTTTTGTGGCAGTACAGAACACGTGTATAAGGTTCAAAAGCAGTGGCTGCTCAGTTGTCCTGCTCTGACAGGGAGTGTTTCTGGAGAGAACGTGCTTCATTCTCAGCCAGGTAAATTGGAAAAACTTTGTCGATTTGAGTGGATCTAAATTATAACAGGAAATCAGTCATGTGCAGCAAGTAGCTCTGAAGTTTTCTTCTGTAGCAATACCTGCAGGAATGCAAAATTGGCAGAGATCTGCTCAGGGAGAGTGGCAATCAAGTGACATTTGAACTTTTGGAGTAAGTGGTGGAAGAACAGAGCTGGGAGGTGGGGTCATGAATGAAGCAGTGTTTCCTAAAGTAGAGCAGATCTGTAGTTTTTGTATCATACCGTGGTATCGCATCTTTATAAGAAGAAGTAGCTAGAGGTGCTCAGAAGATTGCAGGCGCTGGTCTCTGGTCATAATAAATGCTGAGAATGGAAGCACTTAAAAAGAGGTTTTGTTGTTATAAGCAGTGTTGAAAAAGAAGCATACAGTTTTATCCCACTGTATTGTGTCCAAACGAGCAAAATTAGAAAGCAGATGCTTTTTGTTTTCAAAGTACTTGAGCGGGAGAGACAAGATGGGCAAGCCAGCCCTGGTGGTGAGGAGAAGCAGTAACTGAGAGCTCTGTGTGGATGAAGTGGCAGTTGGGTCTGGCTCAGAAATGGGCAGCAGGCAAACTCCTGTCCCATCACCTCTGAAACAGCAGCCTTGATGTATTGGAAGAGTGGGGAATTGTTGATTTTTTTTTTTTTCTGGTCTTTTCTATACTTCTGCCTTTTTCTTTGATGGAATAATTTAGAGAGTGGCTGATATTACCCCTACAAACCTCCTAGCTAACTCAATTTCATCAGCAATCAGTCACTTTGAATTAAAAAATTGAAGCATACATATACTGGATATAAGACTGCATTATATGTGTGCTTAACGTCCATTTGAATTTCATTCAAGGGGGTTATTAGTCTCCGTGCAGATAACTTTTAGTGACACAGCAGATAAGTACAATAGAGAAGCCTCTTCAATATACTATAGCATTAACAGATTTATCTTTGTGTAGAACAGAGTTGGCTGGATAAGGTGCCGAACAAATGAATTCTGTTTTTCTGCGTGTCACTGGATTGGTCTTTGCAGGTCTGGAGGAAAACCAAAATCAACAAATTAAGAAGACAATAGTATTGCTTACTTGTTTCGACTTCAAACACAGAAAAGGGGTATTTTGAAGTTTCCCGAGGCCGTTGAAATGTGTGTTTCTTTGACATTGTTTGTTATTACACGTTTGTGTTACGAATTTAATGACTCAATCTGTTGATGTTTGGCAAAAAAGTAGCAAAAGCTCCCCAACCATCAGTTTGCTTGGCTTAGAAGGATCTGTTGATGGAAATGACTGGCAAAGTAATTTAGTGTGTATTCACCAGTGTTCTTTTATAAATAGGACTAACTCAAAAAGCTGAGAAATACACAAACCCACCTACTGATAAATTTCTGGTTTTAAAATTAACAGTAATTCAGAAACTGGTGGTGGTGCTGTATTAGATCAGGATAGGGAGGACTGTTGGTTCAGTTTCCTTCAGCTACCAAATAATACATGTACTCCTGCACTCATCAGTTTTGAAGTCTCTGCCTCTCTCTTTTTCAGAAGTTTGAAGTAAAATTATAATCAGCATTCAGTTACCCAAATTTAAGCCAAAATGCAGTTGTGGTGCTGCTCACCTGTCTGTCCATGTTCGTGCTGATGCAGGTCTTGTGATGCTCACAAATCCCTTTTCCATGCCGTGAATTCCTCTTCCCCTGTTTTGCCCCGTGCCATCTAAGGAGCATGAGCACCAGTTATTAATTTCTCCACTTGTCTTTCAAGCTTGAGTAGCTAGCTCCAATACCTGGAAACGGCTACACAGGAAGCGTTATTCATTAGGACAGGCGGCTCGAGCATGGAATAATCACCATTGCAGATTTATTCCATGGAGGCAGGAGCAGAACCGCACAGGTTCCTGGCAGCAGCGCAGGTCAGGGAGGTGGCCGTGTCCTGGAGAAGTGCCGTGTCCTGGAGAAGTACCGAGTCAAACACGCCTGTCAGATTCTGTTCTGCAAGAGAACTCAGGCCCTGGCAACATCTCTTGCAGTGTCTGTCGCATTAGAAGCAGTGGATGATATTTCACAAATAAAGAATCACGAGATAAACAGGATTTTTCCTGTCTGGAATGGCTCTGGAGTTAATAGCCCGGACCAATATTTTGTGAAAAATATCAAGATGAGATGAGTAAACTACCCCCAGGCTTCAAGCAAAGCAAAAAAGTGAAAATAGACATCTTCAAACTTTCAAGGAGTTTCTTTCAGGTGCTGTTTTTTTAGTGGCTGTGGAACACAGATGGATAAATTCATAGGAAATTAGCACCTGTAAACACGAATGCCAACCTAGCAGAAAATCTTCTCGGTGAGGGGAGGTGATACAGAGACAGGAAAGTACGGTTGTAGCAAATCCCACAACCACAGAATCAAGCTTCCCTACACTCAGGAAGTCATAGGGGCTAAAAAAAGTCTTACAACAAAGTTTTAGAAAACCATATTTTTTATTCATTTTCCTATAAAATTTATTTATATACATATATGTGCCTGTGTATGTGTCCATGTATATATGCTGTCTGCACACATATATTAATAATAAGTATCAATATTATATACATAATATTATATATACACATAATATAATATATAATATATAATATATAAATATAGATATTATATGATATATACTTATGTATAACACATGCATATACGATGTGCACATAATTATTTTGAATAAGCACAGTTGCATTAATACAGTAAATGACTGGTTGCAGGTAGAGAATATAACTGGTTCACAGCATATGTGAAAATGTTATTTTACATGTGCCAATACAGAAAGTGTGCTGCTACAGAGCATTGGAATCACAGGCTTTTTATTACTTTTGTGCACATGCTGCGTATAACCACATCAAAAACACCTGTACACAATGGAAACTGCATGTGAGTTGTAATCAGGACTTGATATTAATACTTAATAACCTGAAGAACTAAAACTGTTAAGTAGATCCCCAACATTTTCACTGGCTTTAGACGTGTGCCAAACACTGCCTGTGGTCTGCTCTCAACTCGCTGTGCAGAGATAGAGTTTTGTTTTTTAACACCGTTTTCTTTGCTGTTTTAAGAGCAGTGTCTGCTGTCTGTATTTCTTTGTCACCATAAGGTTAAAGTGTTTGTATTTCCTCTAACCAGTTTTTAGTAGACCAGTAGTACTCTAAGTCAGGAAGTATTAAGGACTCTTTAAAGAAAAACACTGCAACTCCAGTAACTCCGATCAGCTGTTTTTTATTAATCTCCCTGAATTTCCTTGGCTCCTCTTGTCTAGTAGTTTAGTTGGAGCCACTGAGTTTTCTTGGAGTATTTGTTGTGTTTCCTTGAGCAGCACCTTTTGACTTGCAGACAGCCAGCATGCCCCTCCCTGCCAGAGCTCCTTCTGTCTCTGTCAAACTTGTGGTCTGTGTGAAAAGTCTTTTTTCTGCTGCTAACACCGAGTTCCTGTCTTTGTGGTTTGGGGTAGGTGAACATTTTTTGACCCCATAAACTTTGCTGCCCAGTCCATGTGTGGTGGGTTTTAACACTTCGAGAAAGTTTGGGTCCCAAAGAGTGATGTCCTTGTGCAACAAAACAAAGGACAAAATCACTGGTCTTCCATTGATTGAGCTGCTGCTTTGCCTACTGTTTGGACTTTAAATTTGTTTTACTGACTATAAAAACTTCTAAAAACTTTTAGTGATTTATATCTGAGTCGGTAGTTAAATTAAGATGCAAGAGGCAGGTGGTGAACTCGTAGGATGAGTTTATTTATTTTAGTATAAACTTGTAGCTTCACAGATGCTCCCAGTCAACAATTATCCTGTCCAAGGAGGACTGACTTCTCAGATAACACTCCTCAGTAAATAAATAAATTAATAACAGAATGAATGAATAAATAAATAAATAAATCCTCTGGTAGAAAATAAAAGCAGAAAGGGAAGAAAGGAATTAAGTTACATAAACGGTAGTAAACACTCAACAGTATTGGTTGTAATACATATTAAGCCACATGATTTTGGCTTACTTGGTGCTCTGGTCCTAATTAGGAATGCTCTGAGGCTGGCAATTTTTATATGAAAAGTAACATATATCTATATATCTGTATTAATCTGCTGAAAGTTCAGCGCAAAACACTTCATGGATGGCTCCTTTGTTCATAACACTCTTCAGATTTTTTAAAAATGGGTATTTCAATATTCTTTTGTATTTCCTCCATGGATGGGCTCGGACCTTGTAATTCTTGGCATTTATATTTCCTAAGTGTGTCCTTTGTTTATTTTACATTAGTGCAAACTCTGCAGCATTCCCTTACCTTTATAGTGTTTCTATTGTGCCTTTATTATTACATATAATAAGTGAAAGCACAGCTCTGTTAAATTTTATCCAGCTGAACAGTAAGGCAGATACGTGAAAGAAAAATTATCCTGTGTTTTCTAATCTTGAACTTCTTCCAGTATATTCTGTGGCAATGGAGTTAATTCATTTACTTGGGTTGTGTTCAGTTGCTATGTAAGCGATAAGTGTTTTAATACTCAAGTAGATTTTTTTTTTTTTACACTGGCATCTTAGTGAGGTGCTGAGCTTTACAGAACACTGATAGATCGGTTGTAAAAATGGAATAGTAAATCTTAACATCCTAATCTGAATTTATTATACTTTATATCTATTTCCAGGGAAAAATAATTTCGTTAATTTTCCATGTTTTACATATTTACTGGGTGAAAACCTAGCTTACCACGTCCAAGGCAGAATTATTCTGGATGCAAAGGAGACGTGATATCACCTCTGAGGTTTTTGACTTCTAGTTTACCATTAGAATGTAGTTTGTAGCTGAGCAATGTTAATTTTCTCCTAAAAGAATTAGTTTTGACAGACGCTAGTAGAACTGCTTCAGCACAGAAGATCTTTGTGAGGGGCTCGTATAGAATAGAGCTTGTAACGCTGGTTTTCTGTTTACTCCAAAGTAAATTTTTCAGTTGTTGTCGTGAATAATAAGTTATTACTTATACGAGAGGAATAACAGAGATTTATCTAGTTTAAGAAAAATGCAATAGCCTGAGTTGTTTGACCATTTTTTTTCAGTTGTATTCAGGAAGGGATAAACTCTTTGGTCTGACAAACAACAAAAATATCAGTGTGATAACATTGGGTATGCAGGAAAATCATAAATTCCAAGCCTCTTTGCTGGGGAATGTGGTTGGCACACTACTGAGATCAGGTGATCTTCATCCAGGCAAGATTTAGCCCATTATGAACATCTCAGATAACAGGGATGGTGTTGGGCCATTCCCAGGCAAAGAAGGAAATAGAAATTGTTGTTTGCGCTCAACCAAAAAAATGTAAAAATATTGTTTTAAAGATTTTTAGTATCATCTGTTTGCCAGTATTTATAGAGGAAAAAAAAAAACCTCCAAACCCACTTTATTTCTCTTTTTGAATCTTCTGCCTTTCATTGACTTATAACTTACAGGCTGTGTGGGTGGGTTCAGAATTTATAATAGTTTGCAGGTGTTTCTCACTGGTTCTCTTTCCTTTACTGTCTTTTTGTTTGTTTAAAGGAAATCACAGTGGTATGAGTTGAGTTGAAGCTTGTGAATGTAACATAATGGTTTATCCTGGCAAAGTAGGAAGGAAAGGCAAGGGAAGAGAAACATAATGACAAAGATGGAGTGTAGGTTCTATTAATTAAGAATAGCAAGTAATTTATATCTGAATTCAGTTATGCAATTCTAGTGAGGATCGTGTTGAAAACTTACATATGAGAAAATATTTTCTTAGGTAAGACCGAAGTTTTAGTTCCAAGACAAACTTAATTTTGACATTAGTTTTGTGTGAAAATTTATTTTCTCCATCACATTTGCATTAGAGAAATGCGTCCGGTAGAGTTTGCCCAAATTTTATGCATGTAAGTCATGCTGATTTTAATGTGTGGGATTTATTTTTTTAAATGATTTTATAGCCAAGATTCACTGAGCTGATAAAGATTCTGGTTTTTTTTTTTTTCTGACGAGTTGTTGTTTCTGTTAACTCCGAGCTTTCGGTGTTGTAGTGATTATTTCTTACGAGTCAATCACGTCTATATGTAAGTCAATCAATCCATCTGTTCTTTCCACCTTCAAAGTATTCCAGGATCTGAGTTTAATTCCAGGCCTACAGAAAGGCTAAGGCAGGGCCTCTTCTGAGATTCTGAGTTTCTCCGGCTCCAGCTTGGGGAGCAGAATTCCTTTGCAGCAGCCTTCCCCCAGTTCTGTGTTGCAGTGTCTCTATTTACAGATGATTTTTACTCAGTTTCATTTTCAGTAGGTTTTTTTTTTTTTTTTAATCCAGTTATCAGTGAATCTTCATGTCACTGCAGGGATGGTTTGTGTTTGGGAAAAAAACAAACAACCCACCACTGAAGTGGATACCCAAGTGAAGTTCTCTGAGCCTTTCTTGTATTTTCTTCTTCTTCTTTCTTCTTTTTCATTTGCACTAACTTTCTGGGCTTCAGAACACAACTGGAAGGACTGGATTTGACTGCTGACTGCTCTTGTGCAATCTTGGCTCCCAAAAGGTCCCGTCTGTGTTGCTCCTTGATTTAACAGGAGGGTTCACTTAAGAGCAGGGCAAAGTATTTTCCCCATTCTGCAACCCGATGACTCCAATACATCCATGTTTCGTGTTTTATCATGTTACATAAATAATCTTATCTACCCCTGCAGTATTTCTGTTAGCTACATCATTGCTAAATTTTGTAACAATATGCCCTTTGCAGTAAAATGTCACCAAAAAGTTATATACTGTAATAATTTTCATCTGTTTCATAAAGACAGACAATTTTTAAGATTCATGTTCGTTTCATCATGGAAATCCGAGTCTTCATACATTAATTTATAATGAAACCCCATGCTCCCTTCTACATTGATCACTAATTTTCTGTCTCCTTGATATGTGTTAAAATAAACTATAGATATAAAGGGCACGTTATATGCCTGACACTGTTGAGTTAAATAGAACATAGTTCTGTAACTCATCCCTGTAGTCTGCCCTGGCCTTTGTTTCACAGTAAAAATCCTCAAAACCCGGTTGGAAAAGGTGGGCTGCATTTACCACACAGATGATTCCATGTGTTTCTTCATTTCTGTCTCCAGCTAACCTGTGTATAATGAATTTTCAAAGGCTGGCCTGCAGCCCATGAAGCTTTCGAGTGCGGGCTGCAAAAAAACCCCTAGTTTTTTGAAGTTGAATATAAAAATATTGCACTGCAGCTGAATATTTTTGTGTGCCCTCCAAATCAAAATCAATGCTGAAAAAGAAAGGATGATGCAGGTTAAGAACATAACGTGAAAACCGATACCAGGGATGTGAACTGAGGTGTACCTCGTTTATTATCCTACCTGACAACACTGAGTACCAGCTGCATTTACAAACACTGAAGCTCCATCAGAGACTCCCGGGGAGATAATCTGTCCTGGAGCACCGGCTTGCATCTCTAATATAGTTAGAGACTGATTTAAGTCATGAAACAAGATGTTCAGTGTATTTCCAATTGTTTTCATTAACAATGATAAACCTATCGAGCTGACTGCTACAGTACAGTTTTACTGGGAAAATGTCACATTTGTGAGCCTTCCAAATAGTGGGTGACATTTCCTGCTCCGAGGCAGTCCAGAGGAGATAGCCCTGATACACTTGGAATAAGAGGGAATTACAGCTGAATGTCGCCCAGTGCAAATAGCAGTGGGGAAGAAGGTAAAGCTCCAGAGGTCCCCTGGTAAATTAATTCTCCCTAATTACATTTCATGGCAGGAAACACAGATATTAGAAGTGCCTGTTGAAATAATACAGTATTTAAATTCTGATTAATCCATAGGTCAGGCAGGAACTGTTCAATACATGTCTCTTAGAAGGAAAGGTCTGCTTTGAAAGAAAAAAGGTACAAGCATCCACCCTTAAGTAGACAGACTGAATTATTCCAAAGGCTAGTTGGAGTTTGGTGGCAGACCATAGATAAGTTAAGCCAGTAGCTATAAAATTGCCAAAAGCGTCAAACATCATCACTAACACGTCTTCTAGAGGTCTGAGGCAGAATGATTTATTAACTTAGTTTTCTTGCCTCCTCCGTCTTAGGAAAGTTGATTTTTTTTTTTCTCCCCAGAAATACTTTGCTAAATGCATATTAATAATTCACCAGGACAAATAATTGCTGATAATATGGGTGGCATAAAAGATTTGTATTCTAGGGGAGGGAGGCTGATAGTTCAGGCTAAAATAGAAACTGGTTAGAACGCTGTTATTTTATTCCATTTTTGCCAGTAACTATTTGTAAAGCATTTTAATTTCTCTGTGCTTCCCTTCCTTAAGCCGTGTTTCCTTTTGCTTTTTTTGATAAACCCCACCAGCTTCTCCAAGGAGTCCCAAGAATGCTGAGATGCCCAATTACTCATTCAATTTCTGCCTAAGTAATATTTTATGATCTTCCCTGCTGGTTGGATTTGTAGGGCTGAGAGCTGGAGTTCCCATGTATCTGCACGCTGGGGAAGGGATGTGCAATCCCTTCATGGACTAGAAGGAGTTACAGCCTCTGGAACAGATGGAGGAATAGGTGGGAAAGACTCCCTTGATTTAGGCAGTAGCCCCTCTCATCATTCAAATCTCCCCAGTCTTGTAAGTAAACATCCACCAGGCAAGTCCCAAGAATATCTAAAAATCGTATCCAGGCTTCTGAAGGAAACACCCAAGTGCTTGAAGTTTTCAAAGGTGGGTTTCTTTGTCTGCTGGCACAGTTTGGCTGGGGTGTTTATAGACCTTTTCCTTGTTACAAGGCAAAAAGCATCTTCAGTGCCTGGAGTTCTGAACCGTGTAAAGTTTGGTGGCATTTACAGCTGAGTTTAGTTTTCAGTTTTCTTTTCACATTAATTTAGAGTAATATACAGCAGCAATCGTATTGTAGACAGGGATAATTATGAATATTTCAAGACTAGCTGTTTCTGGCAAAATATACCTTAGTCATATGTGCATGATTGCACCAGATATAGAATAAACTGGATAAAATTCAGTGATCTGTGTTATACAGCTTAAATTTAGAAAATTGAATGCTCCTTTTCAGCCTCGTAATCTGGTGAGAAGGCATTTTCCATGAGCCAAGATAAGTTTTTTGCAGCACAGATTTTGTGCAGAGTTTTTCTAAAGCCACATTTCAAACAGCAGATCATTTTGGAACCCGAGTTCCATTGCATACACTTCAGTTTACGACACCTGATGTGGGTTTTTTTGAAGGTGTAAGTAATGGATAAAGCAAAAGGATGAAGCAAAGGAAGCTAAATAGTTTGCTGTGACCTCTGAGTGACTTCACTGATGTAAATAAGCTTCTTGGGATTTACATCATTACAGATGAGAACAGGACTTCCCCTTGGGGTATGGGGAAGGAGCTCTGTGCCTTATTCTTGGACACCAGCAAGCTGAGGTTGGAGGCAAACAGCTACTGCACTGGTGAAAAAATATGCACAGAAGAATTTCAGTGCTAGGTAAATATAGAGATTATTTTTCTGGTAGGAATGGTAGAAGTATTTTACTGGTTTCAGAGCTGAGAAGAGCTTTTATTCTTAAACTTAAGCATATGGGCTTGCAAAAAAGCATCTCAAGAGCTTTGATAGATGCTGATTAATGACCTAATTAAAGAGATAGTTGGTGTACTTAAACATTGCCTCCCTGTCCCCATCAAACAGAGAAGATGCTCTGACATTATGAGAGCATCTTCCTTTTGGTTAGCCAGACATTGTCCTACAAATTGTCATCACCTGACAAGGGCAAAATATTTTGTAAAAGTACTTTACAGCACCCAAACCCCCTCACTCAAGCACCTGTTGTGAAATCCACATGAAAGGGGGAGGAAGGACTTCCAGTTGGGACTGAGGAACTCTTACAAAACTCTTGGAAATAATTAAAAAAGGTGCTTCTAGAAAAAGACAATGTCATACTGCAGATGTGTACTTGGCTTTGCAGAACAGCTGCTCACTGCTGCCTTGGCTTTATTTGCTCATTGTTATAGAACTTGCATTATGAAGAATACAGGGCAGGAAAAATTCTGAGTATTTGTGTATTTCCGTTTAATTCTGCGTATTTGTCTATTTTAGCCCAGAAGTTGAATCTCCTCACAGAATCACATCTTGAAATACATCTTTCTTCATATTGCACAAGTTCGAGTGTGTAAACAGGGAAATCTCTTTGACCTATATAAACTAGGAATTATATTTCAAATAGATTTAAATAATATCTCAAACTGACATCCATCTGCCCTTATTATTGAATGAACAGCCCTGAAATGATTTTCACTTCTGAGTATTTGAATAAATTGCTAAGCAGTTAAGATTACCTCCCATGTTGAGTACAGTGGCTTATTTTCTGTGTGGTAATAAATGAAGGTGATTTAATCATAATCAGTAAATGACCTGCAAAATTTCATTTTGCAGGGAAGCTTTTTTTAACCTATTGAAATGTAAAAGTACGTTTAAAGTAGGTAAACCTTTTTCCTCATTGAAGGCTGCTTGAGTGGGCTGAAATCTTGCTTCCCCGAGTCTCAGTTTAGAGATCTATTGACATCTTAGTTCTAAAACTACTTTAAAATGTGGTTTTTAGTGTAAACACCAAAAAAAAAAAAAAAAAAGGGCTTAGAAGTCGAAGTGTACACACATTTACTTCTTAATCTGATGATCCCAGAGCTGATACCCTGGGGGCACACTTCAGGGAGCAAAAATCAAGGAAAACCTCTGATTTGTTCTGCAACATGAACACGCTTGTTACAGGCTTGGAATTGCTTATGCTGAATAAAACTAGATGAAAGAGGGTGAGGGAGGAGTACGTGTGGCGTGGCGCTTACACAGACACCTGCTCTCAGAAGTGGAGAGTCAGACCTGTCCGTTTGATTTAATCTGGAATTTCTGGCTGTGGTGAAATGCCCAGAGAGGGGAAAACCTGCAGTCAACTGGCAAAGTGAAAATTGCCTCTCGAATTCTGCCCCAGTTGCAATTTGGGTGGCAAGGAGGGCTTTCTTCTCTGCCCTTGGGGCTGCAGGACACGGGCTCCCGAACCACAACCATTTGTTTTCCTTATTTTAGTGGGTTTTATGGTTCGTAAGGGAGAGATGAAACTGGCCAGTGATCTCCAAATATTTGCTGTCCACTTCTCCAGCTTTGTCAATATATTTGAGCTGTATTTTTTTCAGTATTTCTGATAGTGCAGCTCTATTTCTTCCATTCTGCTACTCCCAAAAGACCCTGAAGCCATGTGTAGAAAATACATCCAAATAAAGATGGACAGTTATATTCTAGTGTTTGAACTGCAAATGCTACATGAGAGTTCAGAGACATTAAATTAATTGTTCTTGTTTTCTGGCACCCTGGTAGTCTGCCTCAGCCCAGCCCAGTATGTGTAGGTATTTTAATAAAACATGATTGCATCTTTTCAGCCTTTTGACTAACATGAAGTGTCATATTGGCTTAACAGCTGATGCACCTTCAGTCTGAAAAACATATCATGCAGGAGGAATTGATTCAGATTTTAATGGGTCTTTTGCATCTCTGAGGTCTGTTCTCTTGCAATCTTATTTTACACTGTTTTATTTGGGTGGAATCTTTCAGTTCAGTAATTCCATCACCTAGTTTCTCTTAATTAAGGCATCTTACCCAATCTGATAGCTTATGAATTCTAAATCAGAAATGCCTAGGCAAGACGGTCTTTTTTTGTTACCCTTATCAATAATACGATACTTAAGCTTTTGTGGCAATGACACGATGTGCAGAGCTTTTCATTCCCCTCTGTCTCCTGTTAGCACTCCATATGGTAACATTTAAGTGTGTTTCTCAGGCAAAGGCTGTTGTTGCTCACCAGACTGGTCCCTTCAGGTGCTCCTCTCCATCTGTGGATTAATTCACTTCCATCAGTCTTACCACTGATACTGGAAACAGCTGTTGCCTTTTCCTTAGCGGCAGGCGGGTCAGGAGATGACCTTAATGAACGAGCAAGCAGGAACGTCTCTCTACCAGCCTGTCTGTCTGTCTGTCTGCCTGCATCTTCCTAGAGCACCACAGTATAAACTGCCCAATTCTTCTACATGTCTTTTGTCCCCATAGAGGGTACATTTTTTTTTTTCCTCATTATAATGCTTTAATACAAATAATAAATGAACACCGCCAAAGGAAAGTTGGTCGTGTCTGTGAACATAAGCTACTGCAGCTGTGATAACGTTTATGTTCAAACTCTTTAATTGTCATGTTTAATGTTTTGTGAACAGACATTATCCACTCATACTTGGTCACTTAAGTAACAACTTAAGTTATTTTTTTATCTGGGAGAAAATTTCAAAACAGTCTTAACCGTGAACACATCACTTTAAAATGGATTTAAGATGTTGTTGGGTGGGATATATTCTTTTGTTGCTGCCCTACAAATTCGAAGGTCAAATATTGAATTTATCACTCTGTTCTTACTTGGGAAAAACTGCTGTGAAATGGAAATTCTGACTGTTTGAGGATCTGATCCTCCTTGTGTTTTATGGCATAAGAGGTTCATTCGTAACCTGCTCTCCCTGCCACAAGGAAGCCATGGTCGTGATTTCCTGACAAATGCTGCAGTATTCAACAGGATGTCAGAATCTGAACTCAGTTTGTACCTGGGAAACGTTTGAGTATTCTTGCTTGGTAAAGCTATCTGAAACCATCTGACCTGAGAAAATGTCTCATTGAATACTTTTAGGGACAGTCCGCAGTGTTCTTACACATTCTCAGATGTATGAGTGGTTTTGTTGGTTTTTTTTCATTGTTTTCAGTGCAGTTTAGCCAAAAAAAAAATTATTGGTAAATAGTAAAAGCAAAGAGTGTCCACCATCCAATGATACTCTACTGTTGTCAGTCATTCTACTTGATTTCCATTTCATCTGGAGTAATTGTTCTAAAACCAGTCAGACCTTGATGAGTTATTCCACAGCTCTGAAGCATGATGGAGGAAGTTTGGGTGGAATAAGATCCAAAGACTGGATGCTGAAGTTGCACAAATTCAGCTTGAAAATAGGATGGATTTTTATAATAGGAAGGGTACTAACTCTTGGAAAAACTGTGTTTGTGCCCGTGTGTTACGTTTTCCATTACTTCAACCTTTAAATTGAGATTAACATTTCTGTATGCAATGAAATAAAAACAGTCCCTCTTAGCAAATAAAAGATTCTGAATTATATGTAGGAATTAGTGAAATTCAGTGTAATTGGATGACTGTAGATAATTACCCTTTCTGAAAAATAGATCCGTCATTAATAAGCTTTTTGACATCTTAGATTTTAAAACCTAAACTTAAAGTAATGTATTTTTAATAGAGTATAGATCTCTCTCTCTCTCTTCTTCATCATTGCTGTCTTTTTTTTTTTTTCTGGATAGCCCAGGCAAACAGCACACATCACTGACTGCAGGAGTGTTTTTAAACAGACTAATTGAAATTTAGATGTATTGAGATGTAGATTGAGATCCATAAAAAAAATCAAATCCTAGTTCCTTGTTGATTCGTGAACTGCATTTTTTTTTTTCACTTTAAAGGGCACTGAGCTTGCCTACCTGAGCTGTAGGCAAATAATATAAGAGCTGAGGGAGAAGAAGGGTGTGAAAATAGAGCTACAGAGCTGCTGCCTGTGGTGGAACTGAAAAAAAAAATAATCAAAAGATAAATTATGATTAAGATGCAACATTATGTTATGTACTGATTCGGTAAGATTTATAACACAAATAAAGTGATTTTCTCATATTAAAGCAATGCAATCACTTGTGAGATTATATGTACAATTAAAACACTTTTGTAAGGGGGATATCCCTTCTGCAGCTCTGCACTGATTCTGGCTCTGTAAGTTTATCTTTAAATTTATATAGATTTAGAGATATATATTTAAATTCCTGTACCTCTTAGGGGTAAATAAATATATTAAAATAAGCTATGGCTTGTATAGTGCAGTATAACAATGATAAATGATGTTGTGTGTAATTTTTCTACTATTAACATAAAGTAATATAAACTGAAGGACACTAGTCTATTGAGAGAGTTAGTAGCTAATGTTCCATATCAGATGTGGACAATGTCAGGACTGAATACAGATTAGGCAGTGTCCTTTTCTCCCCAGGGGAATTAAACTTTGAGACACCACTGGCTGCCAATGGTTTTACTGCATTTTGTTGGTGCCTGTGGTGCCTTTCTTGGTCTATTAATTCAGAAGCTGTAAATGACAATGTGAGCAAAAAAAGCTTTTCCAGTGGGATGCATTTCATTTATGTGTTGGATCTACAATACCTTTTCAATCCGTTTTGTCACAATAACTGTTTAAAAAAAAATGGGTAGATTGTCTGTACTTTTGCATTAACCTTACCGGGATATTTCTTTTTTTTTTTTTAATTATTATTTTATTTCTTTTTTCTTATCTGAAGAAGACAAATTGATATGTTAGGGAGACTTAGAATAACCTGGCAACTTTGAGTATTGAAATAGATTTTCCCTACACCCTCATTTAATGACTTATAGAAAAAATATGATACTGTATTGTTAAACACCAAGGAAACTGAAAATATACACAAACTCTCAAATACACAGCATGTTTAATTAGGAAATATTTTCTTGAAACATTAGAATTTAGTAAATTTTACAGGTTCTCATACACGTGCTTTAGTTGTTGCATGTTTAAATGTGTTTCTAATCAATAATGAGATGTGAAAACACGATTTGGTTCTAAGGGTTTTCTAATTGAAAACCATTTACTTTCTGAGAATATTATCTCTAACTGGCTAATGCAGGAGGCTGTCAGCAGAAGTGGTGAAGGAGTGGGGGGCATGCAGGAATTTGCACAGGTAAAAATAGGAATGTTGGGAACAGGTTTGGAAATGGGTCTTGTGCAGCAAGGTAATTAGATACCACACTTATTATACAAAAAGCACAATGATGGAATCAGTAAAATCCACACAGGAACTAGATTTTTTTGAATTCCAAATCTCATTACATCCAAACTTGTCAACACAACGTGTTTGTAAAAAAATGTCTTTTACAACACTACGTTTCCTTTTGCTCAGGGGAAAAAAGTTGTGATATTGTTACCATTTCACGGTTAACAAGGGAATACTATCTTAAGTATTTATCACCCCCCCCCCACTCCCAATCCTAAATTCCTATGAAGCAGAAGCCTAGATTTCTTCTATTGACGTGCACATTGTTATTCTTCGGGTGGTCTTTGGTATGATACGTTTGTCATGGTTCATAAATTTTATTGTTGCACTAAAAACAGAGTTAGAATATCCTCAATGCAATTATAAAAATGTATTAAAACTGAGAAGGATAAAAATATGGTGCAAGATGAGCTTTTAATGATTGTATAAATGTTCACTGTTCCATGGGAAAAAATGGGGCTTTTCAACATAGGGATAACAGTGAAATGCAAGTGTAGGGCCAAATTTTTTGCTCCTGGAATTATGTGGGTTTTCAGCATAGAAAGAGTGGTTTAATTCCTGTTTGGAAAGCTGGAAATGTTAAGGCTTCGAGAAGAAGAAAAACTCGTGCCCTCCCTTTGACTTGTAATGATATAAGGATATATCCCTTTTCACTGTTGGGAGGCTGGAAGTCATCAGGAATAATACATTGCACTTTGCTTGCTCCTTAGTTTAGTGTAGATGGGAAATAAATGTTATTGTGAACTAGACAGCGCCATCCAAATTAGTGTCCTTGGGAAGATGCAGCAGTGGACAGACGCTGTTGGAATGATTTGCTGTTCTGTGCCTCACTTTCTCTGCTAAATGGTGTGCACACGTATCTGAAGTCTATTGACAACACTTAGAGTGAGAGGAGGGAAAACTGAAAATGGTGCTGTGAAAAATTGAAATGCTTGGTCTGACCTGACTATGACAATTTTGGAAGGTGTTTTATGTGGTGATAGAATTGCAGAGGAGATCTATCCTCACTAATACATGGTGCAAGAGACTCTTCTATTATCTGTGATGACATACACAACGCTGTAGTACATTATTCATTCACGGCCCTTTTCGAAAAGGTCTTATGTCCTATATAAAACAGGCTATTATGTGATGCATACGCAAAAGAGGATGGATGTGACATTCCTCTCAAACTATACAAGCCCTTTTATCTGGTACCACCAAATACGGACTATGCATTATTTTTTGCCAGTAAAATAATTTGAATTTAAAGTTCAGCCTGCACTGAGTGTGTGGTTTCTTAAAAGATGCTTGTTTGCAAAACTTAAGGGATTTATTGTGAACATATAGACCGAGATAATCTGTTTGGAAAGATTTATCAACGTCGTAAAATATTTTTAATTTGATTAAGTTTTCATTTCTCTTCTTATTGTGTTTTTGAGTACCATTTTAAGTCAACACTTCTCTAATTGCTGTTGCATATTCTATCCACTTGTGCTGTGTCTTGTGTAGCTCTATCTCCATAGTGAATTCTGTTGCTGGTAATTCTAATTCATTTACATTTAAACTTCAGTTACCTGAGTATAATGCTTGTCAATAATACTGAATACAGAGGAGTTGAATCTATTCCCAGGAAGTTATACTAAATCATGTGATTTTTCTATCTATTTATTACTTTCCTCATACAATTCTTCCTTGTGCTTTTGTGCAATATTGAATGACACGGTGCAAAGTTTTCTTGTCTTCTTAGTATTGTCTTCTTAAAAGACATTTCAGTGTCTTCTTCCATCTGAATATGGACAATACGTTGTCTGTGAGTTCAAGAACATTTTTCTTGGCACTTTACACTAAAAGGATGTGTAAATATATTTTTCAATACATTCATGACTACAACTTCTATAATAGGTAAAACCTAAAACATTTTATAATAGGTAAAATCTTTTAGGTAAAGGTAGTGAACATGTTTTATGTAAGGTTGGAACACAGTAAAGCTGACACTGGATCAGAAGTCGATGTGATTTGGAGGTTTTTATAGGCATTAAACCAAATGACATTAAGCCAAAACAAAGCCTTGCATTTTTAATTGATAACTCGTCCTCATTCTCTGCGTAAGTAGTCATGCATAAAAAAGTAGCATAACATATCACAGAAGCAGAGTTTTTTTATGGGTACGCAACTATAAGAAAAAAGAAAGCTACGTGAAGTGTGCATAAATAGAGCGTGGAGTCTTGGGTGCAACGTGTGAAACTCTAAAGGCAAGTTCAGATCATCCTGGATAAGGATTAATAAATCACTGATACTGCTGATCTCATCCACTGTCTTTCTATGTTGCATTCTCTTCTGGGACTACTCCTTCAGATGGTGTTTAAAAGTCTTACAGTACTGTTCTCCACCAGTCTACTCATGAAGCCTGATTTTCTTTATAATGTGAACTCAAATACAGGCTTCTGGAAAAAAGAAGGAATTGTAGTTATAAACTCACACATTCTCTGTTGAGAACTCTTCCCTGGGTTTGGAAGCCCTAATAGTAGCTTTATTGCTTGTGTTTTTGAAAGAACAGAGCAGCTCAATCAGCTTACCGCTCTAATTTTCAGTCAGAGATTGAGCGAAGGTGAAGCGATAGGATTCACGATCTGTAAGAGCGTTCGTGGGAAACAAAAACCCCAGTGAATTAAAACATGAAGCAGGAAAATGAAGGAACACAAAGTGTAGGCAGAGGTGAGTGAAATATAGTGTACACCTGAGGAGGCAGAACTGGGAAAACTCCTTGCTGAGCCCTGTGGCAGCGGGTGAAGTGTGACAGTGTCACAAACATGGACGTTGGGCCACGGAGGTGAAAGATAACCCTCCTTGTGCAGCCTTTAAAAATGGTCGCTAAGGACTCACAAAATTATCCGTGACTCCTTATCAGCGCTAAGCACCCTTAACCCCCCAGTTTCCTCGTGACTTTAAGGTATTTAGCGAAGTATTAATCACTTTTCTGGAGCAGGACTTAAAACTTGAGCACTAAGTGGCTGCCAAATAAAGTTATTGCAATATACTCTGCTAGCAATCTAACTGCACAGTTAATTGAGCTGCATTGCATTGATTTCTGAGTGTTTATCTGTGTTGTCAAGGTATTTACATAAGTAATGCAGACTTTGTTAAGGCCTTAATGCAAAACTGACAGAATTCTCGGCCCCTCCTCTATGTATTTTCTACCGAACGTGTTGCTCCCTCAATAATAAATTCTGAGGGCTGACAGTGTCTAAGTCTGCTGCTCCTTTGCCCTCAATTTCAGTGAGATGGGCCATTGAAAACTCATTACAAGCTGTTTAGACTCTGACTTTGACTTTTGCTCAGCAGTGAACAAAATTAACAGCTCTTGGAGGTAGCAAAAGAGGCACCGAGCCAAAAAAAAAAAGAAAGAAAAAAAAAAGAAATGATGAGAAAAGACATTCAATATTATCTCTATTAGTCATGCAAACAAGCTTAAGTCCAAAGTACATGTGTTCTGCACATGGCTGGTATTGTGCAGCCTTTGGTGCTTTCATCCTTTCTCCCACCTTTCAATACCGTGTAAAGAGGTTCACCTGCACGACAAATATACACCCTGGAATTTGCTTGCATGCCAAGCAACAAGCCTCTGAGTGCAGCAGAATTGCTTCATAAATTTAACTATCACTTTCAAAATTCTGGTTTTTTTCTAATTTAGTGCTTGATAGTTTTTTTATGTGATAATTTTAAAGTGCTCTTTATAGCAAAAGTTACCTTGATAGGTAGATTTGTCAGGAAAAAAATCTGCTTAATTCTATCAATCTATCTATCTATCTATCTATAAATTGTCAATACTGAAATTGCTTTTAAGAGCAAGTTATTAATTCACTCAAAAGAAACCATTTGGCTCTTTTCTGATGATGAAAATTCAGTTCCTTTAGAATGTGACAAAAGTATTCATTATCTATCTTAAAATGGCAGTCCACTTATTTTTAAGTTCTAAGCAAGTGACAGAGAATTACTTTGTTAGCAAGTATGGACTCTGGTGATGAATTTAGGTCCTGATCACATGAATTGCTAGACATTTGTGGCATGTTACTCTAATAGCGGTAAAGTTTCCTCCTATCCCGTTTTGTTCTTTCTGGTTTTTGATGTTCTTTTGTGAGAATTATATTGGTAGCCAAGTAAAATTTGAAATAGGTGCAGTAAAAACTTTGAGAAAGAAGCAAGTCAAACAGTTCAGGAAACAAAGTTCTCTTTAGCTGGTGCACTACGGTTCCAAGCTGATGAGCAGTTGAAAGAAAGGCATTATATATACTAGAAAATAGTGAAAATTAATGGGTACTTTATGTACCAAGTTAAGCTTCACTCACATGCTACATTTGCTTTAAATGAAGTTGCTTTCTGCTCCCAGTTTTCCAGGTTGTGCAGCTAAAGTCAAACCTGATGAAGTCCTTTTTTTTTTAGGGAGGTCAGATAGTCAGTTCTAAGAAAGAGAGCTGGAATTTGAAACCTTCCAAGTTTCCAGTTGTGTTACTCTGATCCTTAAACCACAGAATGTCTGACCTTCACATCAGATAAGGTTAAAAATAGATAAAATAATATTTTTTTTCTGCTTATCTGTCATTATTTGGTTTAGTTCGGTATCCCACTGCTGTATGCAGTGATAACTGCACATACTTTAATTCCAGTGTAATCTCAACTCCTGGCATCCATTATGATTGTACTGCCGAATATTGGTGTTTTTTTTTTTTTCCTTTTTGTTAAATAGTAGTGATTACTTCATCTTGTTGGTCTTCCAGAAATGTACTCTGCATGCCTGATCTTGCTTCAAAACTGCAGCATTTTTGTTCTGAAAGGTTCCTACCTCGCAAGTCTAACCCACTGCTTTACACCTTACATCCTTCGGTGGATACAGTAAAAAGTCATAATTTCAAAAAAAAAGAAAAAAAGAGATATGGGAAAGGTTTCTGTGAAGGAGTTATTGTAAAGTGAAGCCTAAATATTTCAAATACCATTCTGGTTTTATCAGTCAGTGTTTGTGCATACAGATTTAGGGGCTGTATTCTAGATATCTTTTTCACTGGTTTGCTTGTTTTCTTTTTTCTCTGAATCGCGATGTGCAGAACTGGTGAAGGTCAGGCAGGAAACAGATGAGCAGCATCTTGTACCACAATGTCAAAATACTTAAAAGTGTTTACAGTGCCCACTGACACACAATGAATTTAAGGCTGGCAGACTGAAGCAGAAATAAAACTATTCTTATTCTTCTAAACCTGAACAGGGGCCTCGGTGGTTTATGGTTGTTTTAAGGTCCATTAATCCTTGAATCATGAGGCCGTGTAAAAAATGACAGCTTTAACATTCAGTCCCCGGGTTTATTTAAAATGTTTTTACTTCGACACTGTTTCTAATTAATAACAGCGACTATATGACCTGATTTAAATGTATCAAATACTTAGGGATGTGGATTTACATTCCTTCCTAGGACATTTTATCATTTACGGCAGCAATGTGCAGCCTGAATTGAATGGTGCCAACTCTTCCCAGGGAAGAGCTTACTCTAACAGAGAGAAAATCAGATACTGGACTTTAATGACTTTTACTCTTTCTATTTATGGATTTATTTGGGGGTCTGGGCAGAAGGAATATGGCTTAGAAGCCAAATGACAGAGTAATTATAGAAGTGTGCATGTGAGTGTGCTCTAGCATATGTTCATGCTCGAGTTTTCTACCAACATTTTCCTTTCAAGCTGATCCCTGAAATGCAAGTCCTTGGAAGAAAACAGCTAGAAAAGCATTGTGTAAAATAATGCATCGAAAACTAAATTGAATTGACTGGTCTTACAGAACATGGCAGATGTGTTCTTTAATGCAAACTGCAATGTGATAGGAATGCTTTTGATAAAACTTTACCAAAGGGGAATGTTATAACATCAGGATATACATTACTGGAATCCACTGGCTTCTTTTTGACCCGTGGTCAGAATCAACAGAACAGTGTTGATAAAAGTTTTAGCTTTACCTATTCATCATTATTCTTCAAAAATACCAGCTTATGTGATACATTGAAAGAGGAGACGTTTTCTGTGTACCAGAGTAATTCTCTCTATCAGTGTTCTGCTTCTAAACAGATGTTCACAGGGGCAGATATATAGACTTAGCCAGAACGTATTTTTAAAATAATCATCTTAAAGCTCTAAACTAAGCAGTGTGAAATTGGCAGAGGCAGAACAAATATTTGGCACCGAGTAGTTCATAGTTCAACTAAAAGATCTGGGGAAACCATTAAAAAAAGAAAAGAAAATAAAAAAATAAAAAAGGAGAAGAAAGCCACCCAATAAAAAAGGAGAAGAAAGCCACCCAATATCAACAGGCTGGAAGGCAGCTGATTTCTCAGTGTAACTGCATTGTGATGTAGATTCCTGTGGTTGCAATAGGCTGTGTTAGGAGAGGCCACTGATCTGAGACCCCCAACAACAAGGTCATTCTACTTTCTGTCAGACAGAGGACAAATGCAAGCAGCCCAAATAAAAAGGCTGTGTAATATAATCCTGCTTTTGGGCACAGTAAGATTTTATGCAAGGTTTAGATGAGATAAAGTCGCTCTACCTCTTAGGAATTTTGAGCAGATTAGGGTTTGTAGATATTTTCCAAACACTAGGTAAATCTTGAGAGATACTGAAGGCACTTATTGTCCTCAGTGATTACTGTTTATCTCCTCCTTATTCATACCAAGGCTGTGGTCAGCAATGTCCTTTCCCCCAGTATTTTTTGCCTTACCTCTTACTCTTCTTGCCGTTCAATACAGGAACATTTCAGCTGGCTGAAAGACGTAAAAGAAACTTTTATGCCAATAGAATGTTTTGGTAGCTTATAACTGTATTCTAAAATTACAAGAAATACCATATTTGGTTTTTTAGGCCTCTCTTTAGGGCCCAAAATAAACTATTCAGAACTGCTTACGGTGTGAGTTAATAGCACCAATTACCAGAGCTATTGCTAAATTCCTCTTATCTGGTGACGTCCTTTAGCATCCATATTCAGGCCCGTGGAAAAACCCTTTTCATGGAACAGCTCAGTTTCAAAGATGACTAACAATGAATTTTTCAGTAAGGTAGTTTCTCTGACATTACTGTCCTCTGGCGTTGTACGATTGAATTCCAAACATTAATTCCTGTATAGTCCTTATATTCTTGTGTGTTCTGTAAAAATGTATTTTCTATGGCTAAATTATTTAGTCACCCTTAGCCTCTACAAAGTTGTTTAGTATTTAGATGTTCTTTTTGAGAAATGGGAATGAACAAAAAGCGAGTGCGTGTGGGTGTTCATTCTGTGAAACCATCATCTTTGCCACAGGGATGGCACAAAGCTGAGAATTAAAGGTTCTGTTGAGAAAAGAAGTAGCTGGAAATAAACTGAAATTTCACTGATGTGTATGAACGAGCCTTTATTTGATGAACTTTATGAAATTTCCATCTGATATTTGGAATCTTTTTACTTAATGGACTTTATTTTTTGAACGTAGTCAGGATACAAGTGGGTTAAGATACGCTAAATCTTGCTTGGGAAATAGAGACATCAGCTAAAATGAATTTAAGACAAAGTTAAGAATAAAATCAGGCAGCTTGGGTAAGTCATGATATGAAAGGCTGAAATACTTCTGGTTCTTCAAATGACAACCAGTGTTGTACGTGACCAAAGAGGCAATAATATGTGATGCAAAATGATGCTACTGCAGTGCCTGTGGATGTCATTCTGTGCAAGTACCTGGCTCTGCAAGAGGGACACTCTCCTGGATCCTTATTACTGTGTCCAGGGTCTCTTTCCACCATCGAGAATGGCATAACGTCTGTATCACGTGGGCCTAAATGAGGCCGTGGCACAGTTTTCATCAAACATTACATATATTGTAAGCTGAGGAAAGAAAAGCACGGGGTATAATTGGCATTTTTCTGCAGAGCAACTGACAGTGCTTTACAGCTTATTTTCAGCAAGCGTTACGCGGATACTTTTGTTTCTGGGAAGTGGCAGTACCTCGTAAAGGAGGGCAGTGTAAAGTAGATTAGCTTTTCTAGCAGGAGCAATGCCATTATGACATTCCCTTGGACACTTTTCGTAGTACGCAGGAAAACCTGAGTCCATTTTTTTTAAGATAAATTACAGCACGGGAACAAAAAAAGACAAGTACTCTGTCATCCTGGCATAATGCTTGGGATTTGTGACTATCCATGCGTACTGCCTGTCCTGTGCTGTACACTTACACCAAGAAGAAATATTACTGGTCTATACTGCTGCACCTTGTTCAGAATACCATAGTTAATGTAGTGTCCATTAAAGTGTCTTTATTTTCAGTGCCTTTATAACTCTCTGATAAAAAAAAGTCTTTGTAAGCTTTAAGGGGATAGCAGATCAGCGCAGCAGAGAGTTATTTTGCAGAAGCTTTAAAATGAAATGTCAACTGAAAAACAAAATCCTCTTTTTTGTTATGAGGATAAAAGATTTATACAAATGTTAGTGTGCATGTATTCCTGACTCCTGCACACCTATAAAAACTTTTTATTAATTGTGGGAAGAAAATGGACCCAGAATCAGAAGGTTGTTCTTCTTCATAAACGCTGACTGCATGACACACTTTTAATTTTCCATATGCTCATGATATTTACTTAGAAGCCAACAGTGCATTGTACTCCAGACACTAAAAAGTTCTTGCAAGTGTAATAATTTCAGACAGGGATATCTCTGTTAATTTGTTTTTTTTTTCCTGTTGACTTTAAAGAGTTATAGCCCATTCAGAAAAAACTTTGTAGGCGTGCGAGCACTGATGGTCGTGAAAGCTGCTGCAGCCTCTTTGCTGTTGAAACACGGGGTCCATTTACTGTCGACAAATGGTCCAGCCCTGCTGATTTCACTGAGACTTCCCAATCTCACTGTGCTATTGAACTTGGACTGTGATTGGAATGGAAAAGGGGGGGGAGTTACTTTCTCTGTCTCTGATTTCTGCAGCTTTGCTGTAAGATCCCTGTACAAGAGTGCCGCTATGTTGTGGTAGGGTAACTTCCCTTAAGTATATCAACAGCAGATTGTTTAGTTTTTCCCATTCCTGGGGCTTCCATTCCTTCCTGTTTTGCCCTTTTTTCCCTTGACTTTTAAGAAGAGACACTCCTCCTGCTTTTGTCCCATTTTTCACCTCCAGGAGGTGGTAATTCTATTGCTCAAATGGATTCCTGCTGGTTGCCAACACAACCATGTAATTCTGAGGGGAGAAAAATGCCTTATCTGCAGTTTTGATTTAAAGCAATTTCTTGAAAACATAATAAAGTTTCTCACCAATGGCATTAAAGTTAATAATCCTTAATGTTGAAAAGTGGTGGTTAAAAGAAATGAACGAGCACTTGAAGGTTGCACTCTTTTATTTTAGCAGATAGGAACTCACTTTGGGTTAAATTATAGCTGTACCTAGTGCTGGCAAGAAGGAGGCAAAGGGAGGGAAGAGTTTCTGGGCCTGTCTTGATACCCTCCCGAATGAACCACAGTTTGGGTGAAGGCAACGTGGTGCCCAGGAAAATCCTGTCAAGACTTTTGGTCCCAGAAGGAAACAGCACTAGGAAAGAGAGGAAGAAAAGAAATGTCTGGCTTCTCTCCCCCTCCCCTAGCATTAATCAGTGGTGCAAAGCACAGAGAGCTGCAACTTCCCTGAAGTGCAGAGGCTCGCTCTCTGAGCTCCTCCCAGCACAACTGGACACTTCTGGGCTTTGCTTAATTACTATTTCCATCTAATTTTTTTCTTCTGCCTTTTGCATGAAAGAGCATATGACCTAGATTCAGTCACTAGAAATTACCTCTCTCCCTGTCCTTGACAAGAGCTAAAGTGAGCCTTCATTTGACTAAGGAAGGATGTTTTGTTCTTCAATATTCTTTATGCCAGAGTGTCTGGGTTTATTTTAAATGTGTATCTTCTTTATCTTTTATTATTGTCCCTAATATATTTTCTTAAAAAGGCAAATGCAACTGGCTTCTTTTACTTTAAAGGTTTCTGTTATATATATGTATGTATGTGTATATATATATATGATCTTCAAATTCCTGTTTAAATATCTCCTTTCTAAGCTGTGTGAACTTAGGTCCTATAAGCTCACACTTTTTAGTCCATGAATCAGCTACTTTGCTTTTCCTAATACCTTTTCAAGTGCTTATTAATATCATTTTATAAGGTGGTGACACAATATTCTGGCTGGGCTTTGCTGGTGAATTAAATAATCCTGTTCTAACTTCACTGAACATGTATTCTAGGCAGCTGTGGGTATAAGCATGTAAAATAGAAGATGTGCTGGCTCTCACTGCTCTTCCCTGTCACTTCACCTTTTGTTTTTAAATGATGAGTTTACCATTATCCCGACGTCTTTTTTTTTTTTTTTTAATTCCTTCTGCTTTAAATCAACCAGATTTACCTGGTGTTTGTTTACTGATGTGTATTCCTTTACATGTGTCAACCTTAATTCCATGTGTCGTGTCAGCCAAGTCAGGGAGGAGGCCCAAGCCCTCGCCTTGTGTTTGGGTTTGGCTTGGTTTTGTTGTTTCTCCTCCTTTTTTTTTTGCCTCCTCCACGTTTGACTCTCCCTGCCAGTTGTGCAGTGTCAGCAAGCACGGCCCCTTTACAGTTGCTTTTTTTTTTTGACTCGGTCATTTGTCTAGATTAGTTACTGCAGAGGTCTGAAGTGCAACCTTCGGAGAACAGCACTTGCCAGGACCCCGTAAGCGCTGCTTATTCCATCTGTGTGCGTGTGTGTGTGCATCCCAAAGCGTGCATCCCTGTCCTGGAGGTCCCTAATCCCAAAGCCTGCGTTAGCTCAGCGCTGACCCGCTGCAGGGCCTTCTTCAGTCATCGCTGATACAAGAAGCTTTGGGCTTAGTGCTCACGGTTTAAAAGGATTGCTCGAAATGTTTGGCCAAGGCAAAAATACTTATTTTGGGGAAGAAACTCAATAGTATATTTAAAGAATGCGCATTTGCACTAATAACCTTGAAGGCTGCAACACTGCGAGCTGCCACTGATCTGAATGATGCGTTTGAAGCAGTGAGCTCCTTTGGGAGAGTGTGTCTTGCAGGTGTGTGCAGAGCGCTGGATGCACACATTTGGTCAGGAATATATCCACACAAACCGTTTCCCTGCAAATTTATAGTGAGACAAAGCCCCATCGCTTGAGACTTTAGCTAAAAATATTCTGATATTCTGAGAAAATTTTCATTTGGGAAGCAGTCAATTTTGGCAAAACCCTCCCGAAACGGTTGGTCAGGCTGAGTTGGTTGGGGTCTTGTATCTCTTAAAATCTTGCTAGTTGCTGTCTTCCAGATTACTACTGCATTAATTCTCATACAGGCTGTCTGTAAGGAGAATAGAGATTATTTTAGATGTTATGCATTAAGGTTTAAGTTGACAGATTTAACAGCTATTTATCTCCAGGGAAAGTGGTCTTTCTAACTTTTTGAGTTAGCAAATGCACCCTGCTGATATCCATTGCTCTTTTACATGTGTGCCAGGCCCCCTGGAAGTAATTAGCAGCAGGATAAATACCTGGAAGATTATAAGGTTTACATTTTATTAAACATTTTTGAATTTCAATACCTTCCTTGTCATGAAAGCTCTTCTGATAGTGAGCATACATCTTCTAATAATGACACAAATCATATTACTCTCAGCCATTTATCAGCATTCATTCCATTTTGCCCCTGCAAAATTATTCTGTGATTTATTTTTAAAAGTAATAATCTGAAGGATGCAGCAGTACTTAACACAGCGGAGATAAGATGAGGCAAAATTAGTGAACAATTGATGAAAAGGGTTTCATTTAGTTCTTCAGTTGAATTTGTATAAAAAGTATTCATTTGTTATAGTCTGCTTTGCATGAAGTGCAGCTAATTAAACTCTAAGTCTCCCAAGCGATGCTGCTATTGGTGGGTGAGTTTCTTAAGATTGAGATTTACCACATTGGTCATCCCAAACTATTTTAAATAGAAATAGGCTTTTATGTGAATTTTCCATAACCCGTCTATGTTATTCTCTCAGGTTTCCCCACAGATCCTCCTTAGATTGCCAAACCCTCTGGCAGGTCCTGGTTTCCCTGCAGGTCCTGGTGGCTTTGAAGGGGCAGTTACCAGTGAGGGCGATGGTGCAGGAGGGGAGCAGAGTTTTGCTGTTGCACAGGGTGATACAAGAAATAGAGCAAAGCAAACATGAGAAATGTCATTTGTATTTATATCATAGCAGTTAATGTACGCAAATCTGTGAGAATCCCAGAAGACTGCTTCAAGAGTTTTCTAAATCTCAGGAAAACAAAAGCAACCTTTACCTCTCGAGGATTTTTTGAAAATATCCTACATTTCTGGATTGGGAACACCAAATGTGACACCACATATAGTCACGTGGGATACGGGGAAAAAGCCTATGGGATTTACCTCCTGCTGGAATCTGTTTGGTCCCTGTGACCTGTACATCACTTAGTTTAAATAATACTTCCAAGGACTGCTTGCTGGGATGGATAGAGTTCTCAGGCAACCAGTGTTGATTCGATTTAACAACTTCTTAATTTGATTTATTTCAACTTACAGTATTTTATTTATTTTTCTGGTTACTTAGGAAAGAAATTTCAGTGAAAGTGAATGCACACATTCTTCTCCTGGACATTTGTCTTCTCCTGCCTGAAATGTAGTTCAGAGTTTATTAAACAAGCCAGAAAATTGCATGCTATCTCAAGAATGCGACTCTTTGCTGTTCTCCCTGAGATAGGCCATATGCTTAGTTCTGTTGTCTTAGTAGAGGAAAGGTCTGCTGTTGATGACTGCATTAATGTTATCATATAATTTTTATTGGGTGATTCTCTTATCAGACGGTATGAATGCACGTCATGTTTGGTCAGTGCCTAGTATTCTTGGTGGGAGGTGGAAAATCTACAGAGCTTTATGAAAATAATGCATTATTTCTGAGGTCGGAGTCAGTGTTTTGGTGAAACTGGTGGCACACAAAACAAAAAAAGTTATATAATTCACTAGGGTTTCATAACAGCAGCAGGAGTTCTGCATCTGCTTAGTTTCCACAGTTGCAATGTCTGAGACAGACCCAATAGAGAAATCATGAGAGTTATAGTTGGGCATGATGTCAAAATGACTGTTTTCAAAAGAGTTTTGGTCATTAAACAGAAAAACACTAAAAATGTATTTGCCTGTTGCTAATCACGAGGCAGATGCTAAAGCACACACTTTATAAAAGAGCTTAATGTTGATATAACATTAAAATCCGGTCTTTTCTCACACAAATTTTGAAAATATCTACAGTTACATATATATATATACAATATTTTGCATAGGGAAATACATATTTAACACATGCACAAATACGTAATTAACATATGCATTGTACCTGAAACTGTACAAAGATTCCTGTCCCTACATTAAGTGGTTTTTTTTCCCTGCTGGTTTGCTTTAACTTTGCATTGTTTTGGTACGTCCTGGTCTTGAGTCAGGGTTTATGTCAGTCAGTGAGAAAGAGTCTTTCAGCAGCCTTTGGGGGCAGATCTGTGGCAGGGATAAGAAAGTAGAAAACGAGGTCTAACAAAGGAAGTCATTAACGTTGCCATTTTCAAAATAATGCCAGAAAAGTGGGAGCAAAACTGGGCTCTTCAGAAAGATTTTCACTTTGAAGGGTTTTTTTTTCTGGGTTTCGTTTGTGTTTTATGTGCAGCATGAAAATGTTTGTCCAGTTAAAAATAGGAAAGAAAAAAAGTTAATTTTTGTTCAAAAACTGGCCTTTTCTCACCTACTTGGAATGTGTTAATATTTGCGACAGTTGTAAGCATGTTTTAGTAAAACCATTATTAACTACTGTGTGGAATAGGATCCCCCATTATGTCACTGATAAAAGGGAAACAATTGAATATGACCCAAGGGTGGATTATTGCCACCAAGCAATGTAACAGAATGTGCATTACAGTTAGCATAATTGCACAGCTAACTGATTTCCGTCCCTTTAAATTAAAATTGCACTATGAAACTACATTATCTAATTTTGCTTACCGAGACATTTAGGAACTGTTTGCAAAGTAGAGCAGACTCGAAGTAATGTGAAGAAATGGAGGGGGGGGGAAAAAAAAAAGCCTTTCTTGCACAAATTATTTTCTATGAGCATCTAAAAGTTCTGGGCTGCAGAAATCTGGCAAACTAGAACAAACTTCGCACAGAAGGCAAATAAACATTCATTGTCCCACGATCCAAACGCAATTATATGAAACTGCAGAAGTCAAATTGGTTGCAATTTTTTTCAACATTTAATGAAACTGAAGAAGAAGAGAAATGGTAGAAAAATGGTTTCTTTATGTTCGTTGCTTTTGTTTGGGATAATTTTGTCTCTGTCTGGATAGAGGAAGACTCGGGGGACAACAGATTCAAAGCCTTGTGCTCTGTGCAGAAAGTCTGCTGTTGAGATAGCAGCAAGCCAAGGCTCATTAATTAATCTTATTCCTATATTTTTTCTTGTGAGTTTATAATCTCTACCTCCTTCTAGCGCGTTACACTTCCCCAAAAACGTTTGTATGTTTTAAAAGCCAATATCATCTTAAAATACCAACTACCACAAAACTGAAAAGCTACCAGAATATTTTGGCTCTTTTTTCCAAGTTGGGAAACACATAAGACACAAAACAAAATAGATACAGAACTTGGCTGAAGTTTACTTGAATTTTGCCAATGAAAGCTTGCAATATACAGCCAACTTGGCTATTAAAAAGATCCCTTGAGCCAGCACTAATTATGTCAACAAGTAGTTCGTGCTCAGTCCTCACTGAGTCCTGCACTTTTATGGGATGGGAGGATGAATGTCTTATATGTAGGGAGCCGAGCAGCTGCTTCGTTTACCATTACTCCATTTAAGGGTGTGCTAACCTTGCAACAACCTAGTGACATCATCATTTTTCACCTTATTCCTTTCTCATGGGGTATGTCTTCACAATAAGCCCGAGGTGAAAAGGTTTCCTCGGCAGGCAGACAGCCTGCATGACAAATGTGCTGAGGAGTCAAAGAAAATTTTAACCTGCCCTACCTAGCCATAGTCACTTTTTTGCACCTAGGAGCAGAGTGATAAATTGTTTTCTTCAAAAAAAGGGAGGGGTGTAAGGGAGAAGCCAAGGGAAAAGAAAAAGTGGGATATGCGACATATGATATTGTGCTAAATGGATCTGCATACCTGTTTTTCTTCCCCCCTCAGGTAAGCAAGCGGTGTGACCCCTTACATCTTCATTATGGGGTTCAGACAAGGGGGTGCTCTTTGTCTGAAAAATCTGTGCACTGTTTCTGTGCTGAACAGGCCTGTGTTACACTCACCTTAGCAACACTGGGGAGTTGGTATTTTGGCTGTATTTTTGCTAATCCTAATCATTCAGAAAACATTTTCACACAGAACAAATAAATTGTAATTTTGTGAGGATTCCCTCTCACTCCAGCATAATGCCTGATTTTCCATAGGTGATTTCAAATCTCTTAATTTACATTGCACTCGATTCTGTTCTGTCCTAGACTAAAATCACCTGTAAGTAAGGCTCACTGGGCCGTACAGTTGCTCATCCACAAAATGCTTGCCAGTGATTTTAAAATATGACGTAAAATTAATTTTGCGGGCAGTGCAGTTACGAAATGAGTAAATATGTGATCCAGGAGCTTATGTAACATTTTCCTGCAGTGAACTCAGGGATGACAGGCAAGGCAGCGAAGGATGAAGCCTTAATCTTGCGCTGTTGTGCAGTGGCAAAGTCCAGCCAGAGCTCTTCAGCTGGACCAGGTTTTCTGGTGGAAGGAGTTTTTGTCTGTCTGCTGAATGTGGTAGTGGTCTCTTAGCTGGGGAGGGTGTGCCACTGTGTGCCTCACTCCTTGCCTTTTCCCCAGAGCAGTGCCCTGCCATGGTGGGAACGAGCACTGCAATGTCACCCATGGCTCCGGCAGTCACGAGCGATGTGCTTATCCCACACCCAGCCCAGTGAACTGATTTGTGTGCAATCTCTGCTCCACGATTTCCCAGCACGAGGGAGAGCTGATGGAACGAGCAGGGGAATTTATACCTGGGGAAAAAAAAAAAAAAAAAAAGGCAAAAAAAGAGCGAATGAACGGAACGGATTTAGAATTAGGATATCAGGATGAATCTTCAGGAGATGTGTCGGGGTCAGAGAGCGGGTGACACGAAGCTGCGCTGACAGGTCCTGGCACACAGCTCTGCACTTTGTGCCTCTCTGAGCCTCTCTCATTTGTAAAGTTTTGTGGATGTGGTAATAAACGTGTGTGTCTGTACCTGCACAAACGTGTCTGTACAAGCCTGCTCTGTAAAACCAGTCAAAGAGCCCGCTGAAGACAGATCTTCGACGCTCTGTGATTTCTTATGCACTGTATAGAAGACTTTTCAGATATTTTAATTGTCACCTTAAGGTTTTTAGACGTAAAAGCATCTTGATTGAACAAACAGGCTTTTAGCTAACTTAAGTTGGAATAAAAGTGAGCGTTTCAAAGCTGTGTGGGGGGAATAGCTCATAAATGAAGCATGTTTCCCCTTAGGGATATAATCAGGATGCAGAAAAATCCCTGTAGGAAAGAAATTCGTAAATTATAAAAAAAAATTGCTAAACAGAAGCATCATATTGCCAGATATTCAGCTGGAGGTGTGCTAAAAGAACCCTGGCCTTGTTTGTAAAGTTGTGAATAAATCTGTTAAAAATAATTGAATTTATATTTAACTTGAAAAACAGGGTAAGATCTTTTATTCCACACTTATAAGTTTGAATACACCTTCAGCTGCTCTTAGTTATCTCAAATTAAATCTTAAATTGAGCTTGTGGTTCTGTGAATTAATACTCTGGCCTTTCAGCTCTTTTGCTGAGGTCATTCAAATCTAATGGTAGAAATGGTCACAGGGTCAAGTCTGGGTATGTAGAGTATAGAAATGGTTTAATGATGCCAGCAGATGTTTGCATTCTGCATGTTGGAGTTGTAATGCACTGGTGGGCTCTGTGAAGGCACTCAATTATCACGTTATTATATCTTCATTCTATCTGAATTGTGAGGTAGGGAATAAGAATGCATTAAAATAAGGTGACAGTTCTGCCTTCAATCAACAAAAATAAGCAAATTCAGAGCTAATTTTCTACCTGTGCCCTTCTTAACTGTCCCTATTGTGCTTAGTCATTGTCAGGGCCCTGGGAGGTTGCATAAACTTAAATAAATAGGCTGCAGTTGGCTAGAAAAATTGAGACACACAAGAATGACTTTGAAATGCTTTGGGTTTACCCATTATAAGTCAGAACTTCAGTATTACATGTATAGACTTTATATCTAATTCTCTATTAATGTCATAATTCTATAAAAGGTTGAAAATATCCATGAATATGAAAATATTAATAACCAAGGAGCCAATAAAGAATTATAAAGTGCCAAGCAGGTTCTGCCATATGGGCTCAATGCTGTTCATATAAATAAGTGCAGGTTTTGTATAAATATTTTAGGAGAACACGACATGCATTACACAATAGCCAGTTTTAATAATTTGCTGATTATAAAGATAGTAAAAATCAAGTAAACATACAGAATTGCAAACTGCCCTGGAAAGCAAAAGCTTCTAAATAAAAAATTGCATTCTTAATGCTTTTTTATTCTCTTTTTGTTTAAATTTGACCTCTATTCCACCTCCTTCTGAAACATATTGTTCTTAAAGGGCTTGTGTTTTTTCACTCAGAAACACAACATAGCCAACATCACTAAACAGAAGGGATCCCAGGACAGCTCCACTCCAGGACTTTGTTTTAAGGACTTTTTGCAAAACCGTGTTCCTAGGCTAAAAAGTCACACGTGAAGTTTCATCCCGTCATTCATAGCAATTTTAAAAATAATTCCATAGCACTTTTAAAAGCAAAGAAATGAAGCATGACCGAATGCTGACAAGCCTTTTGTTTAGCCACTCTGCATAACACTGGGGTGGTATATTTACTGCTGTTGTGAGTTTTGCTTGTCATCTCTCCTATTTCCTCGCTGCCATCTTTCTCCTCGGCCTGCACAGATAATTACACCCAGCCGTGATTGTTATTAAGGCTGTCGCTGTTACAGCTCCTCGCAAACGTACTGTGATTTGAACCTTCTCCATCGTAAGTTTATCCTGTAATAGGGCATTTTGTGGGCTCAAAGGGGATGAATGTGCCTCGCTGCAGAGCTGTAAATTATAGTCACTCCAGAAGTCAACACGGACTCGGCCTCGTGTCAGATAGGACACACGTTCCATGTGTTTCAAAGGCTACTTCCAAGCTATCCGTCCTTTCTCCAAAGGTCTGTGCACATCAGTGTTACCCAGGCTTGCTGTAGAGGGCAAAGCCTGGCTGCTGCCTCGTTGCTGTTTGGAGCTAACAGACCGTAGTAAAGGGGAAATGAGCAGCCGTCCTCTGGGTCTTCCATCACTATCATTGCAAATAAATAAATAACCTAAATTCTGATCCCGAAGCCAAAAGCTACCTTCAGGTTCACCTCTGCAGTCTTGTTGAAGACAATGTATGAACTAGCAGAGCGCCCTGGGTTGACTTTTAATTCCCCGGTGCATTTCCTGTGCTGCCACATGTGCTTGTGCAAGTGTCCGTGGAGCACGGGAGGGGAAGAGGGAGCATCTTTATTCCCTCTGAAAGTCATTGGCAAAAGCTGCACGAGAAGCGGAGCAGTGCAAGCACGGAAAGATCACTCAGAAGGAAGCTGCGCTCGAGCCTGCTGTATTGTTATGTCGTGCCTTAGTGCGGAGGGCTGTGGGGAAGTGTGATAAATTTGGTTCTTCTGCGCTGTATTATCACTTTCTTGCTTAAGTGGGCTTGTGAAGAAAGGCGACAGCAGTACATAACCGCCAGTACGATTTAAGTCCATCAACAGCACGTTTTTTTCTAATGTAAAATCTTGTTACCATTTGTCAGCCCGCAGATGTATTTTGACAATCAAGAGATATTGTGCAGGTGGTTGAAATAATTTTGATGTGTTGATTTATTTTTTTTTTTTTCCAATGCATGCTGATTAATCCTTGGTCATATATCACACCAAATTGGAAAACACAGCCTACCTGTGTGATGAATGTGTTTATAGGAAGGTTTAAAGTTTTGTTCGCTGTAACATCAGTGCCCTTGAAGGCTGTGGACTGACTAGAGCCAGGATTGTGAATACATTCCTCTCTCCCTCTCAAATTCCCCCTCCCTTGCTGCCCTGCTCCCTCCTGGGGGGCCTGAACTCAATCATACACTTCAGGCCGAGGGGGCAGCACTTGCTCTCACTGAGTCTGTGATCACCCCAAAAACCAGTGAATTAGATATTTTTTTAATTGCAAACTTTTCTGTTGGTGGACTGTGCTGGTGGAAAAAGGCAGGAAGGCAGTGATGAGCAACTGGAGGACGTTTATTGTTCATGAGTAGCAGATGGTAACCTTAGTCCATACACAGATAAAGCTGGGCACCTCTAGTCTCCATAGGAAAATCTTCAGACCCTGTAGGTATGACTTAAGTGAATCACAAGTATGCTAAAGGTCCAAAGTAGTAACACACAGAAATTACATCTGCATCCATTTCACCTGTGGACTTAGTTGTAAAGTTTTTTTGATGTCTTTGTGCAGGGAAATGGGTTTGTGCCCACAGATTTATTGGCATTATGTAGTTATCATTAAATTGTGAATGAGAATTTCCCTTTCTGACCCCCACATGAGAGAAGAGGGATCTCAAGCAGTGATCCTGGCCATTATGAGCAAGAAGAAGGGGTGACTGGGACAAGAGCATCATCTTGGATAGGCTAGTTTTTATCTCGCTGGATTGCAAACAAAGGGATAAATATGTATTGCCAAAAAATGGATTATTCTTTTCTTTTTCTTTAAATACTGTGGGATCTCTCCCTTGTTTTACCAGCAGACCTACAAGGTCGCCAAATTAAACCTTTATACAATCCCAAAATTGAATCTTAGTACATCCATTTTCCTAATACAATTTCTGCAGTACCTATCCGTGCTGACAGTTTTGGTCACATATCTCTATTGTGCTGTTCAGTTTTATTTGACAGTGCAGGATGGCATCAGCATGTATTGGAGGTAACATCTGAGCTGTGGCTGCTCTCTTGGGACTGCTGTACTACTTTACCTCCTTGCCATCATAAATGGATGTTTCTGTCATTCCCTAAGATTTCCTCCTGGGTTAGGCATCTTTCTTTAATTATTAATCAAAAGGAATGTAACAATCATTGCAAACAAATGTATCACTGTGCTGAAGCAAGTATGTTAGATGGGATGTTAGAAGTATTAGTCGAACGGGGTTTGGGTGTAAAGGTTGCGATCTTGTCTTTTACACATCTGCTTGATACATAAATTATTATGCTCATCTGAGTATTGTATTTCCCTGCTGCAAAAATAGAAAAATAAATGCAGTAGGCTGGCTTTTTCTGCAGCGTTCTAACTGAACAAAGGCCAAGTGACTTATGCAAAGCTGTTCCTGAAATCTGTGACATAGCGAGCACAAAAATGTCCCGAGTTTGAATGCAACCATATGCTTACCACAGGGAAAAAAGAGAGCATGGCTACAGATAGGCAAAATCCCATTGCTTTTGTTCCAGTTGAGACTAGTTTCTGAACTTCTATTGTCTGTCGAGTTGAGACTCGTTGCTGAACTTCCTATATCCATAGTTTTCACAAATGTTTTACTTGTAACTGTCAGGCTTTGAGAAGGAAATCTACACTGGATACTTTTTTTCCAGGCACAGATCCGTCCATCACTGCTTGATTCTCAGTTTGCATGCACTCACACAGGTCTCGCTTCAGACATAGGATCCTTGACAGTACCTGGGAAATGTCTGCTTTAAACTCTTGCTAGAGGTCAGGTTAAAGAAAAAGAAACTGCTGTAGTCGGCACGGAGCCACTTTGTGTTTCCCCTGCAGGGCGGAGGGTAAAGGCCTGGGCAGTGCTGTCGGGGTGTGAGAGGGAGCGCTGTGCCAGGCTTGGGCACACACACCTCTCCTTGAGCAAAACTCGTCCCCCAGCTCCATCCCCACATTGCATTTCCCTCTGAGAACCCGGAGACACCCCAGAGAGCTTTGGTCTTTGTACAGGGCTGCAGTGTCCGGTGGTTGCACAGCTCCCCGTCACCAGCCTCCTCTTCCAGCACATCCACCAGTTCAGCCGCAGAAGACAGGGTTTCATCACTAAAAACTGCTACTCATTGTCTCAGAAATAGAATATCGGTATAAAAGACGTGCATTGCCACAGAAACAAAGCAGTGGGCTCGTTCGGTTTCCATTCACAGCGTTGGCTTAATCCTGCTGCTGAATACACAGATGGACAAAGCTGTGGATCTGCCTAATAAAATATGTGTGACCAAATCTGAACTGCTTGTCTCTTTGAGACATCCCTTTAATACATAAATTTAATATACTTTTCTTTGATAAAACCTCTTATTAGGTGTTGAAGACATTGCCGTCTTAAACATCAGACTGAGGATATTTATTGACTCCTGCAAACCAGTCATTCTGTTGAAGATATTAAGCTCCAAAATAAATTATCCATATTTCATTGTGCAATACATCGCATTGTGGCATTTAAATTTTTTCTTCTTGAATTTCTTCAGGTATCAGTCTTAATTCAAGGACCTGAAGGAATGGCCTGAAGTTGTATCAGGGGAAGTTTATGTTGGATATTAGAAAAAGGTTCTTCTCCCAGAGGGTGACTGGGGATTGGAACAGGCTCCCCAGGGCAGTGGTCACAGCACCAAGCCTGACAAAGACTGTTTGGACAACACTCTCAGGCACAAGGTGTGACTCTTAGGGATGGTCCTGTGCAAGGCTAAGGGTTGGACTCAATGATCTTTGTGGGTCCCTTCCAACTTGGCATATTCTCTGATTCTGTGACTTGTCAAAACCAAGGGTGAAACACTGAGAAATGCTAATAAAAAGCTCAGTTTCAAAGCTGAGAACTCAAAATTGGATGCCCAGTTTGTATTTAAGAAACTAACATGGAATTTAAATGTCAAAAACGCGTATTTACGGGTTTAAGTAAATGCTTTTGCTACTGATAGGAGGAGAATTGGGGCAGATAAAAACATTCCACCCAAATGCTGGGATTCACCTTCGCCTCTGCTGTGTGCGAAAGATTGTGAGGGAGATTCTTTCCTCAGGGCCGAAACTGAATTTTAAACCTTAGGTTGCACACTAAGAACTTAATGAATTGCAGAATGTGTCTCTTTACTCTGAAAAAGAGTAAAGGAACACGAGTAGTCTTGGACTCTATGTAAATTGTTTCATTGTACCTGCTAAATATAACATGAAAAACTTGAGACTTATAAAATGTCACCTGCTCTTATCGAGCTTTGAAGAGATTACCTCTTAACAGAAGTTTCATTTTCATTTTCTCCAACATTTACTGGAGTGAACGAGGGCCGTGACTCCTTTCTTTCCTAATCCTAGCCAGCAACTTGCTTTTTTCTGTGTTTTATGTCATTCCATATGACATTGCATCAAGGCAATTCAGTGCTGCATGCAGTTGAACCAGAAGCAATTTGAGTCAAAAAATGGACAAATATGGATGTCATTTATAAAGCTTGTTCAAAGGTCTTTGGCACAGCTCAGAGCTGCACACTTTGGAGGTGCAGCAAGGTTTTTTCTCCTATTATTTCTGAAGCCAAATTGTGGGGGTTTAATAGAGGTCCCCTGAGTAAGTAGCAGACAACATTTTGTACTTAGAACAATCCTTTTGTAAACTAAAAATGGGTTTGCTTTTATTATTTATAGAAACTTTTTCGGAGAAAAATATAGGACCCAGTATAAAAACAAGTGTAGCAGTATCAGTGGAACAGCTTTGCAGACTGAAACCCAAACATCTTGTTGTACAGTCTGTTAAAATCTCAAATCTTGTCCAGTGTAGAGTTGGAGTATGATGGGGAAATGAATTATGGTTTCTTTGATGGCTTTTCTGTTTTCACAACCATTTGAGTCATATCCTAAATGCTGTTTGTTCTAAGGCTTTGCTTTCAGAGTATTTTATTTACATATATATATGTACTATATATATATATATTTACATGTACAGACACATTTTTGTATATTTTTAATATCTATAAAAAGATACACTCCCCAGCCCAGTTAAGACACTGTGTCTTTCTTTTGCTTAGTCATTGCCACCAAAATCCCAGGTGTACCCAGGCATTCCATTTGTAAGAGAAAGTTTGTATGTAGGGCTTAAAACCTCTGTGTAAGACCACAAATTCCAGTATGTTCCTATACACTGGAAGAGATTTGTCAAAGTGCTGTGTCTTCAATAGAGATTCTTGGAGATGTTTCTTTTACCTAAGTGCTGAAAAGTTTCTCTGAGTGATTAGTTCACTACTGATCTTAAGTTAAATCTTAGCAGCAAATAAAAATGTCCAATTTACAAATGTTTCTTCATGGGATAATTTTTTTTTTCCTTGTCCTTTGCTTGGGATCTCAAAAAAACACTTGGAATTGCTTATAAATGCATTTCTTTAAACTTGTTTGTGATCAGGACATGTTTCAAGGCACTCGGATGTCCTGCTATGAAAATTCAAGAGATAGATCACTGTTAAGTGCATCTCTGCACTTGTAAATATTTCCCCTCTCCCTTCTTCCCTGCCTTCATGACTTGTCCCATCCCCTGAGCCGGGGCCCTGCCCATGCTTTTACAACATCAGTGTTATTTTGTCAGTTGAAGTGTGTTCAAAATTGCCAGCCCAGATTTATTTTGTTATTTAAAATGTTCCATTGCAGTCTGCAGTCTTTGCAATTATGGGTCATGGTGACATAGCAGCTCGAGAACTGTTTTCATTAAGAAGGTATAATGGCAAGTAAAAGTGCAGTTTGTAAATCAATTTATTACAATTAATTATGGTACGTATGCGGTATTTTAAAAAAATACATTTGTCAAAATATTGCTGTGGGTAAAAATGGGTTTAAGGATCCTTGTCAGTACGTTTGGCTGATTAATTAAGGAACTTATTTTAATACCAGAATAACATCATCATAGCTTCTTGAAGCAATTAAAGTAATGAATTACTTGCTTTCCCTACATTTTATCTTCATTCTATATCTTCTGCTACACTCTTTTCCAAATAGTAAATATATTCAGTAATTATATCTGATAACATGTAAGTAGTTTATATTAGATAGTGAGATATATAATGCAGATAAAAATAGCCGCGATTTCATCTAGTGTATATTACATTTATTTTATAAATGTAGTATGTGATGCTTGATGGCTGCATATTTCAGAAGGGATCTGAAAGTTTGATAAACTGATAGGCAGCTTATACAGAGGATGCTCTTTCACCCACCTCCTTAGCTCTTGCAGTTACTTTTGGAACAAAACATCGTTTGAGAGTGCATGGCAACAGAGCTAAACACTTGAAGGAAAAAAGATGGGAGTATATCCAGTTCAAACTGCCCCGATATTTGAGACATAGCCACTGTTTAATATTTTAATAACAGAAGCCAGGGGTTTATATATAGCATTTGTTGAGTGCTAAATTCTTTCAAAAAAACCTAAAATCAGACTACTGCTGTAGCAGTTAAGACTTTATCCCTCGAAAACAGACTGTTAATAGCAACTGAAATGCTACTACAAAGCTGTTGCTATTTTCAGATGTTCTTGAGATTAAAGCAGCAAAGATGTCTAAAAAATTTTACTGCCCTTAACTAGAAGCTTCACCTTCAGTCTCCCGAGGTGGCTGTACGACTGGTGCCAGGACCAAGTGCCAGTGGCAGGAGGCGTGGGGTGTCCTGGGGTGCTGGGAACATATGGAATTCACCCAGAGAGGTGTATTTCTGTGCTCTCCTACTGAAGCCTCTGGATACGGGACTGGTTTGGGTAGGAGATGGATGGGACGGTGAGTCTGAGTTCTCGCATCCTGCTGTTACTTGAGGGGTGACCCCAGTCATCCCCCAGTGGCTCATGACATCTGTGTCACGGGCTCCTGTCCCCTCCAAATCGCTTCAGGCTGCATTTGTGAGAGTAGCTTTTGCCTGTGTTTGACCTGCAGGATGGAGCTTGATTTGGAAAGCTTTCATAAAGCGGCAGAAAACAATTCCCTGACAGATTGGGAGCGTAGTCTAAGCAAAACCCCCACCACTCCTCAGGCCTGAGTGTAGCTGACCTCACACTTGTCTCTACTGTGGAGTTTTGGAGGGCAAAGCCCACTGAAAGACTAAATACCGTATTATTAAAAGTATACTTTGGTGAAATATTTCTCAGCACTGAACAAACATTACAAGTAACGCATATATTTAATGGAGTGTATTATTTTATCATAGCTGGTTGCTATAATAGGCAGTTAAAGCATGATAAACAAAAGCAGCAGAAATGTGATGTACTAGAAGATCAGATCTCTTTCCCTTATATCTGTTTTGTCAACTTGCATTCATCTGCTTTCTGTTTTCTTTGGTGGGCAGCCATCAAGGCGTGAAATAGCTGCCTTCCCACGTTACTAAGCCATGTAAATTTTGCTTTGGGAATGAGCTTATTTTAGACAGCATTCCTAATCGTGGTGCCTCAGCACCACTTGCATAGGGAGGAACACCTGAAGAAAATGTTTCTTAAACGTTTAAATTCTTAAATTCTTGAAGATGACATAATTAAAGTAATTTACTAATCTGTGGCCTGGGTGATGTTTAGCTTATGGAATGATAGAGTCATAAGTATGTTAGAAAGTCATCGTATCAAAGTAATTGAGTAAAAAATGGTGACACTCGGATTGTTGATGCAAATGAGCATATCATTAAATGATGCTCTGAACAAAAAGACTGGAAAAATGCCTTTCAAACGTGTTCTTCTGTCGCCAAGAGCAAAATACTTTGGGGTTCTTTTTATGTTAAGCTTTGCCGGTCTTCCTATATTTTGTCTGTTTATCTAAGTTGACTGTATTTTTTTTATTTCAAGACCTGTAATCTACTGATGTTATTGCTGTCCACTACACTCCTTCCTAATGGCAGAGTAACACTGAAAGCATAATTACATTTCCTAATTATGTGTAATTAAGCAAAACCCAGATGATGTATTCAGTGAGCTCTTGGTATAGCCAAGGGTCAAGGACTTCTGGAATTTTGTAGCATTTCTCTAAATAAGCACATTAGACTGTTAAAGCCAAGATACAGTTTTGTGCAGTCTGTTCTGTAAACCTGCTTAACAGCTAAAATATATAGTATTCATTTATTTAGCTGAGTAAGGATATAGTTGAGATTTCCCCCCTCCCGTTTTTAGATTTGTCGTACTTAACCCAGGAAAGGGACTTTAAACTCAGCACCATAATGTTCTGCATGCTGACAAGCTAAGTGATATTTATTTTTTCAAACCTTAATCCTTTTGAAACATGGAGAAATAAATACATCCTCTTATCTAGCATATGCCTGAGACTGGAAATAAATTCTTATTTCCTTGTAGTCCTGTACCAATGGTCTACAATGAATAATTTGGGCAGTCTCACTGAATATAATAGAAAGAGCTTCTCTATTACCAGTGATAATTATAAGGCTCATAATGGGAAACCTCCAAAGCCCTACCATCAATCAAGGAAAATAAACAATGGAAAATGATAGGTATATAGAAATGAAAATTGCAAAACCACATATGGAAATGCAGTAGTTTCTGCGAGGTTATAAATCATGGGGGAGTCATAATTTTAAATGCAATTAATATTCTCAGATTAAAACATAACTTTTTAAGGAATTTAGCATTCTTACAGTCAGAAGCTGGATGAGTCAGAGCGTTAGTAATGGGATTAAGAAGACTTTCACTTCTAGATCATTAGGTCAAAAATGACCCAAATCCGCAGTGCCTGAAAGTTATCATTTCACAGCTGTGCAGTGGCCTTTGTAAAAAGATTTGTTGGTTTTGGTCTAGACCCCAGCAGGCAAGGATCTGTGGACCAAAGTCAGCCATGCTGTAAGCAGTTTTATTCTCAGTGAAAACAAAAGAAGTTGGCCTCCATCATCTCAAAGCTTGAATTTTGGAATATTTAGAGCATCATTAAAAATCCTGTGACATGAATCCTTCCAGTAGCAGAAGCCAAGAACAAAATGGCCTTGCAATGGAGCTGCCTGCTTGGACCCTGGCAGTGATTCCTCCAGGCGAGGATGCAGATGAACATTGTTTGCCGGAATTTTTCCTCTCCTTGTGTCACGATTGCTCATCCTGAAAACATAAGACAGAGATGAGGCAAGGGCTTCACACATGCATCTTAAAATAGAGGTTGATTTGAGTGATCACCCCAAGGTCCAGTGCCATCAGTTTAGCCATCTACACCATTTTATTGGTAAAAAGCTTGCTAAAGATTTGTAAGTGAATAATATATTAGTTTTGCTATCAGTTGTGAAGGGGGGAACCCACCTAGTGTAAAGTATTACTATCTAAATTAAGAAAACACTAATTTTTTTGTTTGGGTTGTTCCCCCCCCCCCACATCTTGTTGGTAAATTTTAATCATCCATGATTAAATGTATGATTAGATGAACTCAGGAGCACATTGTGCGTTGTCTCAGGAAGGATTCAGGCAGGAGCTGGATCTCCCAGCAGCAAGGCACTGTGTGGGAACAGCATGTCTGGTTTTTTCCCCCATTTCACATCATGGCCCAGAGAGCTCTGGCTGAAGCACTTGGCTTTCTTCATACATCAGTGCTGGAGGTTAGAGCCTTTGGAATGCTCTCCACTCAAAAGTGCAACATTGGGTACTGTTCAAAATATGGCTGTTCGTGCTGGTTGAGTTCTCTGTCACTTGGTTTCCCTGCAGTGAGAGCTGAAGGCATTCAGGGCGTGTTTGGAGTTTTCCGAAGTTTTCACCTCTGTGGTGATTCCTGACTTTGGGGAGGCAGCGAGGTCACTAGGGTTTCCTCTGGGATGTCCGTAGGGATGAGGATCCCTGGAGCACACTCACACTGAGGTGGGTGGCGGACTTGGTCTGGTCCACAAACCTCTGCCCCTGCTGTAGTTGGTTTGTGCTTGTGCTTGCAGACCCAGCAGAGAGGTAGGGGGCACACGTTCAAGGACAGCACTGCACTGACATGTGCTTTCTTACATGTTTTCCTGATGCTTTCTTGAACAGGAAATGGTTAATGACTTAAAAATTCAGTCCTTGAACCAGCTGTGTTTCTCCTAGTCCTTGTTTCCATGCTCTGGATGTGATCAGTGCCGTTGCCTCACCTCTGTTTGGGCTGTGGCTTATTTACCTTTCTTGGGTCTAGGACACTTACAGAGATGCTGACTTGCAGTTTTCCATTCCTTTCAGTTTTTTTTCCTGGCCACAAGCAAGTCTAGTTCCTTCCTTGTTTTCCACCCTTCCTTCCTGTCCCTTATGGCCCCCCAAAGCCCTCCCCAGAAGCAATCCTTTTGGCAGAGCTTATATTGTGGAAATAATGCGGGACCAAGGAAATGTCTGTTGCTCTAGTTCCAGTTAAATTATGGTGATCACCAGTAGTTTATTCTATGGCTAAATCAATCAATACCTGAAGGATTCCAGTTTTTAAATCCTTTATCCCGTTTTGCCGTTAATCCATGTTCTTTTCCATACACCTAAGTGAAGGTGAGACTCTTCTTCAAATGATTTCCACCAAACTCAAATATATTTTTGCCAGTGGAGAGACCTCTCTATAGGCTGAATAAAGTGCAATGTTGTTTTTTTCATGCATATAAAAAATCAAATCTTTCCAGAAATATTTGTTCCTGTGCTGGAAGGTTACAAGGGGAAAGGCCCAGTGAATCATTGGTAACAAGGTGCAGCTCTATCAATGCAGTTTGTTTGCAGGGCTTTGTTTCCTGTTGTGAATTTCATTTATTAGGTACCCATGGCACAAAGCTTTATTAATTACGTGAAGAAATGGCACAACTATTATTCCCAGTAACAAATGAGTCACTGAGTTTGCAACAGCAGAGGAAAGATAAATGCATGTGTGTGAGATCTGCAATAGTTATAGGAGCTCTTCCTAAAAATACATTTCAACTGATTTACAGCATTCTTGAGTAGTTTAATGTGCTGTGCTGCGTGTGATATATTCAGATTTTCAGAGTCCCAATGCATTCCTGAAAAGAATGTTCAGTGTTGTTTTAAGGATTAAATGTCCCGCAGGGAATAAAAGCACCAGAGAACGGAGGACAATGAAACATTAGATGTAAAAACAAACAGATGTAGCATAATAAGCAAAAGGTCAATATGTGCTGGGGACCAGCATGCGTAAAATCAGAATGGGAATTTCAAATAGTCAGAGGCCAGTACGGGAGCAGAGCTCCCCCCAGTCCCACCCGGGGACAGGAGTCATTAGGAAGTCTGTGCTGCAGCATGGGCTTGAGTGAAAGGGAAGATCTCCTCTGATATCTTTACTGGCCTCTTAAAAAATTCATATGGTTAATATTTAAGTTTCAGAAACCTGTGGCCAGCAAGAGAAAGTTCTTCTAAATGACCCCATTTGTGCTAATGTAACAATCTAATGAAAACTTTAGTGCTTATCTTTGCATAATTTCCACTCATTTTTGCTGTTCTGATTATTAAAATTGCTCATTTAAGGACTATCTTTTGTTTTGTTTGATTTCAGCATTCCCTTTGGTAAAAATTGCAAAAAGTGTGAGGAAATGGATTTAATAGACATGGTCTCAGGAATGGTTAGTTAAATGGTGCTGCAAATACTCCCAATTTTTCCCTTTGTTCTTCTACATATGTTTAAAGATATTTCTGTTAATTTACAATTTGAAAGGTGGGTGAGGAGCAGAGAGTTTGAAAAATAGATTACTGTCTTCATTAATACAGGTTTGACCTACAAAGTCTTCACGTACTTAATGATTAAAAACCAAAGTACTAAATAATAAATTATAAGAATTTATAGGAGTCATCATCTTGAAATTAGCTTACTGAATGTTCTTATCATAATAAATCTGAGTGGGTGTCTAATTTAGTGTTAGCTGACTAAAATTATATGTTGCAGTCAGATTAAAAAAAAAAGAGAAAAAAAACTTTTGTTTCAAGACAAATGATATGGATTTAATCAGAAGTAACCTGAAAAGCTACCACATTTTGTTGTGTCTACTTTGCAGAAACTTTGGCAAAACTGGTAGTGGTAGAATGAAGATCGATTTCAATTTGTGAATCTGGCAGACAATAAAACTTCCTCTAGCAATTCAGAGATGTTTATGGTAACACTTCCCTTACTGCTACAGCCAGTCAAAAACCCAGGGAACAAATGACTAAATATCTGCTGTATCCCTTATTCAGTCTCAGTACAGCAGAATCGTGTGCCAAGATCTTTTTATGTGATGGTAGAACAATCTCTCTCTTCCCTCTTTATCTCTCCCTCTTTTAAAAGACGTTTCTCAATTCAGTTAAAATGTACTTCTCTCGTCCAGTGAATATGAAACCTCACATATAGACAGGAATGTTTTCAGAGCTGATGAGCTGCTTCCAAAATTCAGCTACTGGGAAGGAGAAGAAAGAAACCCAACCATTAATATAGGAAACATATATCAAAAGCAGTCCTAATCAATATTTTGTTTCAATCCAGGCAGTAAAATACACGATCCTTAGCCCATTCTCAGGACAGTCATTCTGAGCCTTTCTACTATGCCAAAAACAAGTGGGTTTGGCCGGTCCAGAGCCAACCTGCTCACGGTCACTGCTGCTGGTGACAGACCTCACTGAACCCAGGACTGGGATCCCAGTTTACAAAACAGGTGCTAAACCCACAGCAAAACAGCTCTTGCAGGGGAAATTTCTCTCCGCAGCTTTTAAAGAGCAGCAAGAGCTGCAGTGAGCAGTCAGGTTCTGCTTCATCCCTTCACTTTGCCTCAGTCCCTCACCCTAATTAATTAGAGGGAAATATGCCTTCCAGAGAAGAGGAAAATACCTCTGGGATTTTCATCAGGAAGTCGTAGCTCTTGTGGTTAAAAGGGAAAAGATTTGTTGTTGTTGTTTTAAATGTGAAAATTTTAAGATGTGATTCACTAGTACTTAATTTTTATCATTAGTGCCAATTCTACAGTGCTAAATGCTGTTGATAATATTTAAGTTTCTTTACATAAACATAATTTTTGATTGAGGATTCCTAATCAGAACTAGAAAACCCATGTGCCTCAATCATTTTTCCCAAAGAGCTACTGGAGATCAGATTCATCTCTGAAAATGCTGATTAATCAGGTTTCATTACAGCCTTTCAGAGTATTCAAATGTTGAAAAAAAGGCAAAACAAAGGTGATAGTATAAAAATTAGATGCATTATTAAATTAAAAGAGCTTTTATCTCTCATTTTCTAAAAAGCCTTTACTTTAGCAATCTCCTGCCATTGGACCCAGTGTGATCCCATGCTGGAGCAGTGTGCCCAGAGCGTCTGCAAATGTGAGGCTCCTTTTGAGCTCACCACAGATGCCCTAAAATGGAGAGTAGCTCAGGTAATTAGTATGTCACACTGTTTAATCTTAGATTGGGAAAGAAGATGCTTGTGAAATAATTTATATTAGCCTAATTATCAACAGTCCAATCCAAACTCCCATTGCTTTTTTAGGAGTGAAGATGAGCCCCATTTTCAGTCTTGATTTTACTTTCTGTCTTTTAGATACAACCGTGAGCAGTGGTTTTTCATTGTTCGGTGTAGTGTCCAAAGGGCCTTGTGATGAGTGTCTGCCCTAAGAGATATGTCTGTCCTGCAGAACACAGGTGCTGATGCCACAGCTTAGGAGGTCAGTCCCTGCAGGTGTCATCTACATATTCCGGTGCTTTTGGAGCCACTGGGATGACTGGAAGTGTTAAAAAACCAGGTAGGCATGGCAATTCGTGATAGGGTTTAGTGGGCTCGGTAGTATCAGTTCAAAGTTTGGACTTCATGATCTTGGAGGTCTTTTCCAACTTTAATAATTCTATTATTCTGTGACTATTACTAGCAATTAATTCAACTGGGCAGTGCTGGTGAGCATGCTGTGGCTCTGTAGGTTTAGCAGTGATGCCTGACTCTTTTGGAGCCGAGACTCAGTGCTGCTGTTATTTCCTCCATGGACAAATACCCATCAAAAGGCAATAGTGTTAAAGTAAGTCTGCAAATACCACAAGCTGAATGATTGGACTTTGGGATAACAAAGGGATAAGATGAGTTCATGTAGTCAGGTTTGCTGAGCAGGATCTTCAGGGGTGGAGTGGATCACGTCCCCTTGGTGCCCTGTACTTTGTGTAGGTGTGGTGCCGAGGCTCCATGAGGTTCCTGCAGGGATGAGTACTGGCAGTCCTGTTTCATCTCCAAAGTCTGCATGACCCACTGATATCTTGTAGAAACTGGTGCTGAAGACTCAGCCCGGGGGGGCTTTTGCAGGGCGGGTATTTTGTGCTCAGGTTTCTTCCACGCCCGTGCAGGGTTAATCGGAGTAGGTGGTGATGTTTCAGCGAACAGTGAAATGTAAACCATACGTGAAGACTGATTTCATGTTTAGCGAAACAATACTCATTTTATAAGAGCTCTGGGTTTTCTGATGGAAGATTTTTAATGCGCTGATTATTTTTTTAACAGTTATTTTCAAGTATCATTAGCATTACTAATGTGTGTGTTACTTTTAAAGGCTTGACTCAGCAATTTGCACGTGTTCCAGATTTCTGGCCACCAATATGCAGCTGTGTTGCTGTTGCAACAATGCAAGGTCACTTTTATGTCACGTACGTAGAAATAACAGGAATTGCGCTCTCTTTGAATTAACTTAATGCCTCCTAAGATTTCAGTGGGAAAAAACAAACCAACCTCAGGATGATCCATTAACACCAGGGGTTCAGGGGACAACCTCCAGCGTGGGCTCCAGAAATGCTTGGTTACAGAGCATGGTCAGTGAGAACTCTCTGCACTTGGATGCTATAGACTTTTTTTTCCTAATCATTTTGTCACAAATTAGTTATTTAATGCAAATGATCAGACAAGTTGGGTTTTTCTTCCTGCTTTGTTTTAGTAGATCAGATTTTTAAGATAAAACTGGACGCAGATACATCCGTGTGATATATACGAAGATACAGGCAGGGAAAAGGGAAACAACATTAAGCACTACCAAATTTCTTTGGAATGAAGTAATGCTTGTTTGCTTTCTCTCTGCAACTTGTTGAGGTTTACATTTCCATGTGGCATTACAGAATTTTCCTTAGGATTCAGCTGCGCTGTTGAGAGTAGGATGCAAAAGAAGAAAACGTGCATTTCCCAAATCCACTACGCTTTGTACTTGGGTCTGCAGAGCAAATCAACTAAAACCTCTGTGAAATTAGAGAAATGATGTTTTTCTCATCTTTAAAAGAAATTAGCGAGTGAGCAGACAAAGTAGGGCAGGGAAGATGAGTTTCTTTTCCAACTTAATAAAGGCTTGTGGTTCAAAAATGCAAACACACAGCCTGGTGCCCAGGTTGCTTGTTGTTATGTTGGTTTTTTCTTTTTTTTTTTTTTTTTTCCACATCAGTGATATTCTTCAGTCCTGCAAGTTAGTAAAACCAAGACCACTTGCCATAGCTATAAGCTATCAATAAAAATTAATGTACCAGAGGGAATTGAAAGGAAAAAAAAGGTACTTAAGTGTTCAGGGCCATCGAGCCACCCATGCATCCTCTGTGAGTGTATTGCGGCGATAGAGCTGTTATTGTTGCCATGGGCTGCTATTTAATGTTATTTTCCTAAGTAAATGCTTCTGTGCTCTGATCAAGGACATTGGCAGTAAACCAAGACTCAATCTTCAGAAAAAAATGGTGCTGAATGGTATTGAATACTGTTCAACCAGACCTGGTGTTAGAGGATAACTAAAGCCCTTCTCTTTTGAAAGTCAGTTCAAATGCAGGTTTAAACCCTTTCAAGAAAGGAAGAGTTCTCTTTTCCTCTTTTCCTTTTTTTTTTTTTCCTGAGAGATTTTTGTTTTAAAAATGATGAGAGGAGTTAGAAATAAAAAAGAGGACTGGGATATATCCACCCTAAGGTGTTATTAACTGAGGAGATTGGGAAGATCAATAGCAAAACCAAAACCCCCAAAGAAATATATTTCTGGAGTGGGTTTTTTTGTTTGTCTGCCTTTCCAATTGGATGTTTATTGTTAAACTGAGGGCTTCCCCCATTAATTCCATAGTGTTTTTTGAGGGGGAAGGTAGTCTTGGCTCTATATCCTGCCCTGGATGCTGATGGCAATGGTGTTGTCCCAAGGGAAGGGACAAGAGGTGTGTGGTCACCCCCAGGGCAGTTTTATTGAAGGAATGAGCTTCCACTGAGGAAGACTAGCAAAATCATCTCGTCGTTTTGGCTAAAATGCTAACTGTGCTGTGTTTGTCAATCAAGAGAGTACATTTTAAACAAGGGGTGTTGCTGTGTTGACCCCTGTAACAGCTGCACCCACATTTGCTAAAAGAAAAAAAAAAAATATATGAAAAGGGTTTCCATTTGCAATGATCTGTGTGCAGAGCTGTAAAAACTGCATAAAAAAGGCCAGTAAGAAGGAAGTGATCCCCCAGGTTAATGTTGCCATCAGTCCACAACCTTCATTGCTTCCTCAGAACGATTATTGTATTAAACTGTTCAATTTGATTCATTTGTATTTAAAGCGATGGAGCTATATTTATTCCAATAAAGTAGTGAAGAGCATACTCTTTGCCCCAGGGGCCTGAAACCATCATTTTGGGCGTAGTACCCGCAGTGGTTGCAGCACAGAAAGCTTTGGGGTACGTGGAGAGAGAAATGGGATTTCACATCATCCTTTACCTGTAGGAAGGGTCTGTCCTAGTGAAACCTTGTGCTTTTTGCTGCAGGTGTGAGAAAGCAGCCAGGTGCCATCCCTGGGGGCATTTATTTTTTTAAATTGAAATTTGTTAGCCCAGAACTTGGTGAAAAAGGAAAGCAGGATATTACAAATGAAAAGGCTGACCTAGCCTTTTGGTATGTGTTGTTGATAAAATATAGTCATGCTTATCTATAAATCTTCGGGGGAAAAGAACTTGTTTGAGCCATTCTTCAGGGTAATATTCAGCATGTTTTGGTCCTCACACACCCTTCAGTCCAATCATCTTTCTGCAAGTCTTCCCAGTCAGTCTTCATCCTTGAGAGTGTGAATAGCTACCCTTTTTTCAGTGTTGGTGAGGAAAGAGGGAAAAAAATGGAAAGGCAGCTGTAGACAGTGCTGCATGGACACAAACTATTTAGAGTGAAATCCAGTGATCCCCACTGGAGGCAAAGTGATTAATGGAACTGAAACCTCAAAAAATGGTCTTGCGACTACATTTTTAATGCATAATATTTGCGTGTTTGACATTCAGCAAAATGCTTTCTCTCGTGCCTGGTTTGAAGTTAAAAATATAAATGGAATGTCCTAGATTTTTATTTATGCATCTAAAGTTGTTAAGGAGGTAAAGGAGAACTGAGAGATAGGCTGCCCAGATTACATATCTCCGAAGTACAGTCCCATCGTTTGCAGAAACTTCTCCTCCTGTTGATTGAATCATTCAGAGTTGGTTGATTTTGGTAATTCAGAATTATCTATATTTTCCTTGACTAAGCAGATGTTTGTTTCATTGTCCAAAGGAGAAGTCATAATGTTTACTGTGTGATCTTGGAGGGATCAGCATAAAAATGAGTCTCTGTCATGCACATGCACAAATACACACTTTGATGGCAATGGATTTCCTAGGACCAATTTTAGCTAATGTTGCAGATTGTGAATAATTGAAAAATGTAATGGAAATGCTTCATCTGAATTTTGTGTGAGCAATATCTAATGAATATTTGGGGGACTGTCTGAACTGTTGCTTGCCACACTGCTCTGTGTAAAAAAATGGCCTGCTCACAGCTTACACTGAAATTTTGAAAATCCTGGGGTGAAAGAAGTTTAACCAAAAGCTTTTCCAACTGTATGAGTCCCACAGCATTGAATTAAGTTAATAAATGACAGCTTAATATCAATGAAAAGCAAATGCACATCTGGATTTTGCAACTCTAAGCATTCCATGGCATTAGAAACTCTCCCTGTCAGATCTGATGTCTTCAGTGGAGTTTTAAAGGTATCTCTAAAACTGTGTCTATCAAGGTTCAGGATTGTTTCATTACATTTTATTTTAAGTGAGAGAAAGTGCAATTACATTTGAAAAGAAAATACTCCTCTTTCTCATTCTAAATTGAGCTGAATGAATTAAAACAACCAGGACTAGCATTGTTGGGGTTTGCACCATATTAAGGATGCGAGACAGATAATAAAATGTGGAGTTTGTCCTTTGGTACAGTCACAACAAATATGCATTGCCAGGCTTTCTAGGTTTTTATTATTCTCCCTATGAGAAAGTGTTTTCTTTGATTATCTCTAATTTAGAATTCTTTATTTTTCACTTGTCTAATCATTTGCATTGACTTAAAAGTAGCAAGTCAAATTGACCTTATCTGCAAAATATAAGCTGTGGGTTTTGCTGGTGTAGTTAATTCCCCTTTCGAGCTGTCCCTTTTTCTTTTTCTTTTCTCTCTTGATACTCAGATTTAGGTCTTTTGCCTGTCCTCATGGCTCTTACCTTTCGTACATTAAATTTCATTGCCGGCACTCTGAAAATCCAAATAAATTATGCCATTTGCACCACCATCATCAACCTTCTCTGTAACCTTAGGAAAGTCAAGGAGAATAGTTAGGCAGATTTCTTATTTTTTTGTCTTTTCAAAATCTCTACCTGTTATTTTCTATTACCTTACAAATACATGTTCCTTTCTACCTTGCCTGTCAGAATGGCTTTCAGCTGTTTTCCTTGCTAATGTCGACAAGGTGATTGACTTGCAGATTTCTGTGGCAGCTTTAGACCTTTAAAAAAAAACAAAAGGAAAGGCTGATCTTATATTCCACAAACTTTTTTTTTTTTTTAAACTGCTTGAACTTCAATTATGATTTGTGGCCCACAGATCTTTGACAAGAATAAATCTTACAGTATCTAGTCTGACAGACTCAATTTTTGTTTTGAATTGCCTCCTACTTTTCTAGTCGTAGGCACCGTGGTAATTATAGACATAGTCAGTGGATGACAGCCAGGATATTGTTATTGTAGTCTTTGGTTTAGAGAAAGTATTAATTTCATATTTCAGTTGTTTTACATGCTGTCAGGGTATAACTCTTTTCTTGATTCTAGGGTACTGAAAATTAAGAGTTCTGGGCAGTTCTGCTTCAATTCTTCAGCCACATCTGTTTTAATTGCTGGATTTTATTTCTTTTTATTGGTTGGGCACATGTCTGTAGGGGTTTATCCTGCAGAAATTTTTTTAGTGTGCACTTATACAATCAATTCTGGTGAAAATCAGCAGTTTGTAGTGAATATAGTCAATGAATGTTTTTATGTTTGTATTTAAAAAGGGGGGAAAAAAGCCTATGGGTGATAGTTCATTATTAGCTTATAAATATAGTATAACTTCCTGCATAATTACAGGTTTTTATAATTTTTATAATGCTTTTTGCTTATTTTCCTTTGGATAATTTTCAAAGTACTATTATTCCCTCAAGAGATCTCTAAGAGGCAGAATTTCTGGCTATTAAAGATTTGCCATCCCACAAGCAGCAGACTGAGAGTGCCTCCAGGTTATTTATAACTGGATTTTATCTCAGAAAATTAACTAAAGAAGATAAACCAAAATTCTAGGGGAAAATGCCTTAAACGTCTCATATATTATGCTGTGCTCAAACAGCTATTTTAATTTTAACAGCCTGGCAAGCCCAGTGGAGCTTTTTTCTGGTTTTGGGCACAAAATAAGATAACACTTTTTGAATTCCTCTAGGAGATCATCTAAGTGCACTTAAAGTGAAGGCATAAAATATGAGTTTACAATGTGATATATTTAAGCTTCACATGTTAGTTTAATTGATTTTCTGTGTTTGCTAGTTCTGAGAGCCCCAGAACTCCTAATTTGCCCTTTAAAAAAAACCCAAAAAACTAGTGCATTTTCAAAACGTGGTACGAGCGGGCAAGGACGAGCTGCTCCGTTCTCCAGAACTGTTTCATTGCGTTCTGGTTTCTATAACCCTTTCCTGACCACCAGCACCAAATGTTCTGCCAGCATTTCAGCAGACATATACATTTCCATGCCTGGATAATCCCCCTGGTTTTACTGGGCCACTCACACGGGTAGTGTTACACATTTGACGCGTGTTGCTAAATCAGGGATGGAGTTCCTGAGCTGTGGTTTGTGGGTGGGATTTTGGGGAGCCCTTGGTGCAAATTGCGGGGGGTGGAAACGAGCCTGCCAAATGCAGAGGACCCCAGCTGGATTACTTGCGAGAATTTAGGCGTCTGATGTGATTAAGCTTAAAATAACAAACTCATTTTCGGTCTGACATCCGTTGTGTTTGAACTCAGGTCTAGAGGGGTGAAAGGTTATTGCAATAATTTATTGTACCTTATAGTACAATCGGTGTTTAAGAAGGAGTGGTAGCTGGAAGGCATGTTCTATTCTTACTTGAAGGAAAAAATACTAGATGAGTTTTGAAACGGAGTATTAGCTCCTTTTCTTCATGTGTTTATAATAATAACGTCTTGCATTTATGATTATGTCATTGTGATGCATAACTGGGTGACCTTTGCAGATGACAAAATGATTAACAATTTCCTCTGGCTTTTGCTTTTAATTATTCACCTATGTGAAGTAGAGAATGGACTATATATATGAGCTAAGGATGATTGGTTCATATCAGTGTTATCACATGGCAGAAAGGGCAGAAGAGTTGCCTTCAGTTTGCTGAGGCTTAGATATTACTTTTAAAGAAACTGGCTTTTTAATATGTATTATGGAATATAAATTGATGGGCACATATATGTATTATTTATATGCGTACCATGTATGTATATAATATGCAGTATTGATAGGAAGTTTTCCATAGCATCTTGAAAAATTTTAGTCAAGGAAGAATAACAGCTCTCTGTTTCTATATGGACTTGCTTCTACAGCCCCAGCTGCATCACTTCTTTGGACACAAAAACCAAATTGACCTTGGAATTTTGGCTGAAAATTACATGAGGAAATTAGTGATCCCACTCTCTGCTCACCTCCTACCTTTGAAAAGTGAAAGAGTGGCTAAAAAAATATGGCTCAGTGTTGTCTCCTGCCATCTGTATTTTCTTTTCTAAATTATCTAATCTTATAAATATTTGAATAACTTTTGCTCAGAATAAACACTTTCCTCTCAGCTTAGCACTTATGGCTCTTGAGACCATAACAATTAGATAAATTAATATTGATTTGCTAAGGAAATGCTTCTTCATCTGTTAGAATATCTTCTATTGTAGTCTAGAACAAAACTTACAAATTTAAAAGAACAGAAATAGCTCTTGCCCATTTTCCTGGTGAAAGTAAATTATGGGCAGCACAGCACAAAGTTACTGGGCTGTACTTGCTAAAACACAGGTTGGGTAGAAAAATTCCTGAAGGTGCAAGGAAGGGAAAGTTAGCTACACATACAGATTAAAACTGAACCCTAATGTATATAAACGCCTTTTTTTTTTTTTTTTTTTTTTCAGAATTCATTAGAGGTGGGGGATTTGGGTGGCTGGAGCAGTGTGATGCCAGGCAGTGGTACACAGGGGAGAGATCAAACCAGGTAGAAGATGTCTCAGGTTTCCAGATATCCAGCAGCCCAACTCTTGCTCCAGGTGGTCTGTCTAACAGCCTGAAGTCTGGAATGAGTAGCTAAATTATTTTCCACTATGGAAAAATCTGGTTGAAGAAGGTGATTATCTGTGGAGATCTGGTCATTGGGAACCCGTCAGTCCAATTCCTTTAATGGTAAGAATAAAGTATACAGGGCATAGATCACTACGTACCTGAATGCAGTCAGTTTTTCGACTTGCTTTGGGAGTTCTAGGAGATACAAAGAAAAACTACACCTTAGGAAGTGATTTGGCAGTGCCTGTTGCTTTGCAGAGTGCCCATCCTGTGATCCAGCACATTCAGGGCTTGGGGCAGGAGCTGTCTTAACTGGCACGGGTAAACTTTCAGGAAAAGACAAAAAGGGAATGAAGAGGACTTCAGCAAAGAAGGAAACACAAATAAATATCATTGTCAGCTGTACATGTGTGTATCTCTTCAGCTAATTAATACGAGTCTCTATAAACTTGTGCCACGTTTTTGTCCTTCAAGTCATATACAAATTCTCAGCATCTAGTATTGACTAAGAACTGATGCTGTTTGTAGATCCAGCATCTGACTAAGAACTCTCAAACTTCATGATTTTCCATTTGTCACTGAAAATAAAAAAGAAAAAAGAGAAAAGAAGAGAAAAGAAAGAAGGTGGAAGGCAGGAAGGAGCACATAAACCAAAATAAACCTGATATTTCATTTGTGTTTTGCTGATAGATATTGAGTTCTTTCCATATACTTGTGCATTAAGGGTTTTGCTGAGTGAGCTAGGACACTGTCTCTTTAAGTGTTTAACAGTAATTGGTTCATGTCCTGGTGTTCATTGAAAATCCTAGACATTTCATGGAAAATCTTCTTAATGAGGGAATGAATTTTTCATTCACATTAGAAAGCTCACTCTGACAAACAATTTCTAAATAAAACTTTGGCGACATGACATCCCATATTGGACTTGACAAAGAGGACAGGTGCATTAGAATAAAACTGTATGGCGATCCTTCAAGCTGTCAGCCATGAATATTTTATTTCTTAATGAATCATCTTTGTGAAATGAACTTTCTTGTTGTAGTGTCAGTGCCATTTACAACAAAAAACCTGCTCCTTTTAAAAGGTGAACTCCTTAAAGATGCTGATGCCTGCATAAAATACTTAACCCTAGCCAAGGTATTCAGTAAATTTAATAGTGTATTTTTTTTTTTCCAAACTGTTTGAAATGTAGTCTCATACTACCAGGTGTGACTGTCAAACGCAACCTTTCGCAGTTGCAATTTTGTTAACAAAGCCATTATTCAAGGTAGATTAGCAATGGTGTTGATCCTTATTAAAAACCAAAGCATACGTGCCTAATTATTGTTTTGGTGTTTCCTTTATTTTTAATGGCATGTTACATTTATTTAGTACTTGTGCATAATAGTAGATTTATATTAAAGACTTTATGTATGAAAAGCATGTGTCTAACACACAACAGATGCTTTCACCATCTTGTATCCCTGTTCCAGAATAAATCATGGGCAGTCCTTTTTGGTATTTTTGGGGTATTTCTTCCTCAAGGTGTAAAGTTAGTGCTGGTTCCAATGGGTGTGGAGGTTGGGCAGAGGCTCCTGGAGCTATGGCCCCCCCAACACCCAGGTATCCCTAAACTTTCTGTTTCTTTATTCTAAGGGAATACAAATGTCTGATGAGTTTATTCTTTCTCACAGTTTATTTGTCAGAGTAGATTTGAATGTACTGGTTTTGCTAACAATTTTACATTCATTGAGTTATCTTAAAAGCATATATGTTTCAGCATTTTCCTTTTGTTCTGCAAAAGCAGCTTGATTTGGATTCTCTGGGGAAAGCTCAATTTTTATTGATATTAAAAATACCCATTTGATTGCAAACCTCAAAGTGGACTAGATTCAATTTAGTTTACATAATGGTGTCTTCAGGGACAAAGATTGCATGTCCTTTGTGGCATCAGTTTGTGGATGTTTGTTCCTAGCATGTGTCAAGTTCAAATTACAGGGTTTGTCATTTTACTTATAGGCTAAATGTTTTGACTTCAGTAGATATGATTATACTCAGTCTCCGTAGTCCCTGACCTGTGTCCTTGCTGATACTGGATATATACGATGTCTTGTCTGCCCACACTCCCAGCCAGCACCCTGATCTCCATGGAAAGGTTCCAAAAGATCAGGAATAGGTCCTTTTAGTGCTTTTTTTATAACCTCCTCCTTTTGCTCCCGTTTCTTCCTTTCCATGATAGACTTGTATCCTAGTATTAACTTCCTTTCCAAACATCGGCGCTCATTAAGGAAAACTTTCTCAGATTCTGCTCTCGCTGAAATCAGTAGCATCCTTTCCCACTAACTGGAGAAAAGATCTGCTTTCAGAAAGGTTTAATTTCTCTCAGCACTGACTGCTCACGTCTCTGTGCTTCCTGTGCAGTCACAAGGTGTCTGTAAGGGTTGTTGAAGCCTTTGTGGGAAAACCTGGAATAGGTTCTCCAGGCTTCACGAGAAAGTTCTCAGATTCTGCCCTTGAAGGCTCTGTGTTTACAAATTGCTGTTTGTAGATGAAACCTTCCATGTGCGGGAAGAATTATCGTCAGTAATTAGTGACATCAAAAAGGGGGCGTCTGGACCAAACGAAATCAACTGAAGCCCTTGAGTGGGATGTCTGCAGCAGACTTTGGAGGACTAAATGTGTACTCCCATGCTTTGAGGAGGTTTGGCTGTATTATTATTCTTGTGTTCCTGCAGCACCTAAGGGACATGTGCTTTGTTGAGCACCATATAAGTGCACACCTAGAGTCTAAAGGCAGCTCCTAACTGGAAGTTCACAATCCTGTGTAGGACAGCAGACCTCCCATGCATTAAGTAGAGAGTAGAACACAGAGAAACAAGGATACCATGGTAAATAACTCATTGTGGGCAGCGAGTTTTGTCAAGCCCCAACGGCCTAAATACTCCTTTTATTGACGTGCTAGAACGGGAAAATTTCTAAAAGAGATTTAAGGTAGTTTTGTGAGCATTGAGGAAGCACTCCCCAGATTTGGGGGCAGCCTGAAAATGTGATTCCAGTAGACACTGGAATCTGCCACCATGGTTTGGATGCAGGGAGGAATCATTCTCTGCTGAGGTCTGATAGGTGGGACAGGAGAGGTGTGCACTATGAAGGACTTCCCATTCTCGACTTGGAATGTTATATTGTATTTTATTGGGTTGTTAAGAGGGTCTGGTCCTAGGCTGGCCACACTGAGAATTTGCAATTCACTAGAAAGGCCCTGATCTTCAAAATTTCTATTGATTTAAATGGGAGTTAATGCATGTAACAACTTCAGGATCAAGGGGCAATGGTGATAACTCTCTCTTAATCTTCTTTCCCATATCTAATTAAAATCTTAGTTTTTTTAAAAGCCTTTCACTTGAAATTATCAGTCTGTCTTTATCCTTCTTCAGTTTCTAATTTTACTTGCATTTAAATCCACTTTTTCAATGGCCCAGCAAGTACTAATCAAATAAACTTTAAAAGATTGCTCCTGATTAAATTATTTTTTAATAATGAGTTCCTGTTACCAGGGAATACAGAGTTAAAAAGGTGATATCACTAAAATTAATTAGCATAAGACATGCTGGACTGGTAGAAGTGACTGGATCTTAATCAATAGCAATATGATTACACCCATGCAGCAATTATAAATTATTTAAAACAGTACCCCTAGGTTACTGACTAGTTGCCTTTAAATTAAATTCTCTGTCAATAATTGATGCAAAGAATTAATGTGAGAACACCTTCAGTTACTGAAACTTTTTTAAGGTGGCATAAAATATTGAACTGTTGCCTGTCATTAGCAGCCACCCTGTCTCTTTTGCACTGCATTGTTCTTTACTAAATTGGTCGAGAAGGACCTCCAGAGCATGAAAGATGACTAATGATCCTAATGCTGTGTTCACTCTTCTTCTAAGGACACTGGCACTGAGAAATATAAATTTCGTGTGCGAGGGGAACTGAAAACTGATGAGACTGATAAAGCTCCTGGTCCATTTTGCTACTGAAGCAGTGAAATGAAATATGTTCTTCCTTGGATTTTAGATTTTGTGGAAAACAGTGTGGAATGTGCTGATGTGTACGTGGTGTTTAGAAGATTGTTGACTTGTTACGAGTGGTAATTTCCTTCCCTAATGCCCAGTCATATATGAGTTAAAACCAAAAAATTCCTTCTATCTTCTTCCTTGGTATATACTAATTCCCAATGGTTTAGTGTTTTGGAGCAGCTGGGATACATGTGATTTTACTTCTTTCAGAGAGCAGAAAGAAAATATGATAATGGCAATGTCAGTAACATCAGAGAGGAGGCCAACAACAGTGTGTCTGTTGCTGCAATCAGCTGCAGTCTCAGTGTGCTCTGGGAGGGCATCCACATGTGAGATGTACATCAGTGTTTGATCCCTTCTTTCGCTAGCAACCGTTCTTTCTGCTGTGCAGAAAAGAGTCACCTAGTGAACATTTCCTTAGGTGAAGGTGGCATAAATTCAGGACAGTGTGGTTTGAGGGAACACCACATTCCTGTGTGTATTTTAAGAGGCAAAAGGAACTGAACGATTCTAGAAAATATAGATTTTATCACTTGTGGTGACATATTTATTGTCAAAATCCTGCATTTGAAAATATTATTAAACCATTAGGTTTTAGCTTATGTAAATCAGAATTATCATGGACACACAGAAACTCAGAGAAGCCAGGAAGTTCATGGATGAAGCCTGGAATTTGGGAGGTGATGTTTGCTCCTACTTTCTGGCTTTTGCTTGCTTACCGTGGGAAGCTGGCAAAGCTACACTGACATGTGGACACAGTAAAAATAATTCAAAAAGGCAGTCGCTCATTCTGTCATCGTTTGCTCTCCCAGTTTCCTCGGTTTTGTTTTTGTTTTTGTTTTACTTTGTTTCCAAAATACTCTGTTATTCTTATTGCTGTTATGAAGTCTCTTGTAATATTGCCGCTGCAGGGATGAAGATTAGTACCATGCCACATAATTGAAACCTTTATTTAAATACACCAGAATTTTGTTCTTTTTCTATTGTGAGAGCTGTAAAAATCACATGTCAATGACGTTTGTTAATACCAGTGAAAGACTTGGTGTATGCCTTGAATAAGTACAGGTCAGGAATGGGGAAAGTGCTGGGAAAAAAATGGATCTATTTGCAGAGTTTTTCAATGGTGTAACAGAGATATATTGAAAGCTTACTTATTATGAAATAGTATTTCTCATTTTCTAACCAGAATCCTTAGACGAAGTTTGGGATGAATGGGGTGAATGCGGTATTTAGGTCAGAATTTCAGGAAAAGAAATCCAACCCAAAATCCAGATTGTGCTGCACGTTCCAGGGGAAGAGGAAAGGTGCCTGTCCCTGTTTGAAGCCTTCAGTCTAATACTCTTACGGCTGCTTCAGCCCCTCTGCAATGTCCTCTATGGGCCTTCTGAGTCTTGGTGGAGGAGTGTGGAAATCATGAAGGAAAAGATGTTAGGCAGTTTAGAAATTTATGATTTTAGCTCTGGTGGAAGTTCGTTTTAACATAAATGCTAAAATTTGGGAGTGCAGGAACAGTTTAGCGCTATCAGTGCCTCCCTCCCAGTAAGCAACGGGACCAAAGACAGATGCAGCAGTAAAAAGCAGTGGCCAGGTTAAGAAATGAGGAACTTCTGACCTTCAGGTCCTTCCACCTTACTGAATCCCTGGGCAGCAGTTCAGTTCCATTTCTGTGCCTTGCTTTCCTCATCTATAAAAAGCAAATGGTAATGCTGCAGGGGGTGGTGTGAGAGTTATATAGTTAAGAGCTGGTTAGTGCTTTGAAAGTCAGACTTGGTTGCTTTGCCTGTCACTCCTTGACTGTACCTGCAGGACATTGCTTACTGCAATACAGTGTGCCTTTTTTATATTTGCCTTTTTTATATTAAATTCTAGCAAAACTGAAATGACATTTACATGATTACAGACAGATCACAAAATGCCTTAAATAATGAAGGTTTAAACTCTCCCTTAAGAAAAAAAGCAAACAAACAAGGAGATGCTTAGAACCTGCTGTTTGATCACTTCACTGATTTTATCAAATGTTACGTAGGAAGCAACAAGGATCTGATTTGTCCATGAGAGTTTATGATGTTTGATAAGAATTTGCATTTTAAGACAGAGGATCCTCAGCTACTATTATGAGCTGACTGTGCTGACTAAATGTGTTTAGTCAGAGTTTCAGTCTGACTAAGCTGTCCTGTGTGCACAGGAAGACAGTGCCTGTATGTTTATCTCCGTAGCTAAAGTTTCTGTGGCTAATTCATAAAATAACTTCCATCCGTATTGGGTCCTCTTTTACTAAAGTACATATCAAGCTATTTGCCAATGTAACATCAGCAGCTGATGCACAGTTTCATGTTGCTCAACAGCACCAGGGTATAAGTTTGTAGAGCTTATTCTTTCCGTATCTACGCTTCTCTTTGCCGTTTTCTTTCTGTTAGAAGTCGAACATCCTGTGTTGGCTGTAAAGGCAAATGAGATCTCTCCTCACGAAAGTGCAACCGCAGTATCTCCCTCCAGAAAGGATTGTGACATCTCTACAGTTTAGTGACTTGGAACCTTGTCCTCACTCTCTCATTTTTACTCTTCAATCCTTCGGCAGTTGCACAGTGGGAAATTTAACAAATGGTTAGAAATCTTCAGTCGTGCGTTGGCCCTGACTCGTGTGCAGGAGATTTCGCATATATAACTCTTAAGTTGATGAGCAGTTGCTCGTTTCATGGATTTTTAAGCAAGCGTGGAAAATATTTCAAGTTAGGTAAAGATTTTGCTCTTGCCTGAAATATGAAAAATTTCACTACTTTCATCCTTTCTCCCTGTGTTTTCTTTCACCTTAACCCATAAATTGCATTTACTTTGGGAAACTAGGATGAGGTTGAACTGGGAAGCTGTATTTCAAAACATTAAACAAAAAATGTATTTGAACAAGAAAATAGAAACATTAAAGAATAAAAATTAAAAGCCCCATAAATCCCAGTTCATCCTTGTCCACTCCTGCTGAGCAAAGATGACCCCAAAAGTAATGCACCTACTGAAGCAAAACGGCTATTCATTTCACTGATGTGAAAGTTTCCCAAGTGGAAAATAAAATCTTTGGAGCTGTTTTGGTTTTCTTTATTCCTGTTCTTATTTGGAGTTACCATACTTGGTGGCAGATAACACTTGCTTTTGAAGGCAGCCTTCTATCATACAGTTTGGATTGATGTTAAACACCACAATCTGAAAATTCTCCTTATTTTTTCACTGCAAAATTAGTTAATTGTCCTGTGTCCAGGACAATTGCTGTGACCGGCTCAGCCATCCTGCTGGCACAAGCTACTCAAGTGTTTCTTCTGCCTGACTGGTTCTGTGGGAAGATCTGAGGGAGGTGGGAAACGCCATGTTAAAGTGGGATGAAATGAAATTAGAAAACAGAACAAGAAGCCTGATTGAAACTGTGTATGACAAGTGTTGTTTCTGCTTTTAAGAAACTCGAGAGCTCAACCTTTTCGACCTCACAAAGATCTCCAGCTTCCCATGCTGAAGATGTTTTGAGAAATTGATGACTAAATTTGTCCAGGATTTGTATTTTAATTCTCAGAATGTTCATTGACAATCTGATTAATGGGTTGTTTCCGTTTATCTCGAGCTAGTTTTACAAAATATACAGAAAGCACAGTGTTCTGAAATCGTGGCTACGTGACCAAAACGAAAGCACGTGTGAACTGCAAAATCCTACGCCTGTCAGCACCGAGGCTCCAGCCGTACTCTTCCCGTAACACCGAGCCCATGTTGGTTTACAGGAACACGTATGCACACATGTACTTGTGCGAGAACTCATGTGTGTGTTCTGCAGCAGCATTTGTGCTGTTCACCAAAAAAAAAAAAAAAAGGGAAAAAAAAATTTAAAAAATCGATATGCTTTGCTTGAATTGTTTCCATAATGATCGTACGTATTAGCTTGGTGTTAATGTGTAATATCCAATTTTGAAAAGCCACATTTCAAGGTCTGATAAATTTGCCAGAGGTGAAATCGTACTTAAAGGAGGTATTTGCTAGCCTGATAAAAGTAGTAAAAGAAGTCCGTAAAAGGACTATTATTATTTTTATTGTTTTGTTTTTGAATCAAAATTCAATTGTGGATTGGTTTAGGAAGTGACCCTTGTAAAGTTTGAGCCTTTAGAGATAGAGAGAGCAGTTTACTGCTACCATTAATATTCATTTTTATTTTCACTGCACCATAAGCACCCCTTCATGAAAACAACTAATTATTGCCTTGAGAAGCAGGTGTTGTTTATCCTCCTTTTCACCCAGGGAGAGCAAGTCACACTCTGAGAGCAAAGGCTGTCTCAAGACCAGTGTTTCATTCCTGGTGTCGGTGAGATACTTGTGTAGTCTTTCAGAAAGTTTTTCCAAACTTAGAAATGGGGCAAATGTTTCCAGCAGCCCTCCAAGGTCCAAGAGTTAAGGGTGCTGGGGACACCAGGTGGTTGGCTGGGGAGGTACAAGGAGCTCATGTCCTTGGAGGTCCAAGCTGGGATAACACTCAGGCCATGGCTCCTTAAAAGTGGTTCAAGGGCTCTCTGCATGCTGGAGGCATTTCTGGGGTAGGGGAAGGTCCACAGGGAGCAGATAGAGGCTGACTTCACTCTTTTTGTGGTTTGGTGTGATGGAAAGCTGCAGGTGAGATGGAAAGGTCTTCCTCCACTTTGTCCTTAAAGGCCTTTCCAAGTCTAAGGACTGAGAGTGTGCAAAAGTCACCTCCAGCATTGTGCTGAGCCCATGCCGTCTGTTCTGGAGGGGTTTTGCTCCAAGCTGTTTAAGCACCTCGTGTAGCCTCAGGAAGTTTGTCCTCACACAGAAGGAGCCCCTGATAGATGAGGGGCTCCTACAAGATAATGCAAATCCCTCCCAGTTGTTGTGTGGGTCTGCTGCCCTTCCCGACAGAGCTAAAACACAGCCCTGCAACAGCCCCTATTTCCACAGCTGTGCAAACATCCTCAGTGACATTTTCAGTGATGCCATGGAAAGTGCTGATGGTTTGTACACCACTGAAATGTGGCAAACGGGCTGGTGGCAGGGGTGGGATCAACAGTCATTGCCAGGAAAAAAAGCAGGAAGGGAAGAAGCATAAGTGTCAATATTTTAAAGAGGATTAAAAAATAGAAAGGAAAAAAGATAACAAAAACTTAAAGAATTCTCTTGCCATTACCCTAAGGGAGGTGTGGGGGAGGATACACAAACCAAGCTATCCATTCCTTCTCAGCCAAGATTTATATCTTTAAATTAGCTTGAACTCTTATGGGTCGTCCTGTAAATACTCTTACCTCTCACTTGGGCAGCTGTAGAGGCTTGAGCCTGGTGTACTTACAAGAAATGGTGGACAGCAAAACCATTTGAGGCCTTTAGGCAGAGTCAAACCTTTAGTTAAAAGAGGAAAAAGGGGAAGTTTTCGCTGACCTTCTGCTGGGCAGCCCCGCTGGCACAGCGTCCCCAGGCGCAGGGCGTGATGCCAGGCCGTGTTCCCGAGGGGGAATGGCCATACTCACAGGGAGGATCTTTCCAAAATGGGATGTGTGGCCAAGGACCAAAAGCAGCATTGCAGGGCTGAAAAACACCATTTGAACACCATCTTTCTGAGTTCAGTTAAGACATTTGCAGTGCCAGCCATGGAGATGAACCAGCCTTGCTGCAATAGAATTGCAGCTTCAGTGGGAAAAACATACGAGCTATTTATTCCTACCTAAACCCCCCAGCTCCAAGGTAGTTTACTGCACACAGAGAGAGGAACAGCACGGATATAGAATGTTCTGTACTCTCCTGGCACTCAGTGAGAGCTGGGACTGGTGGCACCATATGGCCCATTTATAGCCTGGGCTCCAAGAACTCTGAAAACCGTAAGAGGCCCCATTCCCCACAGGATTGTGCCTTCTGAAAAAGTGCCCAAAGCCAACTCAGATCATGTCCCCTAAGCCCCAGCACACAGAAGCAATACCCTCAGCACCGCAGTTATACTGGGCAGCCTTTTTTCCTTTCCTCTGAATATAGAATAGAATTGTTTTGTGCATCAGACACATGAAAATCTGTGTTCATGCTGTAGAAAGCAACACTGGTGTAGTGTAAGAGGTTTTAATAAACCAGTATCTGCTCACAGGATGCTCAGAAAATGGCCACTCACCCTTTTTGGTTTGATATTTTCTGCATTGACACCACTTTCTAAATTAACTTACTTTTACTTTTTTTTTTTCCTTTAGTATTCTGCATCTCCAGTTTTAAAGTTTAAATAGATCTATACTTTCCCCGAGGACTTATGTGCAAACTAATATTAAGATTAAAATCTTTTATGTTTGTTCTGTAGCTTGAAACAAAAAACTGGTGCATAGTCTGTTTTATCCCACTGGCTCTCTGAGGTTCAGGTATTAACATAAATACAGCCCATTAACACTTGTTCCTCTCTGTCAGGACATAAATTAAGTCTGCAGGTGTTCCATGAAGCTTTACCCTTGGTACTAATTAAGCCTTGATAATTAGGTTTGTTAAATTCAGGCCTTTAAGCTTATATTCCCTCTTTGGGTTGCCAAAATGGGGATTTGCAGCATACAAGGCCTGTTTCTGCTGGTTTTCTGATTTTCATTTTATTTTATTTTATTTTGGTTTTGTTTTCAACAAAACTGCAGTTGTAATAAACTCTCCTTTAGTTAGATGGTTAAAGATTCTAAACCTGTGAAGAACTTGGATATCAGCTTATATTTACATCAGAACATTTTCTTTTGCTGGCTTTTTTGGCAGAACACAGTCACTGTAGTGGAAAGTTTCCAGTCCATATGTTAAACACACAGATGCTTCGACTAAATAAATGGTTGTAGTTCCAAATGAAATATCATTCAGAAATGTACCACTGGAGATCCTGAAATGATAATATTAAAAAATATGTTTAAAAAAAATACAAGTTTAATTTAGCAAGTGTATCCCATATAGCAAAAAGATTTTCCTTACAGAGAAAACAGTATAGATAAAAGTTCTAATGCCTTTGATTTTTGTCAAGTGTTTCAAAAGGTTCTGTTCACAGGTTATATGGTCTCAGTGCTAAATAAAAATAATAACTAAAGAAATGGAGTTCAAAGGAATCCTCCTGGGAGTAGGGTTATTTGTAACACATACACAGAACATTAAATAGTCTAATCAAAATGGATTTTCTTGCCAGTTAATCTCGTCTCTTTTGTTTCTCCATAAATATATAGCCCATCAGATCAAATGTTTGATAAATGTCATTTTTCATCTAGAATAAATGAAACCACAGCTACAACTCTATTAGAGGCACTTTCCACATTATTCATGGCAATCATGCTAACTTGATGCTAATGGCTTTAATACTTTCTAAATCAATGCAATATTAAATAAAATAATATTTTTAATCAAAATACTGTTCCTTTAAAATATGAAAATAAGATAAATAAATTAATAAATGCCATTGGAGGCTTTCACCTGCATTAGGTTCTCATCTTTCATTTTATTTAGTGTTTTATTGACTAGAAAGCCACAATGAATCATTTTTGGGCAAGAGCTCTGTTTTTGGTCAGCAAAAACATTTTATTCGGATGTAGTACATAAACATGCAGTCAGTTTAAGATGCCAAACATTATTTATAATTTTATTTTTATTTCTAATGAGACATTGTTTAAAGTTTGGAAAAAACCTTTAGTTAACTTTCTTGAAAGAATAAAAATTACTTAGGGTGCCTATTTAGTCCCTGCTACAAAAAGGATTTCATGCAGAATGGCAGGAAATAAGCATATTTATTCCACTACTGAAAGAATACCTTTCAATATCCAGTGTGGCATTCAGATTGTTGTTCCTTGGAGTGGCTCAGCTATAAAAGAACCCCTCTGAAGGAGAGAAAAGGCAAAGTATATAATGATTATCATTAAAAGGCGTCACTTCTTATTGCAGAAAATACTAATCTCACCTTGTAATTTACAGCATTTCTATATTTATAATGAGAAATAGCTTGATACATAGCATATTTCATAGTAACAGTGTCCTAAATACTGAATTAATTGGCAGATTTTTAATGGTGGCCCCACTGAGGCGTATAACGATTGACAAAATACTGTAGGAGAGAGTATACTTGATAGATTCCACTTATTAATAGGTCAAAGTCATTAGGGAGATAATGTATGAGAGGAGCTATATTCAACCCCTCGATGTTTTGACTTTTTAGTGAAAAGGAAGCCTGTGAGCCGGGCTGTTGGAGTTCATGCCTATAATAGCTTGTAAAAGTTTTAAAATTAATAGTGCTTCCGGTTCTGCAGCATTTTCCACGTCAAGGGGTGGGGAAAAAAGACTTTGGTTTGGATATATAATTATTGCAGTGTTTTTAAGAGTTTGGCTACCAACAGTCTGTTATAAATCTGCAAGTTGCTGGAAGCATAAAATAAATTTCTTCTTGCTTGTGTGCGTCGGCCTGGCTTCAGCATTCGCATTTGTGCTTTTAAAGTTTCCTTTGTCAGGAATTCAGGAGGCTTTTACTTTTTATTAGGCACTTGCAATCTCTGCGCTTACAGGAAAGCAGTGCTTCCCCTTTTTCATGCCCCCCCATCCTGCGTTCTCTTTGGAAAAACCTAGAAAACAGTCCCAAGACTTGGCCGGGACGTGACATGTGCCTGAGCGAGGGCCATCAGACATTCACATGCCCCCTTCTGTACCATAACCGGCCTTTCCTATTATGTTACTGAAAATGTTATTAACGAAGCCAAGAGTGGTTGCTGATTAAAACCCTCAAGGACAAAGATATGACAACTTTTTTTCTCTGTGGTGGAGTCTTGCGCTGCGCATTGTGCAGCTCCACGTGGGGAGGGAAGCCGCTGCAAGGGCTAAAAGGTGGATGGAAAGCTGGGGGTTAAGGCATTTCAAAATGTCAGGCAGCTTGTTATATTGCAGTACATCATTCTATCCCAGGAGACTGCTGCTGAGGCCTAGGCCAAAGCTATACAGAGAGCAGAAAATTTGACACGAGCTTCCAAATTTTCTCTTTAGCTCTCTTGGGCTGCAACCCATATGCCATGGTTAAACCATCAGGCTTTGCTCCACTGAGACCTTAGGACAAAGCAACTCAGTATTTCCTTTTCAGTGAAAGTGACTGCTTGTTTCCTTAGCAGAAATCCATTCTCCCACCCACTGTCTTTTTAGAATGAAAATAACTTCTTTTTTTTTTTTTTTTTTTTTTTCCCCACTAAGTAAAAGGTTGTCTTGAATTGCATGTCGCTTGTTTCCCTGTTCTTAACTTCTCAACTCAGATACTGGTGCTATCCAACAGTAGGTTTTAATTAATTACAAAAGACATTGGTTATTTGCATTATACAATTGTTGTGTATTCCAGAGGTGTATAATCACATCTGAAACAGAAGGAGCCTTCATGGACATTCCTTCAAACCCCACATTCTCAGTGTCATTGCCGTGTGTGCCTGAAATGTAGGAGAGTGATTCTAACTACATATTTCCAGGCTTTTTCATCACAAAAACCCCTCATCCAGAACCCTGTCTATAAGAGCAATCACCTTTCTTCATGAATTCTCAATCTCATGTGATCAGCAGTTCATTACTAAACAATGTAAATATATTAGATTCCAGCCTAGTGAAAGTGCAATGAAAGCAGCAGCCCAGGTTTTTAGTTCTGCACATGCAACCAAACACAACATTGAGTTTTCTGTTGTCATGTAATAGCACAGTAATTTATTATTCCCACTGCATGCATCACAGTTGTACAAGAGAACGAGAACATGCCAAAATTGCTATTTGTGAGAATTTGAGTTATGGCCAAGTACAGTTAAACGCTGGGGCCAGAACCTCATCTCACTTTCCATAAAGCTGTCCTGACAAGCAGCTGAGGGTTTTCGTGGTGTTAGAGAGTTTTCAGATGCTCTGGAGCTGGCAGCCAGCACTGTTGGAGCCCACTGCTGTGCATGCCTGGGTCAGAAGGGTAGAGCACCTAAAAACCTTCTCTAACATACCTGGGACTCAAGCCAAGTGGCATGATGAAGAGGACTGCTGGGTTACCTATTCCTCTTGAATTCCTACATCAAAAATAACTTGGCAAAATACCCCAAGATCTATGCTCTACTAAACTGTTTTACTGTCTTTATGTCTTCCAGCCCGGCTAAACTCAGCATATTTGAGTCATTCTTTTATTTCTATCTTTTCTCTGAAGGATATTTGCATGAGCAAGGGTAAGAAAGAGAAAGACCAAATGGCTGACATGCTTGTTTTCTTCTCCAAGTTTATCCTTGCAGTATTATTATTACTGTTATTACCCCTGTAAATTAACCATTATTTGACTAGTACTAGGGTTGGTGTGTGCATGTAAAGATTTTGGAGGTGTCAGAAAAGACCAGTGGGAATGATGAGAACTTTTACCCCATAGCAAAAGAATAAAACAGCACTGTCTTTGGCAGGAAAAGATGAAGATATCGCTTGTTTCAAACCCAGAGGCACCTATGTTTGGAGAAAGCTTCTGCTAGGAAAGGACTTTTATAGGAGGACATATGGACTGAAACTACACAAGTTGTAGTAGTAAGACACTTGAAAAAATTAAAATAAAAGAAAAGAAAGAAAAAAGAAACAGCATAATTAAGCACTGTAACAACTTGCCAGGGAATGTAGTGACTTCTCCATCACTTGAAGTCTTTAAATCAAGATGGAATGTCTTTCTAAAAGACAGTGGTTGGTAGCTCAACCAGAAGTTATGAGCCATGGGCTTGATGCGGGAATCCCTTGGCTAAATTCTGTTAAGCAGAAGGTCATACTAGATGATCATAATGATCCCTTCTAGCCTTTAAATCTATTACTCCATTAATCTGCTCCAGTCATGAAAGTGTCATTTGCCCGCACAAATTTCGGATCTCTTGAGCGTGCACACATTTGGAGCTTGGGCGGAGGCTACTCCGAAAATGTGTGCACAGCTCCTTCTGCTGAACAGCTGCTTTAATGTTCAACCTGAAGCGTTTTCGTCTTTGAACTTTATTCCCCAAAGAAGGAGGCCGCCTGTTTGTACGGTATAAATGGGTGTTGTGTTTCCTTCTTAGGCACTGTAGCTGAGGAACATAAACCTGTAGAGTTTAAATCACAGAAGGAGCCATTTATAATTCTTGTTCATTTTGTACGCAAATCCATGTGATTCCATTAGATATGCAGCACAGCCTGTTATACAGTAGTGAATGGAGATCAAGCACTTCTGTTTACCTATGAAATTGCCTATTAAAATTACAATAACCACCATAAAAATGACTTTTTTATGTCTCTCCTCTGAGAGGAAGTTTCAATTTACTGGTTCATGCGAAAACATCTTGCAAGTAATTGTAAATATTTTAGGTAGATTTACTCTGATATTACTTGATGTGTCAAATTCATTGAAAAAAAATGATCTACTGAAATGTTAAAGAGAAACAATCAAGTTGAAATCTATTCAATTATTTAAAAAGGGGGAAGTGATTTAATATTCTGTACTAGTACAAGCTCCTCCTTACAAATAGTTATGTAAATTCAGGTTTGAAAGTTGAATGTTCCCTTTTACTTCTGTTTTTTGTGGGTGCTCCCGGATGTTTCTCGTGTGAGACCTACTGATCAAACTTTTTCCACAATTTCATAACCTGAACCGGGGTTTTAAGTGCTGTTCACTCAGCTCCTGGAGGATGTGAGGGCATGGGACCTCTTTTCTGAGGTGAATCAGTGTCGCTTGGTGCCTTCTTTAATGACGTGGGCACACGCGGGCCGGGGTGAGGAAAGGACATTTGCCACCACTAAAAATTACAGGGATGAAATTTGGATCCTGTTCCTTACAGAAGCCTCCCAGAGATGTTCACTGTTCAGCTGTTAAGATTGTTATTAAACTTTATGGACCATAAACCCCACGGAAACAAGGAAAGTGAACAACTATGCTATTACAATAGTGTCAAAACAGGAGACATATTTCATAGCCTCAAAACTGTAAGCCTGCCTTCATGCAGCATTTCAACCCTCGTGGGCTGCCTCAGACTAGTGTTTATTTAATCTCTAAATTAAATGCAATGTTGCTAATACATAAAGCCTGGAAAAATATGTTCCTTTTAGTTTAAAGTTCAGTTTCATAAATCTAGCTTTGCAGACTGCCTTCCAAAATGGGAGTTGATTTTTTTTTTTTTTTAATTTAAATATTTGTCAGACATCCATCATCTCTTAATATTTCCTGTCATGGGGATCTACTTAATTCCAAGCTAAATCCATCTTGATTTTCACTAAATGCCCCGACTTGCTCAGTACAACAACAGAGTCCTGATTAGGGGAGACAGACAAACAAGGGGATGAAAACATCTTTGACACACTGTTGGAGGGTGGGAGGAGGGAGAACAGAGATGCTAAAATGCAGCCTGACTCAACAGGGCAATGTATTTACTTTCAAATGTATTTATTTTAGAAAGGAACTGTCAAGTTCTGTGTGTAAGTGTAGTTTATTTAACATGTTAGCAGACCTGTCCCTTGTACGTATATATTTGCCTTTCAGTGTCCTCCTGAAAATTGCTTTTGGCTGGGCCAAGTTACAGCAGTTTAAATACCATCTTTCATGAAGGCACAGGAAATTTCTAACAACAGCACTTTAAAAAAATCCCCCGAACTCATATTGCAATATTTTAAAGACTGGGGAGCATGTGTATCTGTAGGGGTTTCTGTATTTTTTTAACCACCTTGGTGGTGGGAAACCCATCCATTCCCTTTTCTCAGAGCTTATTAGCTCTGTCCTGTATAATGGAATATTTTTTCTTTTTTTTTTTTTTTTTTTCCCCTAAAGAGAGGCTAATGCAGCAAAGTGGAGCTGTGTAGGAAAACAATAAAAATAAAGATGGTATAACTGAAACTTTGTCCTGTAGAACATTATCAGGCACTATCACATCCTGTGATATTGCTGGTTTCTCCACGATTTGTGGGTTACTGCTCCATTGAAGAGTGTTTTTATATATTTGATGTTTGTTTGTTTGTTTGTTTGTTTGTTTTCACTCAAGCATCCGAAAGAGACTTCAGGATCTGAAAACGGGTAATCAAGTTTAAAAAATAATGACTGCTACATTTAATAAGAATGGAAACTTAATATTTCTTCTTTCCCTTCCTCTAATGATGATTAATAAAAAGGCAGCTTCGGCATGACCTGTCCCTCCTCCTACACACGCGCTTTCCTTTTTTCTGCAGCCTGCTAATGACTATCACTGTAATTGTTGGACGCTGTTGATCACAGGAAAGGAATGTATTTCGTGCTGCTGTTTATTTTGGGTCTATAAAGCTAATATTCCTGTGATTCTCCTATCTGAGCTGATTAATTGCCACCAAATTAGGGACTGTGCTTTGAAGGAATTTGACCTATTGTTTTATGTTTGTGGCAAATGTGTTAATGCTGGTGAGGAAAGTTTGTTACCCGTGTGTTATCCTGGATTCTTGCTCATCAAATGTGATCGCCTGAGTAGGGTTTAAAATGTTATGAGCCTGCAACTGGAAACAATTTTTCATGTGACTGGGAGGTTATTTTTCCTAAGCACCTTGCTAAGTGTACATTGACAGTGTTGCACGTAAACTGACCTACTATATCGTGCTTGCTGGCAATAACATTATTTTTTTGAATTTATTGGGAGCTATTAGATAATAATTAGATAATTAGATAATATTATCTAGTGTGTCCTGCTGAGAGAATTGTTTGTAAACATTCCAGGAGAAACTAATGTAGAAAACACTTGAAACTGGTTCCTCTATGAAAATCAGAGAGGGAAATAAGCTGTGATATCTCTCTATATTGGTACATATACACTAGGTAAGCAATTCATATGAAAATGTCCAGGCCAAAAGACTTTCTATGCCAAGCAAGACTTGTGTTCTTCCCGAGAAGACTTGTGTTCTTCCCCAAGTGCTTCTATTGTAAAATGTCTTGTTCCTTAAGTGGGCATTATGTTACTGTATTTTATAGGTACCTTTCCAATAGAAATTTAATTACCTCGTCATTTTAGATGGTAAGAATGAGCTCCACAGTACACAGTTCCCAAAAAGTGAATTCATTTTTAATGTGCCATCTGTTGCTGCAATACAATACAAAGATGAATAGTTGAAAAAGAGAAAGAGAATTGACAAGAAAGAGAAATGGGTTTTGATTTGCCCTTTCATCACACACATAAAACAACATAAGCTCAATCAATGCACGGAAAATGAAAGCTAATACATAACAGCCATTGGCCCTGAATTTTCCCCACCTATTGTTTCAAGTCCTAATTAAGAAAGAGGAGCTCCGCGTTGGTGCAGCTCCTGCTGCCTGCCCAGGCTCAGCGGTACCGCGCCAGGCTCCTGGTTGTAATGGTTTGGATCCGTCTTTCTCGCCAAATGCTCAGACTTCACAGTTTGCAGCCTCTCCCCACCACCATGAACACAGGGGAAAGGGCCGAGGGAAAAGCTACTGAAAAGCCGAAATGACCAAACCAAAGCTGTATAAAATATATATATATATATGTATTTACACCTCTATACACTTAGAATGCTATGTACACAGAAAAAGGGATCCCGAACACCTCCCCCCCCCGCCGACAGGAAAAGGGAAAGGGAAAACCCAAACCAGATATGCACAATCAAAATTTGGGAGCAACCAATAAAGAACTAGTGAAGGAAAATCTCACTACTCTCCTTGAGGCAGCAGAATCGCGCCAAACGACCGCCGGCGCTCTCCGCCTCCCAAGGCCGACAAGGCCTCGCCGGGCCTCACTCCTCCACACGGGTAGAACCGATAGCAGAGAACCTGCCTTCAGACCTACCGGAAGGGAAAGAGAGAGGGAGGCTTCTCTCCCTTCTTGTTTATACGCTGCTTTGCGTAAAAAATCGTATGGAATACTGGGAACGTGGCCACTTCCGCGGTTGCAACTCGGTTACCGAGGAAGGCCTAGAATCAAAACCACTGCATGGGGGATATGGGGGGGGCTGAGAACTCTCCCACCCTGCCGAAGGTGGGCTGCTGTGCCACGGCCCCATTTCTTGGGAAAAGGGAGAACCAGCCTGTGAACTCGTAAAAGCCCTTGCCAGGAAGGTTTAATCAGCGCTTTTTATGAGAAGGATATTGATGGATAGTTCGGGATCCTTTACGAGAGAGATCCCCCACTCTAATGCCGTGCTTTTAGACAGCTTAAAGCTGTGATTAATATTTAGCAAAGTGATGTATGGGGAGCCTTGAAAGCTGAGGTTATTTACTATGTATAATTAGCTATGGTTATTATTTGTAAAAGACACTTTGTGGATTCTAGATGTAAGTAACAAAGCCCAGTAAGAGGGTTTTATTAGTTATAAAGATAAGTTAGTATCAAAAAAAGATGTTCTGTAAAGCCCATTATTCAAATGTTTGAAAAGAAATATTGAATGGAATTATAAGCATAAAGCCTTTCTTCTTCAGGGACACAAGCTTCTATAAAGATTTTCTGGTGAGATAAGTTTGTCTATTCCTCATCTTCCCTTCCCTCCTTGTGTTTAAAATGAGCTACATTTCAGAGACATCTGTGTGTAGACTCTCAAAGCTTTAAAGGAACAACAGGGTAAGGAAATGAGCATTGTTAGCTTAGTGAAATAAATTCCACCTGACACTTTAAGGTGACATTCTTGCTTCAACAGGAGGAGAATAAAGAAAGAAATTCTATCTTTCCTTAAGATAGGAAATATCCCTTTATTATCAGACCCGAAGTATATTAAATAATAATAATAAAAAAATAATTTGCCACTTTTCCTGGGTTGCTGAAGTGCCATGTTGAAGAAGTGGGAAACTGTCTTTAAGTAAAGCATTTGTTATGTGTACGTGTCCTTTCTCATCAGCACTTACTTTTTAGGGTCAAGTGGTAAAAGAGATATGTAGAATTTGGTATGTTTGAGGTTCCCCTCTTCCTCTGAGAGCTAGACACCTCAGAGAGTTAGAAACTTCATAAATAACTCAAGACAGAGAGTATGTTGGGGTTTTTTTGCTTTATTATGACCAAAAAAACCCAAACCCCCAAAAGCAAACCAACAATCAACCAAAAAAAAAAAACAAAACATAAAAAGAGACAGAAAATCCCTAAGTATTGTGTGGCGGACTAAGGATAAATAGAGAGACGTATTTTGCTATGGATATTGGGGTAAAATTAGGTAATTGGAAGGGGGTTTTGTGCCTGATTTAAAAATGTTTGGAGTAGTTCCCATCCCAGGTAGCTGTTAAAATTGAAAGACCCCTTGGGCATCTGCTGCATAAGAAAATTTCAACTTGGCCTTGAGAAATTATATGCAAATTTCCTTGGAGCACTCTCAGCTTATTTATCTGTCTTGCATTTAGTGCCTATCAACCAGATTTCAGGAATTCAGCAAATTGGATAAATTAAATTATGTACTTGATATATATTAAAAAAAATATATATATAATATAAATTTAATGATGTGATAAAGGTCTTGGTTCTGATTGGGCCTCTACCCCACTAATCTTCATGATTCCTCTTTTAAAAGTTAGTTGCTCTAGGAAGAAAACGAAGGAGAGATGGTGTTGGTGATGCTTTCTCGTGGCTTTATTACATCTGTAAATCCTTCTACGCTGCTCATGACAGTAATTCCAAAGAGCACTTTCTGACTCCTGTACTGAAATACGTGTGGGAATAATGGAGTTTTGTTGTGTCTGATCTCAGGTTGGCTTTATTATGCAAAACCAGTGAGCAGCTTCTAGTGCTCAGAGAAATCCTGGTGGAACATATTAACAAAAGCATGAACAATTACTCTTTACCGACTGTCAAACGATGCAAGCCTTGTCCTCAGTTACAGGGAACATGGTTTAGCTTTGTTTTATGTTGTTGTTGTTATTTAATTGTGGGAGAAAGAAGTTTTCCTTCATACCTCTCTTCTTCATCTCAGTCTCATTCATATTCTCCTCTTCTTTTCCCTTTCCTTTCTTTCCCATTTTGTTTTCCTACAGATTTCTAAACCTGATTAGCAATCACTACAGCTTGAGAAATAGGCCATTGTTTCCATCCAAAATTTGCATTTATCTCCACTTAGGCCTTTTTAGCAGAGGGGTAATAAAACAAAGCATTTCAGTAATTTTTGAAGAATTATGTTCTCTTGTTTTTTGTTTGTTTTTTTTTTTTTTAAAGCAAGGATTTATTTTTTTGAACTTTATAATGAGGGTATTTAGCGCTGAAGGAAAAACTGCTTTTTGAACAGACATCTGCAGAAATGTGCTGTATCAAAATGGCTACATTCAGGAGGCAAAATAGCCTCATTTTTTTTCCTGCTTGTCTTCAGTGATTAACGCTGTTGCTGAGAGTTCTAGTTTAATTCTTGCTGTTTCGATTTCCAAAGAGTTTGGGAGTATTTGTCAAGGTTTAGACAGAATTAGAAATTTGAGAAACAGGCTTCAGGAAGTATTTGTGTAGTTTATGAATTCTTTATTTTTTTGCTGTGCAGAGTTAATAGACTGCACAAAATAAGTGTGTATAGTATCAAATCATTCAGTCCAGCTATGGTACTAGAAGGATTATCTATAAAATTAGTGTTTGCATCTTGATTTTTGATGGAGGTTTTTTTTCCCCTCCCCTTTCTTCTGGCAGGGGGCAGCAGGCAGATATGTGTTTATTTCAACTTTATGCCCTAAATGCAGAGAGCATGACCATATCCGATATTCACCTTCAGGGGGTGAGGAAAAGCCTGTGTGACAAATCTCCTCTTTCCGAGACACAGAGGCAGAACAATATATGTAAAAAAAAAAAAAATAATCGTCTGACCTCCACTTCCCCCCACTCCTTTTTTTTTTCCAGAGGACAACTTAGTGCAAAGCCCTTGGTTTTAAAGATGAGACTTTTGTGTGTATGTGGCGATGCTTTTGCTCTAAGGAGACTTGGAAGGCAAGTCTGATAAAGGAAGAATAAACCTCTGTTCTGATCTTGCTAGGAGCAGCTTAGTTGTCAGCAGCTTTTGCAGCGCTTGGTGTGTATTCAGTTCTGTAAAGCACCTCTTCAAACTCTGATTCCTACTACCCCTTTAGCAAAATCCAGTGCTGTACAATTGTGTTAAATATTTTTATCTTAATCATTCCTTGTAGCTGCGTCTTAGAACCATGAGCTGCGTTCCCAAATTCTCATGTGACGCTTCTGTTTGTTTGACCTTTCTTATCAGTGCTGCGCTGACTGTCGCTGCACCGAGGCTCCCCGCTGCTGGAGTGAGAGCTGCATGTTTTCCAGATGCAAAACAAAACTGTTCCCTGGTACCTTTGCAGCACCTCTGAGTGGTGATACAGGTGTTGAGCTCCCATCCTAACGCACCACAGATGCTTCATTTGTTGAGCCTCTGTGTGCACGCAGGGCAGCGAGACCCCAATGTAGCAGCTCAGAGTTTTGAAAAGACTTTTCTCCAGGAAAAGATCAAATACGATTACCTCCTCCACAAGAAAATATTCCACCTTCCTTAGACTGGTTTTGTTTGGAACTTTACAAATAGTTCAAGTTCAGGCCAAAAAAGAGCAAAGATGTGTGAATGGCAAAGACGTGATGAGGAGCAGCTGAGGGAGCTCAGAGGGTGCAGCCTGGAGAAAAAGGTCTCAGGGGAGACCTTTTCTCTCTCCAGAGAAATAAGCCAGGTGGGAATCAGTCTCCTCCAAGCGATGGCACAAGAGGAAATGACCTCAAAATGTGCCAGGGGAGGTTTAGATTGGATATCAGGGAAAATTTCTTCACTGAAAGGCTTGTGAGGCACTGGAACAGGCTGCCCAGGGAAGTGGCTGAGCCACTATTTCTGAAGGCATTTGAAAGACACGTGGGACTTAGGGACATGGTTCAGATGTGGCCTTGGCAGTGCTTGGTTAACAGTTGGACTCGATGATCTTAAAGGTCTGTTCCAAGCTAATTGATTCTATGATTCTGTTCTATGCAAATCAGATGTACTTGCAGTAGTAGTGTTGTGCTTATCCTGATGGGTTAAGAAGCTGTTCTCTGTTCCTCCAAACCCATGTTTTTGCTGCTGGAAGGCTTTATGGCAGGGCAGTCGGTGCTGCTGTAGCTTAGCAGCTTGGTGGCACTCAGAAGTGTTCTCCTCAGGTTTATTTCTCCGTATTTGGCTGTACAGCAGCTGTCTCCCTGGAGCACGAAGGTTGTGAACTTGGTTGCTCCTGGCCTGGCAGGTGCCTGTGGGGGCTGAACCCTGAACACAGAAGTGAGGGAGAAAAAAAATAACTTCCAAGCTACTTTTATGTCCAACTAACAATTAGATTATGGTAAGATAGTGCAGTGAAGAATACTCCTGACTCCATAGGTTGTTCTGAGTGTTGGAGCTGAAGCCTCTTCTACAATCCTGAAAAAAAAAAGGCTGTTCCTTAACAAAATGGGTGGCAGAGCAGAGTGGGACACCAGCATATATATTTTCCATTTTGCTTGCTTTGTTATTAGGCTTTGGTTAAGGTTGATTAACGGTCTGTGTCCAAGGTTTTATATATGTTTCCTTTTTTAGCTGCGATAGAAAACAGTAAAAGTGTGTTTTGCTGTGGAAAGGGAATGTTCTGTTCACTTAGTAATTAAAATGGTATTGAGATGAAAATGCTGTAAATTTTTCATGGAAGATAAGGGGACTAAACACCAGAGGGACAAATTATCATAGATACAGGTGTGTTATTTTAATTATCCTATCTATTTCAGTATCTTAGATACCAGTTTATGAAGTGATCAGACTAGATAACAATGTTTGAGTTGATGTTCAACTTGTAAAAGGGCCACAACTAATTATATAATGTTATACCTTTCTATACAATCAGTCAGCAATGTTTAGGTATAAAAATTGAGACTAGGGCCACCATATGGGCATGTCTTGCACATCTGACAGGCAAATGGATGTCTATGTACACAGCTCAGTCATAAAACAAGTGCTTTAAACTTCCACCAAATCTGTTCATTTTTTCCCAAGCCTCTGTGTGATTATTCTATTTGTCACCTTTTTTGTATTTCTTCTTACTCCGGTTTAACAGAACCTGTGGGTTTTTTTATATATCTTCAAATCACAATGCACATCTGCAGAGCACATATCAGTCATCAGAATAGCTCCGAGAGGAGGATCTGGATTTGAGGCAGCTCAGTCAGACCAGAGGGGACCTGGGAGATCGTGGCTCTGCTAATGATAAACAGGGACAGAAATTCTGCAGCACCAGTAAGGGGAGATGCCTGCTTTGTGCACAGCAGCCAAAGCCAGGTGTACCTTGTTCTCATTCCGCTAAAGGAAAATAAATACAACCATATCACAGCACCTGGGCACCCCCTGCTCTCTGGCCACTGCAGCCCTTGATGCAAATGAGGCTGCTCCTTGTTTGCAGGACTGTGTTCTGCCACTTTAGCCTTTGCCAGCAGAAGACTTTGACTCTCAGAAAATGTCTTGAATTTAAGCCTGCAACAAACTTTTTTTGCCTCGTTTTTGTCTGTTTTGAAAACACTCCAAAGCAGAGTTTTAGGCTGGTACACTGAGGTGCTCTCAGCGGTGCTGCTGCGACTGCAGGAGGGACCGACACAATCGGTTTGTTTTCTTGAGGAGCTGAGAAATTTAAGAGCAGGAGGGGAAGGAGGAGGAAAAGGGGAGGATGCACATAAATGTTTAAGACATAAATTAAGGCAGCCACAGGGCTGTGATGACCTCTGTGTCCAATCTCCAAGCCGATTTCTGTGGTCCTGCCGTTTGTGAGTTTCGTTCCTTCAAATGTAATTCTCTTTACAATAAGAACCCCTTTTTTCTCTAAGTACCTTTGACCACCTTTCCCTCTGAGCCTGCACTGCATGGATGGGGAATAGATGTTGGTGTGTGTATTTTCTTGGGCCTTGCAAGGCTTGGACTTTGAGTTATTTTTCATATGAGTCCTACTTTCAAGGGATCAGGGGCACGTGCTTAAAACTGAGTCAGTATTCCGACTGGGATGAAATAACGTAATGACTGTGTGCACGTTCCAGTTTGTGTTTCACACTAAAGCTCCAGTCGGGAATTGAAAAGAGAATTACTAATTGCTCTGGCCTCTGGTTATGTGGTATACATGCCTACAAATGTAGTTTGTCCTTTGTAAATACACATTTACATAAAATATTCTTTATATTTGTCTTTCATTAAGCGCAGAAGTTCAGTAGCAGTGTCCCTGGCCTTCTGTTTCTGCCTGTCATTCCTTTCTGCCTTCAAAATCTTCTTGCTTTGAAGTAAATAACCGTTTTTGCTACAGATGTCTTAGTGCTATAGAGAGCTGTTAAAGTAATTGTACCTACTTCCAAAATGTATGAAAAATGAGAATTCCTGAGAAAAGGTTTTGACATCTTCTGAAAAGATAATAACAGTGTAGGCTAACAGGGAGAAAGCTGTACACTTTACTTGCAGTTTGATCACTTATTTTATACCTGTGCATTACTGTTTCTTTAATGTTCACATATAAAATTCAGTTAAATGTTGTTCCTAAAAGCTGCAGGCAAACTCTTCTGAAAATACCAAGATAATGAACTTGAACCTGAGCTTTCTCCATCAAAGAAATCATTACAGACAATGTGTTTTAGCTTTTGGCTTTATTCAGTTTAAATTCACATTTTCTCTTCCACGGGAAGAAGAAAGTGCATCTTTAAGAGGAGGTGTTTGTTAAATCAATATATACCTGTTGGTATTGCTAGGAATTGCCTTTCTGCTTTCAAATTGCTGTACAAAATACCTGAGTAGGCATAATGTCAAGAATGGAAATAATCAAAGTGTATTTAGGACTCGCTTAAAAAAATCCATTTAAAAAGTAGGAATGTGTTTTTTCAGGCATTTTAAGACCATAAATTGAAACACAAGTATTTAAATTATTTTTCAAAGAGATTCAAAACTGTAGTGTATTTGCATAGCTACTGAGTGAACTTTTTTGTCCTCAGCATTTAAGTTTTCTAGCAGTTCTGTATTTTAGAAGACTCCAGTGCCCCATAAAAAGCAAATATTCAATTTTTCAGTTTCTAGGCACTGAATATTTTCCCTTCTGCTGGATTTGTTTTTATAACAGTAATTTATTTTAAAAAGAAAAAGGGAGAGAAAGTGAGAAACTAAAGAAATGAATGGAAGATTTTGGAAAAGGTCGTTAAACAAGCTCTCTAAAGTCTGATAGATACTGTCAAACGTTAAAATAAATATACTGCTGTGGTAGGGAGGAGGTGAGTGGGGGCCCAAGCAGCACAGCTGCACAGAGCCTACACTTTGCTACCTAAACTTAACTGAAGCACTGCTATTTGATTTCATTAGCAAGAGGATTCAGAAGGTAAATGTTTGCAGTAAGAATAACAAAACTACTTTAATTTTTACCAGTCAACAGCTACAGGGGGCTCTCAAAGGCCATTCACAAGGGCTGAGGCTCCACATGTGGTCTTGCCAGCACAGAACATCCCTGTATATTTTATTTGTTTATTTATTTATTTATTATTCCTTCAGAATCACGAAGTGTCCAGTAACCTCTGATCTTAAAAGAAAAATATTGAAGCTATGGTCTGAGTGTGATTCATCCTGAGTAACACATCAAGTAGCCTTGGAAAAACAAGTTTTTGAAACTGAAGTTTCATATATTTAGAGTTGCTTGGGTTTGGTGGTCGGTTGTTGTTTTGGGGGGGGGGTTCGGTTTAGACTAACTACAACGAACCCATCAAGAGGCATTGAGCGTGCTGCCAAGTATTAAAAATGATGGAACAACAGTGTGGTACAACTAACTCATCTTTTGCATCCTGGAGTGCCCAACGCTGCATCCACCCCCTGCGGAACACCCCGGGGAGACCTTCTGCTGCCAGAGCCTGTGCAGAGCTCGGCAGACAAAAGTGGCATTTATGTCCATTCTTGCAAAACCGGATCACAAAAGGCAGGCAAACACCCTTGGTTTTCAAAACTAAGCTAGTTTCTACTCTCTCACATGGTCTATTAATGCTCCAGGCAATTAATGTCACCTCTATTTTGTTTGTATTGATCCTCGGCTCGCTCATTCTCTCATGCCTTGCTCTGTGCCAAGTCGTGGGCTAGCCTTTCTTCATCTTGATTCGGTCAAAAAGGAGACAGAGTGTTTACTGGAGCACAGTAATTTGGGTGATGGAGAGTTATTTGTAGTGATAAACTACTGTCCTGTTGTATGCCCCTCTTATCCCCGCTACGGTTCCTTGGGGCTGTGATCCTGTTGGAAGATACCTGTCCTAATTCATGTTAGGAAGAAAAATCTGATCATTATGAACATCAAATCATTCCTAAAGGCCGGGGGGTTGTCAGTCAGGATGGTCAAGGCACTTTGTGTGTTGAAGTTTACTCAGTTTATGAAACACAGGGAAACTGGGAGCATTGTCCCGTCAGAGCTTCCAACCCTACTGGAAGGAGGAGACCTGCCTTTGGCCTGTAGTTCACAATGGGAGATTCTCTCTTGGTGTCCAAAATTATTGCTCCTTTCTGCCTCTCACAGCTGGAGAAGGCATGAACAGTGGGCTGCAACTTCTTCCAGTAGGGAAAGTTTTTAAGATTTTGCACTCTGATATTCAACAGTCTTTTCCTGATAGTTTCAGATACTGGTAGTTTCACCCAGAAATAAAAAAGAAAAAAAAGCCACGATGATTCCTTCTGAAAAAACATGTTTTAGCACAACAATAAAAATTTTTGATGTTTGGGCTTTTTCAGAGCAACCAAGTTTACAATCCTCCATGCACACAGTTGACTGGGGAATTTATATGCTTTAACAAAGACCAAGAGCATATTTTTAAATTTCTGTATAACCATAGCATTATATAAAAAGTCTTTGATGCAGATTTTAAGTTTTGGGACCTATTTTCTATAATTACATTTAATAATGGCTCTGTTCTGTTGGTGCTCCAACGAACATCAGCCCTTTTTTTACAGATCCACTTGCAAAAACCGAGTTCAAAATAAAGCGATTTTTAGCAGTTCCCTAAATACAGCATTCCTATCCCATATTGTGCACATGGCTGCAGCTTTCAGGAAAAAACAAAATGTTAAAACAGCAGAGTAAGGTAGTAACCATCTTGCCTAGAGTTATCCAGCAGCACGGGATGGTCTTTTTCAGTTTGTCACCTATCTTGGTGGAAAGCAGTCATCTCTGCTGTCTAAATTAATTAGTTTTGGTGTTCTCATCTGCACTGTTTTAGCAATGCTGCTTTCACAGTTCTGCTGCGTTTTAGAGTTCCACTCCCGCAATCTGTAGCCTCAGGTGTGACATAAAAGCTCATGAATGTAATGAGTTTGGGGCTTTTTCCATTGCTTCCAGGAGGGATATGGCTCTGGGAGGATGGAGAGTGAAGAGCCAAAGCAGCAGTCCTGGAGATGACAAGTTGTGTTGATAAGGCAGTGCAGCCTGATTGTATTTCCAGAAGAATTCGGAATATCATCTAGGAAGTGTTAGCAATAAGACTTTTACAATCTGATAAAATCTTACATCTTTAGAGAGAGATGATGGCTGGAAACATCTTGTGGTTTGTTTTTTTGTTTTTTTTTTTTTTTCTTCTTCTTCTTTTGGTGGTGTTTTATGATTTCTTGGTTCATTTTTTGTTTTCTTTGTATAATCTGTGCTACAGGCACAGTTAGGGCTCCATGTAGCGTTGTGAGAGATTGTACCTTCCATAAATGTGCAAGGACTGTAGATTTTAATTTCTTTTCTCCATCCTTCCCAACAGACTTGGTCACGACCTTGTACCCCTAGAAAAAAATACATATTTTAGGGAGCAATGTTTCTCTGCTGTTACTCAGGAGGCAATCAGGTATTTGCAGTACACCTTCATGCTGGGTGTGGAAACGCACTGAGCACACCTATGTGTGACCTCTGATGTTTGTTTATCCTGATTTATGAGATCCCATGCATACTACAGGGAAGAAAAATAAATATGCAAAGTGCCAGTAGACTTTTAATGGAGTTACCCAGTATTTCTTCACAGAGGCTGACCTTGAAATTGCTTTTCATGCACAAGTCAAAATATGTAAATTAAGATCTCAAAGTGACAGTTCAAAACATGTATATAGTTTGTAAAGTTCTTGCCAGAGCCATAGAAATTTCATGTTCTACAAAGGCCATTCATCAGCCTCTGGAAGTGTGTAGCAAAGTGTAGAAAAATGATGTTGCTGAAGCACTCAGAGGGAAATTTGGTCAAAACGCTAAATTTCACTTCAGCAGGATGAAAAATCTGCCAAAATTTGCTCATGAAATCTGTGTCCGTGCTGCTAGTCCAGTGTAGACCTTCCAGCTCCTTAACAAAAGCAAAAACTAAGCAGGTATCTAAAATTGACAGATCTACGCCTAATTTTCTTTAATGACTGTTCAGAGTGTCAGAGAAGGCAAACCAAGCAGGACAACTCCCTGTTCCAATGTGAAATGAGAAGCTCGTGGGGCTTCCATCTCTTCCTTCCTAAATAGTCCAAATAATATAAAACCCTTTTAAATATTTCTGTTGGCTGCATTTACATGTCCAATGCTCCCAGAAACATTTTCATCTCATATTTTACCTCTTGATTTCCCTGTACTCCCATTCTCCAAGCATTGCTTCTAATGGTTTTCAGTCCCAGCTCAAAACTTTTCCGTCATATTGAGGATAGTAAGTATTTTCGTCTTTACCCTCTGCCATTGTTTGCAACATAAAAAATCAGTAAAATGAATTTCAGTTGCGTTTATGATTAGTCCCTGTCTACAGCAACCACCACATTTGGCAGGGAAACATCTTCTGGAAGCAGCCTTGCAAATAAACAAGCAGATAGACTGGGATGGTGAACAGATGAGTAGGAAATAGCTGGGTTCCCAGTGATAAATCTATTGTGGGGATGGAGAGAAAATTCAGGCAAAAACATTTGGTTATGTGGTAGTGCAGAGGATCAGGCATGCATTATAATTAATGCCACAAGCGCTAAAAAGACATCAGGGATGTAGTAGGTGTTGATTGTTTCTTCTCTCTGTTTATACTCGTTTCCTCTCCCTTGCAGCTGTGTGGCTGTGCCAAGGAAAGCCCCCGAGAGCGAGCTTTAGCCGCTGCTCCTCTATAACTGCATCATTACCTCCCTCCAAACAAAGTCCTTTTTTTTGCCAATAGAGGATGAAAACATTATTGGATTCAGGAGCTCACAGTAGTCCTGTAGGCAGCTAGGGATGAGGAGGATAGATTTATGAAATGGACCATTTCAAACGGCATTATCTTCCCACGGTGAGGAACACCTTTCATAAATCATGGGAGACCACTTGGAAAATAAAGCATTTGTTATTCCAGCCATATATTGTATTTGCATCCTCCACCATGTGATCTTGGGATGGGGGAAGAATCCTCTGTGTTTTCTCTTCCCTAATAATTAGGGCTTTTTATCTTACAATTGCAGGAAAATTCAAAACAAGCTTGACAATATGAATTTTTAACTTACCTTTGTTTAGCTGCAGACACACACTGAGCCTCAGTTTTCTGGTTTGGGTGTGAAGTTTTTTTGTTCTTACATACTTCCAATATTGCAGGGCATTCTCTGCCTCATTATGTAGCAGGAGGTCAACTGGGAAGAGGAGTTCAAGTACAGACAAAAAACTTGTTATATTTTAAGGCTGCTGGGTTAGTGCTGTTTTATGGGTATTTTTGTTTCTTAAACCCAAAGACCTTATTTTTGCTTCATTAATAAAGCTGTCTCTGATGCCTTCTGAACTCATCAACACCTATATATTGTAAGGGGTGGGTAAAGAGTTCTTTCTGTTTTGTCAGTATTTTTTCTGTATTTTCACAACCCAATATTGCAATAATTTTACCAGTGAATCTGACACCACTTGGGATAAATGTAGGTCTCCATTAAACCTGTAACTAGCCTGATGTGAAAAGTCAACATTTATTACACAGTATTATTTGTGTGGATACTTTGAAATCACCCGTTTGCTCTGGAGAGGAAACTTTTGAGAATGCTATGAGATAGCAACTTGTCATTACCTGTAATGAGCCGAGGAGAAAGGCCTTGATTTTGGGAAACGTGTTTTGACCAGAATTGATAGAAAGATAAAAGGTGATGGCAGTTGAAGCAAAATTGCCTGTGTTTAAGAATAGAACAAAAGAAAGCATGAATTGAATGTTGAAGTGTGTGTTCAGAATATTACCGAGAAATTAAAAAAAATATTAAATAATTTCTAATTTGAACACCCCCTCCCCACCCCATACTCTGAAGTTGGGAAAGGTTGGACTTCCTGCTTGTCTGTACTAGCTTAATTCTGCCTCTGTTGAAATTATTTTTTTCTATTACACCATTCCATGTCTTTATACCCCAGTGGAAGCCTATCATACTAAAAACAAAGGGCAGACTGTAGCAAGACAAAGGATGGTGTTTCTTAAACTTCAGATGTTTGCCTTGGCTACCTGGCATTTTTTTTTGACGAATGTGGGAAAGGAGCAAGTGGCTCAGTGGTTTTAATATATATATTTTTTTAGAGAGTCCATGTTAAAGTGGCAAAAGTTGCATTATTTTGTTAATTTGTAATTAATAGAATACTGAATAAAATGTGCTTATTTCCTTATAGACGTTACTTTTTTTTTTTTTTTCTCTCCTGGATATGCTTACAAAAGCCTTTATTAAGACCAGAGCGTAGATGAGAGAGGAGCCTATCGCTGCCAACATGAAGCCCAGAGCTTCCTCTGCAGTGGAAACTGAGAGATCAAGTCAAGGTCAAACTCACTATTTACTCCTGAAATTTCTGCAGACGCTGTTATTTAGATGTAATGAGCCCTGCTTGGATCCGGTTTGGAAAGATACAAAAGCTTTGAACTTTGAAGTTGGGAGGCTCCAGTTACATACGTGGGTATCTGAACCCTGAATCTGAAGGCTTGGCATTTTAGATGTTGACTTTCCACAGGGTTTAGGAGAACTTGTTCCTGTGATAGTGAAAATGCATTTTGCTGAGGGCTAAGAAACTCTTACCAGGAGTATAATCTTACCTGGTCGTGGGCACCACTCTGCTGTGCTGCTCCTGTGTTCACTGAGCACGTGGATGTGCTGGGGGAGAGGGAGAATGCACTTTATCAGCTGTGCCAAAAATGTGTATTAACGCTGTAAGTGGCATTCAATTCAGCAATATGCCACATTGTATTTCTGTGTGAGTAAACAGGAGATGATCGCGGCTGAAGAAACACACGCTCTTTCCCATAACGTGTGGGAAGCTGCTATAGGAGTTTGTTGGATACAAGATAGCAGCAGCTTCTTGTGGGAAATAATGGAATCTTTTCTTCTGTAGATTTCTTAAAAGGCTTGATATATAATAATATTGGTTATGTCATTACGGCAGAAGAATTGCTTTTCTAGCTGAGCTGAGGTATTGAACAGTAGTGTGTATAATGGATAAAAATGGTTCTCCTGGATAAGGAGAGACAAGTATTGTCACCCCTGTTTTGAGGTGTATGTGTAGTGTATTTGTCCTTTTTTTTTTTCCTGACATCCATTATGAAGGCACTGTGTGTGAATTTTTTTTTTGCTGGTGTCAGGCTTTGAAGATCTGTACTATGTAACTGAGATCAGGAATTCCCCACGTACTGTTCTACCTCAGCAGCTACCCACTGAATGGCAGGTAGCAATTTTACCTGTGTTAGTATAGGGGTGTCACCACTTTGTTTTAATGCTTCAGTGTTTAAAGCTGTTAAATAAAGCTAGGATTCATCAAGAGCTGTTTTAATAGAATTGTCAGGTAGCTGCAGTGGCTCTGATTTAAATGAGTAAGCAACACCTATGGGCAAATGATCTTTCTGCACACAGAAATTAATTACAATTCAGGACTGATGAACTTTTATGAGCTAGTTAATTTTTAAAAGATGCTGTGTATGGTTTATTGAAATTAAAAGAAAGTGACAGCTTTCTGCCCCTACCCTCATAAAATTCTGTCCTGCATATAATATTGACCTAATTTAGTTCAAAGACGCTGGATCTCCTCTCTAACACTTCGTTGTGTAAAGGCCAGTTGAAGGTTTCAGCACTCTTCAAGTAAACAGAAAAGCTTCATGTTATGTTGACTTATATCAGTAGACAAGCTCTAAACTCCTCCATCCTTTGTCCTTGATTACCCTCAAAATAATTTTTTAAACAAAGTGCAGTTTAAATTCGGCATCAGGTTACAAAATACCCATTTATAGAGTGTTGTGAATGAATATTGATTATAAAACAGTGCACTATATACCACAGGATTGCAGATATTTTTATGGTGTGGATCTTCTCCTGGTGAAAAGATTTCATGGGCCGCTGCCCTCCCTAATTATGACTGCAGGACACAGCTCACTTCCCATTCAAGCCGGGACCACATTGTCTTTTATTCGTATTCACATAACATTCTTGTGGGAAAGTAAAGCAGCAGCTTATGAGAAAAGGTAATATTATGAAGGCATTTTGGTTGGTACTGTCCCAAGGATCGGGCTCTGGGTTGCTGCTGTTTAAGTCAGTTGTAAAAAGCAAGTTACTTCAAGCAATGCCAAGCAGCGAATTTACTTTTCTTACAACTGTTACGAGTCTTCCTTCCTCCAGTGACCTTCACAAACCCACAGACCATACCTTTTCAAACCTCTGTTTTATGGTCCAAATTTTGTAGAAACCTACTTTTTTTTGGTCCCGAAGCTGCATTTTTTTGCTGTGATACTTGACTTCCTTCACCAGCGTCAGGGTTTTCTGTAGAAATTGGTGCCATGTCCCTGAAACCCGACGGACCAAACCGGTGTTGTGTGATTGCTGTTGGACTATGCCAGTGCTCCCCTTCAGCCAGCATGGGTCTGCGAGCAGGAGTCTTTCTGGGGATCAGCGCCCCAATAGCATCTAATCAATTTTTTGAATTAACCTGTCCAACAGACAGGACAAAAAATTAGCCTTCTCTTTAATACTTAAAATGTCTAGCAAGGAAGTGGAAAAACTCCAAAGAAATGTGAAACCGGGATGGCACTTTTCACACCCAGCAGGTGAGTTTGATAAATAATATACTTTCTGAAGCCACTTAAGTATTTTACTTTTTGCCTGTGCCTGAAGCAGTAAAGACAGAAACACTGATATTTCAAAATTTAAGGAAAAATAAATGGGAGCAAGAAGTCTCTTGCATTTATGTCTCACCCTGTAGTTAAATTTCTGCATCTGGTTTAGGACAGGTGCATCAAGAATTTTTCAGTATAAGCTCAGATGAGAGTGAAAAGGTGTTTCCTTTTGTTTTGGAAGGTTCTATTGAGAAAACATTGAGCACAGCTGCTCCAACTGGACGTTCGCATGAGGAATGTTAATTTTCATGCTTCAATACAGGAATCTCAAGTTTCCTGGGTGAATTAGCTGTTAATGGATTTCTAAAATGTACCACCAGTGGCGTGGGAGAATGTAGTCTGTGCTGAGGCCAGAAAACACAGGCTGTAATCAGATAACCTGTTATTATAATAAAGCCAGGGGATAATACTTTGCATTGCTCAGTATAGTAATTGGTCTGCTCCGTATCCTACAGGCTGTGGCACTAGAAAAAAATGATGGTTCACCTATCAACTATTTATAACAGTTTTTCCTTCCTGTGTGTTCTAAACTGAAAATGTAATTTCATATCTGTAAAAGCAAAGTATATAGAAGTGTCCCAAAAGAACATCTTAGGCTGCTTTCACAAGCATTTCAGGGCATTGTTCCTCTCTGGCAAAGCTCTGGTTGATTTACTTTGCAGTGGATATATAATAATGTCATTGACAAAACACTAGTAATTAAAGAACTGTTTTTCTTAGATTGCAGTTTTGTGACCACTGAAGTCAAAGGAATGAACAGAATCTGAGGATTTTCAGAACATGGCAGGGAAAATGTGTAGTCACTTGAAGACCCACGAGATCAGAGTGTTTGTTAGGTTGTTTCACTTTTTATAAAACAGTTATTCTTTAAGTCAGTCAGTTACTGTCTTCCTGTTTTTCTGTGGTCACTATATATCCACTGCATTTTTTTGGGATAGACAATTTTTTTATGAGTTTAAATGTGCACCCATGTGGACACACACACATGGTTTTTGGTGTATAGCTGTGCTGCAATTGCTTATTTAGCTGAATGGTGTGTGCACTTCTCACTGTACTCCAGCCTGGAGCCTGCTGCTGTGGTGCTATTTTTGTTTACATCTGTGCTTTTATGACAGCTGGTTTTGTGTTTTCATGCTCATTGTTTAGCTTGCCTACATGTTTGTCAGCCAGTGCCTCCCACCGACTTTTGAACTCAAGCTCCTTTCAACCAAATAGGTCTGAAGTCTCAAGATAGTTGAGTTTCTCCTAAATTACGGAAAGCTGGCAGTTAAGCAGCAGACACAGTCTCAAATTAGTGCTCTTGCTGTAGGAAAGGTAGGGAAAATTCAGCTTTTACATCTGCTGAGTGGCTGCTGCTTGCCAGTTGGCACGTGTGCCCTGGGCAGCCGGGCAGCAGGGGCAGAACTCCAGGCTGGACACAGCACACTCTGCCTCCTGCCCAGCTGTCGGCACAATACAGAGGTGAGGAACGTGCAGGAGCTAAGGGCATCTGGGGAGGTGATTCTGTAGGGACGGAGTCCTTCTGGTTGGAAAGGGGCTGGAGGCACTGCAGCTGGGGTTGAGGACACAAGGAGGGTAATGAGGTGCTTTGGGATGGGTAGGTGACTACTTTTCTTATGAGGAGTGAATGCGATGGGCACAAAACACGCATTTGTTCTGATTACATGTTCGTAGTTTAGCTTAGCCTAATTACTGCTTTTGACTCAGCTCAACACATAATGCTGCATGTCATGCTGTCCTACTTTTAATTTCACAGCTGAACACATTTCTATTGTTCTAATCCCCTTTTCCAAGCCTTGCTTTCCTCCATCTGGAGGACATACAAGGTGTTTGACCGGCGGTACGAGCAGTACCTTTGGATGATCCTTTGGGGAATATCAGTAGAAACACAGACAAAATATTTCTCCCTCAGGTGCTGACTATCCATTTTCTATAAAAAGTGGAGCTTGTGTTCCTGGGCTTTTCCTGAGTGTCACATATTCACCAAGATGATGAGATAGGCCAGCTGGACCTGGTGAAGGCATTAGTATCAGCAATTGCAGCCAAGAATGGGAGGAACAGATGAAAGTCTGATAACTAATTTTGTGAGGGAAGAAACAGTTTAAATAACGTAGTGTTGACTCAGATGGCGTCTTTCTGAAAGAATCTGTCCAATTCAAGATAATCCCTTTTTTTTTTGGTTTGCTTGAAAATGTGATTTTTTGCAAATCTTAGATGATGCTCAGTTGGGGTTTCTAATCATAAGGAAAATCCAGTTTAGTACCAACCCTGCAAAAGTATGTAGTTTTTTCCTCAGCCTGTTTATTTAGCTTGTGGTTACTAATGGTGTGATCTGGAGACATGTTTCAAGATGTACAAATATCTCTGGCATATAGTGACCTAAGAAAATATTTGGATTCAATCTAGTGCGTCTTTTTTCTTGATCACAAAGTAAGGTGAACTTAATTCTCCCCAAAATTGCTATCAATGTTTTCTGAGTCGTATTTCAACATTTCTGACTTGATTATGCTGATGAAAATACTCCACCTCTCTTTGTCAGCAGTCATTTGGGAGATGGATTCTTATGTTTAAAGAGTGTTTTATTTTAGAGCATGGATAGCTGTAACAAAGTTTGTATGCATGCTCTGTCTTTGGCAGCTGTACATCAAAATTTTAATTGGAGCATCGTAACACTTCTGAGCTGGACATGCACTCATTAAATAACTCTTAAATGTGTGCCAGAGACCTGTGCCGTGACTGCTGGGCTGCTCAAGGAAACAAGGATAACCTTTCTGAAAGTCTGTTGCTCTGTCTTTAGAATTGCTTGATCTCATCTCTAGTACATGCTGTAGGAGCTGGACTGAGTGAGACTTGTGGATATGGAATTGGTAGATAGAACTGCTGTGCCATTTTTTATTTTACTGTATTTATTTATATTCTTTGCTGAAGTAAGTCCAAAAGACCACAGGAGTAATTCTGTTACTTCACCGACCTTTTGATGTGTACTCATTGTCCAAGAAAGAATGGTAAACCTAAGACTTTAGTATGAAAGTTATGTTGTACATTACAAGACACATGAAAATATATACAGCATTTTTATGTTTAGTTTTTATGCCTGGCTTCAGTGGTTGCAGAAAATCCTGTATTTTAACTTTCTATTATATTTTTAAATTCATTAATGTGATTAGTTTTCATACTGTAAAAATTATTTCACTGTTTCAATAAAACCCATGGGAAATTCACTAAAGAGCTTTGTTTCTCATGTCATCAAAAACTATCCTACTCTAAAATTCTAAATTATACATCAGTAACAGTTGAAGAAGAAAGACTGGAATTGAGCAATTTTGCCTATGGCTTGTGTTGCAGCTAAGTTTATGAGCAGTGTTATACCCAACGACTCTCATGGAAACCCCTTGCCAAAAAGTTCATCACAGTGATAAGAATAAAAGTTTTATGTTATTTACTTCATTGAGCACCAGAAAATACATATTTGTAAATATCATCTGCTTAATCTGTGTGCCATGCAGGTCTGTTTTAAAGTATATCACTGGATTTACTGAATGGGACCAGGTTTTAAATTCACTCTTTACTGTTTTGAGAAACATGGCATCAAATAAACAGAAGGAACATAAGAAAACACAACCCTGACAACAAATAACTTAGGAACAGTCGAAATCCATGGTTTTCAAGGTCTGTGACAGAATGTCTTTATATATAATAATTGTTGTTATGTGGTAGTGTAAGATTTATGATGTCCTTAGCAATTCATGCCCTAAGAGTTTGTGATTTATAAATTATGTGCCAGTGTGTCAAAGAATACCTGTTCTGCTTGGGGTTCTGTTGGTTGGTTGAGGTTTTTGGGGTTTTTTTTGGGGGGGAGGATTGTTTGTTTGATTTGGTTTTGTTGTTTGGGTTTTTGTTGTTGTATTGGGTGCCTTTTTTTGTGGAGCTATTGTAATGAATGTGAATACAATACAGCATTATTAACTAAGAAGTCATTATTTGCAAATAATTCTCTTGAAGTAGTATTTCAAACACTGCAAATAACTTGTCTCAATACAGCTGGTGACTCGGTGGTTTTTTGATAGACACCTTTCCATGAGGATGGAAGGGGGACCAGCTATTTATAATTGTGTTTGTCATATCTTGAATTTATTCCCCCCAGTTCTTCAGAATCCTGAATGTGTTCTTCTCATGGATGTCCCTGCCATGTATATGAATTTTTATAGGCTTTCTTCTGAGAAGTGTTTTGAAGGTATATATTCTCTTGGCTTGTAAGTATTCCTTGAAGCTTTTGTTTTAGGGTTTAATGTGGCTTAAATTGCATTTTTAGTAAGTGCTGCAGAAATTGGGAGGTTTCTGCTGCTGTCCTGACTGACAGCTTGACCTCTTGTCACTTCCCGACGGACACTTGTCCACAGCCAGCCCCAGCGTCATCTTTTGAAAATGGGGATTATGAAGAAAGTGAAAATTCAGGTTTATGAATATCTGTAGTAAGAGGGAAAGTCTCCAAAATAGATGTTCGGGATCCGTCTATAACTGGACTTGAGCAACGCGACCTTGGAGCAAACGGAATCACCGGAGTGTGTTTTTAAGTGAGTTCACTTCCGTTGCCCACACAATTTATGAAGCACAAAGAGGCTTCTTTGAAGTCACAGAGAAAAGAAGCCTTTCCACAAATGCCTCCATGGGAGCAAGCCTGGCCTGGAATATCATCCTTGTCTGCCCTGAACCTGTCATTTCCCAGAGACCATGAATTTGTCTGTGCAGAACAGAGATGTCACAGCTCCTGGTGACTGAAGGAGGTGTTGTGTCTGTGAGAAGGATGGGGCCCAAGCCCTGCATACCTTTAATCTTGTGTCTTTTTCCTGTGAAGCCTCTGTAATTCTTAACACAGTCACGTTATTCAGGAATGTTTCCTTAGACAGATTCTATCTCTGAGAGCTTAAGTCGAGGGATTTTCAAACAGTCACTTGATTTATGTGTGCGAACATGTAGCTCATAAGAGGAGTTTATTTTACAACTTCTTTAGTACTGTGCACCAGAAAACCTCCAGTAATTTTAACTCACTTAATGTTCTTTGTCTTCTGTTCTGAACCCTTCTGTCATGTATGAGTGTGAGTTGATTTCCCATCATTTTAGGAATTTGGTAAAATTACATGGTGAGGAAGGTGACTGATGCTTCCGTTTTGATTTCGTTATCTTGTTCTGGTGGTTTATTGTCCCTGTGCCAGAGATAGGTAGAATTTCAGTTCTCAGTCCTGTCTTCAGCTTCATTTGCTACATATTTGTGTGTTTGTTGCTGGGTGAACCATTTTTGTGTGAATAGATTTAAATTGTGCCCGTGCAAAAACACAAGTCCTAAATCATTACTTTTTCATAGTTTGAAGTTTTACCTTTCTGAAAGTCAAATGTCATCTGAATTTATTTTTTCAGTCCATCACTAATCCTTAAATGAGTAAAATACTCTGTTGTCTTTTTAAAACCGGGACTGACTGACTGAGTGTTCAACCACACTTGCTTTTTGAGGTTTTGATTCCTATTGAAATGGTCCTTTTAATGTCATCTTTAATTTAATCAGATAATGTCATCAAAATAACATTTACTCTATTCCTGCAAATTCACTGCATTATTAGCTAGTGTAACTAGACAAAAAAAGATAGTATGAACCCCCATGGAAATCTATGCTTCCAGGAAAAATGGATACAGTTCACAGAAGCTCTATATTTAATTTGCAATTTCAAAGCACTCTCTGTGGAAAGATTTTATGATTCTGAAATAATTTAAAAACACTTTTCAATAGAACCTATAGCACCCACCAATTTGCTCTGATTTTTCAAATTATCATTCCTTTGCACAGTTTTAAACTAAGTTGAACAAGACATTCAACATAGTGACAGAAATATTCTTTTAAGTCTACCACCCTTTAAAAGAGTGGGTCTTGGATGAATATTTGTATCCATGAATTGAAAGTCAATTGACTTTCCTTTCTAGAACAGGTGCCTTAAGATTTGGTGTAATTTTATTTTTCTTTTTAGAATCTTATACAAAGCTTGATGGGTTGTAACATGTTTAAGATTTAGACATATTTGAGAGTCCCTTTCTGTGACCTCTTGAGATTAATCTTGAGATTAGCACATGAGTAACTGGCATGCAAATATTCCCCTGGCATGTAACTATTCCACTCTCTCTTCCTGTCTCTTTTTTTTAAATATTCTGTTGCTTTAAAGAGTGAAAATGGTATTTCTTGATTCCTTTGCATGGTGGTTAACTTCACCCTTTTACACTTGTGTTATTAAACCAAAAAAATCACATAAATTCAAAATTTACCTGAATATCATCCATTAGCATCACACAGTCAGTTGGACAAGTCATGCACCTCAATTTGGGCAGATAGTTGGTGAGTTTGTGGATTTTTGGGTTCATGTGCTGAATATTCTTTAGGTGTCCTTTTATACTTTGTATCCTGGTGCTCATACAGTTTCTCACAACCTTATTGATTGATTCCTTTATTATCTTTTGGGTGAAAAGTAGTGGTTTTGCTAATAACATTTGCCAGAAAAAAATATAGTTTGTTTTAGGTGTCTTTTTAGGAAAAGTTGATGTACTTTACTCCATCTTTGCAGCAAATAAATGCTAGGGAGTAGAAGCATAATATTTCTTTGTTACATTTGCAGAGTCTAAATAGAAGAAAAAATATGCTGTATAGTTAGTATTTGGGTGTTTCATCAAGTACAAGTATGCTTTTCTGGCATATTTAATAACTTAAAATTATATGATACACTGTAATGAAACCCATATGGCATAATGTCTGAAACCTGTCACATAACTCACTTCATCTTTTCAACTCTAATGTTTTAGCTTATCAGAATGGAAATGGTGTTCCCCCATTTCCTGGTAGTTGAGAATAAGCAGCATTTGCCTATTGCTGTATTAGTACAAATATACCAGAAATTTTTTGGAAGCAGCTGGTGCAAAGCAAAAAAAAATATCCCTGAGTGTGCAGAGAGGATCCAAGCCATTTTACTGTCCTTGCTTGGGTAAGAGAAGTCGCTTCTTTATTTAACTATTATTTCTCTTTTCCAAATAAATATGAGCTGCTTCTAAATAGGATGATGATAGCAGGTGGTCTCTCAAGCAGAAATTATTTTCGAGCTGACAAGTAGACTGAGCACAGTATAACTACATGTATTTCAGGAAAACATCATGCACGTCTGTTTAAGGATTCATTAACATGGTATAGATTAAACCCATTGAAGATGGCACAGATTGTTTCATTTTATTACATTCAATTGGATTGGATGTGTGCCATTTGCAAAGAGCAATATTACCACAAAAAAAGAAGTCTGGCACATTTGTCACATAATATTCCCCTATTGAGAATGAACTGTTTCCGAACATCAAAAGGTAAAAATCTGTTTTCCCCTCGCCCTCTGCCGTATTAACTGCAAGAAAATATGACTGCATGTCTTGTTGTGAAGTATTTGAGTAGCACATTTCCTGGGCCCGAAGTCGCCTCGTTTAGTCTAATAGGGAGACCTTTGTATTCTTCATGATGCCAGGATTCAAGTTCATCAACCTGCTGACACGCTGCTTCTCCCAGCTCTCAAAGCTCGTCCAACTTGTGCTGTCACACTCGGACATCTCAGTCCCCCAGAGCCCTCCCTGGGATCAGGGATCGGACGTGGGAGGAGAGGGGTGGCCACGTCCCCGGGAAAGGGGAGCCCTGGGCGAGCCACAAAGGCAGCCCCTCTCCCAGACGAAGGGAAGCAGCTGCTATTAAAGAGGGGATGGTCAGACAAAGAGCGAGATTTAAATTCATATAATGTTGCTGTTTATAACATGAATACTTTGGACATCTGTTTAAAGTCTAGTGTTCTAAATGAATAGGAGCCTTCCCAAGGCAGGGCTTATGAAGCTTTATCTGTTACACGAGGACTGCGGATTGTAAAGATACGTCTTAATCAGCTCTCGCTTGTGTCTTTTAATATTGAAGTCAGTAGCAAAACTCAAAAAAAAATATGTACATGGGAAATGATGCCATAACCAATGAAAAAATAGATGGATTAAAGAAGTGTGTGTACATATTCTAAATATACATGTTATAAATACTCCTTTTCATTCCATACCCTTAAAAAGTCCTTGTGTGCGTGCATGTGTGTGGAGGAACAGAACAAAAGCAAATTTGCTGTCATTGGCTTGTATCTAAACCTTCTATTTTAAATTAAATGCTAACAGAGTTGCAGCATAACCCATGTTGTATTTTACACTTCTTCTCTGGAGGATCCATTTTAAATGTATTTTTATACCATCCCTTTTGGATTAATTGACGTTATTTTTCAGGAACTCAGCTTCACCTGTATTTATACTTATTATTATTGTTGTTGTTGTTGTTGTGCTGGTTTATTTCCCTTTGTGATTGAGGGGGGATTTAATTTTAATTAACAGAAAATTTAGAACAGGACCATTTATTAAATCTGTTCTCTGAACTTAAATCTAGCAGTCAGGATGGAGTAGCTTTTGTTTTTGTTATCAGTCAAGGCTACTGATATAAATAATTGACAAAAAACTGTAGTTAGGGTGTGAAACATTAGATTCATAGTGTATCTCCAGTGAGATGCACTGAAGAGTTAATTTATTTTATTTTACTTTTTCATTTTTTTTTTTGTTGGTGCAGTTGGGACTCAGCTGTTGTTTCCTCTGGGATTAAACAGCTGTCAGCATTGTTAATGACATCAAATTCATGCATTAAAATTCTCTCATTCCTCTCCGTATAAAATGTGGATGTGGAAAGCACTGCCATATCCCCCTTTGTGAAGGAATGAAAATCCAAGGAAAGATAACAGCACTTATTACAAAACCACAGACCGGAGCTTCTGTTGATGGAATCTCGTAATGAGTAATTAAGCTACTTTGCAGAAGTCAGCGCTGTCACGTTTGCAATTGGGTATTTCCATTCCCCTGTGGATACAGCTGGGAAAAGACTACTAAGGTGATAAAAGAAGAAAAATAGAATTGTTCTAGAAATATCATCTTCATGAAGCTGGAGGTTTCAATGCAAAGTGGCTATGAAAAATTAGCCTACAGAAATAACCTGTCTGCTGTAAGAGACGCTCCTTTAAAAATTCATAACTTATATCATCTGATAAACAAAAAACAATGAGGTTTTATTATCCTACAGTCTCACAAGGATATGACAATGGCAGATTTATTTCTGGGATGGGGCGTTGGCTTTTCTTTTGTATTTCCCTCTGAGCCTTTTACTCTATACATGAAAGTTTTCAACTCTGAGTGTTCAGTTCTGTAGTTCTGAAAACATGTTATGGGAAGCATGTGGCCTTTGAGGTGAAATTATTTTTCCAGGGGAGAAAAGGATTGATAGAGATTTTTTTTTTTTGCTGTAAAGTTCAAAACATTACTCATGCTTTTAAACTGATATATAATTCTTATGCCCCTAAGAACACCAATTATTAAAAATAGTCCTGAATTTTCACTAGTTCGAATGTCCCTATTCTCTTTTTAGTTCTTTTCTATGTTTTTTTATGGTTTGTTAAGCAATTAATTTACTCTTAACTTTCTTCTTTCAAGTGGCTTTGTTTTTTCAGAGGCAAAAAAAAATTAGACAGAAAGCATAGTTCTCTGAATGTCTTTATCCTGTTTCCAAGAAGTTGGTTTTGTGCAGAAGTAGTACCCTAGATTTTTTGAATATCCCCATATATCAGCTGTTACAGTGAAATCAAATTAAATTAAACCCAATGAAGAAACCAACCTGTTAACAAAAGGAATTGATAAAGTAGTCATTCACTGAATTCAGTCAAATATAATGAAATATATAGGAATAAAACAGTTAATTGATTAGCCAGCTTCCAGATCAGGTGGTGAATTATGAGTATCTGATGAATCACATAATTAAAAGTGTTAAGGGACTAATAGCTGGAATCTCTAAAACGTGCTGTGCCGCCTTAAAAACTAGTTCGGTGAAAAGCTTGAGTTTATTTTTTCAAGGCCATGCATGTGGAAGAAACTCCAGTTTATTAGAAAAGCCACGGATGGAGATGAAGGCACAATTTATTTTGTTTTGTTGAAACATTAACAATGTAATAAGCACCCCACTGTATTAAATAATACACATGAAGGTGGTTAATACTGTAGAAGTGGTTTGTTTGATGTCCTAGTTTTCAGTGAGATCCCTACCTGAGTCCCAAATTCAGTCAAGTGTTACGCTGGTGGTGTCAAGTGTCTTTGTGTAGTTAATTTAATCATGGTTGGCCCAGAAATGGACCTGTGAAGCTCTGTAGTGGTAATTTATATGTCGTTCTTCATCGTTACTGAAAATGTGCCCTTCTGGAACTAATGCTTGCTAGTTTTATCATTAACGTGCAGTAATAACTTGTGAAAATATTTTTTCCATTAGCTTACATTTTCAGAAGAGAAAAAGGAGACAGAAATTGGAAAAATATTCCTGTATTTACATGAACTGTAAGCAGGCCCTCCACAGGTCCTGAAGCGTGTTGTGTTCCAGGAGGTGAAGGTGTGAAGCATCGAGTGGCACTTAGTCCTTTGGATAATTATCCTGGAAAATGAAGGGCTTGAAGGTGCACTCTGGGAATGGTGTCAAGAAGAAGTGCTTTAATTCTGGGAATACATAGCTGATCCTTCCCTACAGTCAGGGAGCTCTCCCCCCCGGATGTGTCACAGTGCCATCTTTTTAGAACCCTGGATGAAGTTGATGGGGTACGGTAGGAAAATTTGACAGTAACATCTACAACCAAGAAACCATAAGGGATTGTAACCCAGGGGGTGAAGAAGGGGTTATGAGTGTTTCCCTATACCCAGTACAGTTGAAGGTGTTCTCTGACCATGTTTTAGTACCTTTAAAAACTGCCTGTTATAAAAAGTATTGTCAGCACGGCGGGGGTGCCATCCTGATCCAAGCAGCTGCGGGGGAGGAAGCTGCTTGTGTTGTGGTGCAAACACACCGTGTAACTCAGGAGCACAAACCCATCCTGGCCAGTGCTAATAAGGATACTGATGGTCTTTATCTCCCCCTGCAATTAAAATTTTTCACAAGCCGGTGTCCTTCTTTGAGTAGCACAAGTTCTGAAACCACCTCATCACAATGATTTTGAATCATCATTTGGAAAAGACCAGAATCTCTGGAAATTATTCAATTTCTTTATAGTCCTGAGGGGAGGGAGAGAAGAAAGCCAAATATGTCCAGATTGCCTAAATTGGTGAAATTCGTGTCAAACTTGAGGAAATTCTGAGTAGATATTTGCTTTGGCAGTAGAAAGACCTAGAACCCATTCTGCTCTGTAGACAAGTCACACGTGAGTCTTTGTGACATATATGTGATGACACAGTCTAAGCCTTTTTGAAGTTGTTGACTTGAAGCCAAAGAGGTGCAAAATGAATAACTTGGGGTTGTATGCCATGTCAGATATAGGGAAATGATTTCCAAATGCTTTCACATCCAGCCACCAAGCCCACAGGAAAAAGTCTCTAACAATCACACTTTATCAGACACATCCTATTAATTAGAGGAATAAGTCTAGGTAGAAAATATTCACAAATAGTTGAATAACTGTCAATTATTTTTTTCCTCGTACTTAGCAGGAACCTACGCGTGGGAGTATGCCCAATTTGAGTATATGTATTTCTTCTTGGTGGATAATATAGTAGTTGCAAATCTTTCATTATCTCAAAGACCCGTATTGCTCTGAAAGATGTATATTTAAAAAGATGCTGGCAGTAACTGCCGCTGACAACCAGCCCTGTTTGAAATAGGCTCCCTCCGTGGCACTGTGTAGGGAAGGCTCCGTACATTGATCTATGGATTTTTCATTTGCTTTCAAACAGTCCTACTTGTGTGTCTGCAAAGAGTGAATAAGCAAAGTTTGAATCAGTTTGACTTTGGAAGCATGATTCTGAGCAATTACCTTGGGAAAATACACCTCCTTTTGACTAAATAGATCTGTCAGGAGGAGCCCAAGTACAGTGAGCCGCTCCTGGAATACACGTTTTGCGCGCTGGTAAACCGGACCCAGCCAATTAAACATCAAAATGTTGGCTGCATTCACTTCACAGGAAGACTTATGTAAGTTCATTTTCATAGCGTGCCTATGTGTCTTTAGACTTTAACTGACAGATTCCCACAGTGAATAGACTGGGGAGTTATCAATTATCTGGTTAGCTGTGCGCTGCCATTGTATGCTCCGTGGCTTTCTGACAGAAGCAGGCAGGAAGCGAGAGAAGCGGAATAATTCTGGTTCAGCAAGGCTGTTAATATTTCAGTCTGGGAACCTCAAATCGTTGTGAAAAGATGGAGAAAATGGTCGTTTTAAGCCTGACCGCTGCAGTGTCTTCTGCTAAGAGCGTTTGAAACGCTGATGACTGTTTCACCCCAAAGTAGGAGCCATGGTGTACCAAGATTGGGCATTTGGGGGTTCAGTAATTTGTAGCCTAATATTAATTTGACTCATTCACCTCTAAGAGCACAGAACAACTTTTGTCTAATTATCTCAATGTATTTTGCAGAGCAGTCAGTAGTACATACAAATCCGTGCGATTTGTTAGAAAATAGCTGCTGTATCCATTTTTTAAATCATGTGCATGCTCCAAGCGTAGCTTTGAGTTGTTATGTGTGAGTCTGTGAGTGACTTTTATTACTGCTGTTTTCCATCCTCGTGTGTGTCTATTTGGCAGGACGTTTATGTTCATTAAATGTTTGCAATTTCCACAGCAGCATGTCATGTACTGCTGCTTCCTGGCCATCACCGATGTGTTACTTTGCTCCTGACAAGGAACCCACGTCCAGTCTTGTCAGGGTGGCCATCAAAGCCATTACACTTGTTAAGCAAACTAGGCAAGAACCCAAAGCACCAATTTCTGATGGATAGTCCCTGTATCTGTCACATAATCTTTCCTCTCACTGTGGGCAACTCTTAGAATTCAAGGAAGATAAGTAAATTAGCCAAGTATAAGCAGACTGCAGGTACTCAGAAGTGTAATGGAAAAGTTTTGGGGTGTGATGTCCATGGATCCCCTTTGCACAGTACCCTGTCTTCTCTCCCTCTGAAATGCCTTCAGACGCCCTGTTGTTATGCATTGCAGTTTGGTTTTCTCGATGGACTTGTGGATGTATGTGCATGGATTCATTTCAATTTTCAGCTTAATTTTTTCCATAGCTTTTTTTTTGCTATCTGTTTGTCTTTGTGTTGTTTTTTTTTTCTTAGCTGAAAGTGAAATTGGCCTATCTATCAAATTGCTTGAGCAAAAATAGTATAGGTTAAGCAAGTTCCAAGATTTCCAGGATTTCTGCTGTACTTGTTTTCTGGAGCACTGTATGCCAGTATTCCTGTAGTTAATGAAGAGACTGCACCTTCAAACTGCTAAAACCCAGCTGTGTCACTGAATAGCCATGTTCTTAGTACTATAACAGGAAGCTATTTGCATTAAATATGAAATCAGTACTTTCATCTGTAACCAGGTATCAGTCTGCTGTAATAGAAGGACTCCCCAGTCTGAAGGGCTTAAGTCAGCCATTAACGTTTAGATCCTTGTAGAATTTTTGACCATTAAACTTAAAGCTAATAGTGAATTGTCCCTAACCTCATATGGGTCTGAACCCTGATTCGTCTACCAGTTTCTGATCTTAATATTGAAAAAGAAAAAAAGCATTCTTCCATTTTTCCGAGTTTATTTTATAACATCTCTTTGTAACATTGCATATGTTGTCAGAATGAGCCTGACTTGTGCAAAATGCTAAAAGGAGCACATAAAAGCAGAGTATGAAAAAATCACATAAGCGAGGAGGAGAACATCTACAGGCAGGTCTTAATGTACAGAAATCCAATAATTGGTATCCAGTGATTCGGCTCCACCAGGAAATTGGAGGTGAACCAGCAAAAGTGCAGTTGTCAAGGTTTAGGTGGCAGATCTGTGCTTTTAGTGCTCTTATTCCAAGGTGCTCTTCTCTGTCAATTATATATTTAGATTATGTTTTTCTGGTGCTTTAAAGAGTAGGTATTTGGCTGCTTGCCTTCTCTGGAATTTTTGGTTGGTCCTCCCACCTCACTGCTGATAAATGTGGCAGAAGGACACAGTCTGTTGATAGGAAAGGGAAAACAAGGTGGAAGAAGCTCAGGTTGCAGGATGGCCCAAGAAACATGTCTTTATTTGCTCCCATTTTAGGAAAATAATGCTTTCCACCACCATTGTAGAGGCTGGCATATTAATGACTCTCTTGTGTATCTCAGATTAAAGATTTGGCCAGGTTTTTAGTCCTCCACGTCACATTATGTCACAGTGTTTAGGATTCCCTACTCTTTTGGGGAATCTCATGGCTTCTGTAACCTCTACAACTCACAGCTGATAGCGAGAGGAGGGGGGAAATAAGTCTTTGGCTTCATAGCCCTCCAACTGGAGACCCACAAATAGGCTGGACTTACCACAGCAACTCACGTTCTTTCATTTTTAGTTCATGAAAGACCTTTCCTCTCATTAAGAGACACATCTCCCCAGAGTCACCCAATGAGAGGCTCTCTCACCGCCCATTTGCTCAAGGTTTTTTTCTCTCCTCCCCCCCAGCCCCCTCCCCCGCCCCCTTCCTAATTTTTTAATATAAATGCACATTTCCTCCTCTTTTGGGGCAGCGATGTAACTTTTGTAGGAGAGCGATGTGTGTCCAAATGGCACGTTTTCCAGGCATTACATTTGATAATTTCCCCGAGATACTGGAGTTCCCTCCTAGCAATGAGTTAACGCGACAAAGGAAAAGGGGTTTGTTTGCGGGAAGCGGAGGATAACGGCGCCTAAACTTTACTATTGGTGGCGGTGGAGGGGGCGAACGGGAGGCACGGAAAATTGCTTTTTATAATTAAAAAGGGAATCTCAGATGTTTTATATCTTGAATATTTACAATAAAACCTTCAAGTGCTTGTCAAGAGGGTAATGTGTCATTAGCAGGAGCCTTTGCCTCTCTTCTCCTCTCGGACATGACAGTGCAGCAGGATAAGGGAAGAGTAATTATAGTTCAGCAGGGCTGCCAGGTGTGATAAATGGGTAATCAGCACACAGGAGCCCCGGTCCTCAAAGGAGGACTATTACAGTGTTATCAGCTGCAGGCCCGCGTGTGCGGCAGCATCGCGCCGAGACCGACACGGGGCCCTGGGCTGCTCAATGCGGCTGCCGCCTGCCAACCCCGGCCCGGCAGCGCTCCTTTGTGCGGCTGCCACCGGCACGGGGAGCTGCCGGGGAAGGAAGGAATAAAAGGGAGCAGCGGCGCTCCTCTCGCCCTCGCTTTTTTTTTTTGTTTTTGCTAATATTTACATAAAGCGTTGCCCCGCTCGCCAGGTGAGCAGGTGCACCGCTGCCTCTGTGGCTTTCCGTGACAAGGTGATGCGCAAAGCCGGGCTCCTGTCCGGGCTGTTTTATTCCCCCCCTTCCCGCGGCTTTGACCTCTGTGTGTTTGCTCCTGCCGCTGCCCCTTCGGGTTTAGCTCAGCTGCGCTGGGGCAGAGCGTGCTCTCACAAACAAACTTGAAGATAATCAGCTTCCCGGTGATCCCAAAGTCTCCTTAACGTTGGATCACACGTGCTGAACTGCAGCTCTGGCTGCATCCTCCCCGTGCTGCTGCTCAGTGTGTGCCGGTGATGAGATTTATCTGTTTGTTATTGCTGGGAACGGTCGCACATCAGAATTGAGCAAACTATTTGATTAAAATTAATCAAAACCCAATTCAACCAATCAGTGCAACATCGATCCTCTACTTATTTATTTCCTTTCAAGTTCAGTGCTACCAATGGCATCACCGGGAACAGGAGTGTTTAAAATAATTCTTAAAAATAATTCTTGTGAGAAAGAGAAGATGCTCTGCCTATAATAAATTGTTATTAAGGGAAAGGACATAATGTGCCTTGGAAAAACTGGAGGGCCAACACTTCTGATGCAAGGTTATTTTTACAATACTTGCATTTTTATCGGTTGATGTATTTTAACTGGAGCCCTGACAATAGTCACAAAAAATTATTACTCTGGCATGGAGCTACTTATCTGACAAATGCAATGCGAATGGTCTTGTTCTTATCAATGAGATCAGATTTCAAAAAAAAATGAGCACGAGGAATGAGGCGTTGCTTTGTGAACAGATAACCTTGCAGGCAAACTCGCAAACCTGAATAAAAGGATGTCTCTATGAAATAATCTGTGCATAAGTGCAATCAGGTCAGACTGTAATAGACAGCGAGGGGGGTGGAATCAAAAGGGGGAAAAACTCATTTCATCACAGTTAATGGCAAGGAAAAGAAGGCAAGGAAGGACTTTCTTTGGAGCGGAGCTGTTGCGACAAAGACCAGGGCTTCAGCGTGTCATGCACCATTTGCTGTTGCACTAGCGCTCTTTTCAAGAGCTGTGAAGCCATTATTGTAATGTGAAAAAAGTAGAAAGAAATACTCCCTCCTGGTCACTGGAAGGGCAAATGAGGTGCAGGCTTTTTTTTTTTTTTTTTTTTT